>CM039666.1:17243870-17613786 GCA_022405105.1 Aristolochia contorta
TTGTTCCAAAACAAATTTTAAAAATAGATTTTTCACAATGCATTTTATTTGACAAAATCCATGGAATTTAAGTTCAGGGTTGTCCAGAGAGTTATATTCACCCGTTAATATAAATCCAGGTTCAAACACTATAACCTCTATGCGACGAAGGTCTTCTCGCTAGCGTCATTGAGAGGCAATTTTTCAAATGTAACTGTCGACTGCAGCCTGTTGGATGTGGCTGTATGTCATTACCCTTCGAGACGTAAAAATTGCTCGTAGTACAAGAGTTAGGTATGCCAATAGCAGAATGGCTTCAAATCTTGGGATTTTGCTGCATCCTACAAGTTTAAATTTTCCACTGGGCTTTTGTTTGCTAACTATTCTATGGCTGTGGAGCAAAACACTGCAACACCAATATATTAAATGGATAACCAACGCATATAGCCTTCCTCTGTTTAACATACAACAGTAAGAAAGAGTCCGAATTCACTCAAATTGGATCTAAAAAGACTTCAGCTCATCGACAGGTCAAATGATTTCATGATACAACTCCAAAAAAATTGATTGCTCTAACAGATAAAGGTCAATTCCTTTATCATGCCATTGGGCCACAGGCATCAAGCAAAGAAAACTAAGCGACACAAAATTTGGACCTAAACGAAACCACGAGACAATGAAGGAACCACCACCAAGGTAAGAAACAGGAAAACAGAATGGCACTAAAACCATGATTAGAAAACAAAACAGAACAGCACTGTCCGTCAACGCTACTGCTACTATGGTACAATATGCCAAAGACAGAATCAGAATAATCGCCTCCAGCCAATCCCCTCAATCATGTAATCAGGTCACTGTCAAATCTTTCCTGGCAGGGTTGATGGTTATGTTTCCAAGTTTTTGAGTGAGTGTGATCAGAGACTGTTTGGTGCTAGGGAGAAACTTTCTTGATCTCATAGTAGATCTCAAATGCACCCCGTCATAGTGTCCGCTTATATACAAATGCAAAAGATTTCATCAAAATGAAAGAAACATTTTGCATCTATACAAAAAGTAATCCAGAAAATTTAGTTTATAATATCAGCCCATTTTAACGGAATTGGTTACTAACGCAATAATAATAAGTGGCAGTCTCAATTTTAGCTTCACAAATAAAGTGAATAAATCCATTAAATGACTAAAAACCTAACACAAAATACAGGTTAGTGCAGACGCCTCAGAAACTGTTGATAAACCTGCCATAACCATTTTATTTTTATTGGGGACTTGCCCTCAGGCTCTTCCAATCAGAAAGTTATTACATGTAATCCTTATTTAAAAAACTATTTGATTAACAAAGGACAAAATGTATTGAGACTAAGACGGTTAATTGACCAAATGGAAGTTTCTAGATGTGCATACATAATCACACTTGTTCTTTTCACCATAATCGTATTGACAATAGCACAAAACCTTTCTTTGACTCAGCACAAAATTTTATAAGCATATACATAAATTTCATCAGAAAAGCAGGAAAAGCAACCAATGACAAGTCGCAAAACACCTCCAACAATGAAAGTTGTGAAATCACACAAAATTTGAAAGTTGTGGCTGTGGATCACCCAAAGAGTAGGGACTTTTAGTGACTGGAGAGGACTCACCATTAACCACTACAAAAGTAGCACAATCTAAGCCTATGAAAATCTGAATACTCTTGGCATGTTTCCATAAGTAAATATTGTAACCGTTAAACAAAGAAAATAAGCTTCTCTTGTTTAACACGAGAACTGCTCTGTTTCCAGTTAAAATAATTAACTTCTATACATTTACAGTAATGTTCTTATTCAACAAGACAACAAATTGATAAGATCCACAACAAAAATCCTGTCCCGAAAACAACCCAACCACAGGTGATTCAATTTCATATATCAAACAACTTCAATTATCCTTGATAATGTGAAATGTTATTGAAAAGGCAAGAAACTTAAACCTTATAAAATTAGTGTTGATCAATGGAAGAAGTTAATACTTACATGAGAGCTACTATCTCCATCAGTTTTCAGTTCATGCTGAGGCTGCTGAATCTTGGTATTCTTCTTTGCCTGAAACGCTCTCTCACGATCTTCATAGAAAGGAAAATCATCCAAAAGAGATGTCTCAGCAGGGAAACTCTTGAAAATATTAAGCATCTCCAACCCCTGTTTAAATTTAATCTGCAGACAGATGATAGTAAATACCATCAAAGATGATAACAAGAAAAGCATCCATCAAAAGGAATATCTTCATTTCAAAGTTAGTCAATACAGAGGACATTGAGGCACGACTCAAGTCCAGCAATGACGGCAGGAAGTCTTAGTTTATTCAAATGTACGACTAAAATATCTTCATTTCAAAGTTCTAATGACAAAAGGATGTTCAAAGACAAATGACAAAACAAGAAAAAGGGCATTTAATTAAATTTACATTATCGACATACAAAACAAGCATTTATATTATCGAATAACGCAAATTATCGCATAAAAGTGAAGAGATGACAACATAAAGGAGAGGAATCCTGTCATATCTACACTAAAACATGGCATCAACAGGGGGTAATTGTATGTAGCATATTTCTCAATTTCCCCACTTGTATGATGATAAAGAACATATACAATATGCCAAAGATGTTAAAAAAAAAAAACTCATACATATCAAAGATTAGACGAATCTGGCAGATATCCTCTCGATAAACCTGATTTCAAATGTTATAAATGCGCATGTGTAAGCTTTTTAGCTCAAGAAGGACAAATATAATCATGGAAAATAATTCCATGACAAAAGAAAAATAAAACAAATCATATGCTTAGGAGTAATAGCTTCAAAGTGTTTGTCACCTCTTGAGTATCTCTACTATTAGTCACAGGTTTGTTGTCGTTGTTCTCAAGTACAATGTGACGCAACTGGATGTTAGACACATCCTTTACAATATGCCACTTTAGAGGAAAAAACCAGTCCATTTATCCTGTTGCCAAAAAGTCCATGGTCTTCTTGAAGTCCACCTTGCCAATCATCTCAGCCAAACCAACAAACTGCCCACTCCCATTTACCTTCGAAATGAAACAAAATCAGCAAAATGCCAATAACTTGGAGAATCAAGAGATGATATCAGTTAATGAGATTCTTACAAATATTAGAAAAAGATAATATGAAATACTCTCTTAAAGTACTATTCCCACAAAAATAGCAGAGTAAGATTGTCAAATATTCCAACAAACCAGTTCTACGATTATATTAAAACAAGGTAAAAAAATTTTATGTTTCCTCCTCAAAACATCAAGATATCAGGCTCATCCATTGATTAGAAAGTTCACCCTCATAACCCTAATTCAAGAGAATGTAAGTAGTGACAGTCTAGGAGTCGTTAATCATAACAAAGTATTAATTTCTAAGGTTTTAGAGCTTTGTAATATTATCAGTGGCATACACATGAAACTACAAGAAGAAAGGTATTCAGCACTCACCGAGAAAAAAAGAAAGACTGGGCACTTGGTTTCCTTCTCAATAGATCGTGCCTCTGCATCATTATATGCTGTGTCCAACTTCTTATTACCCCCTGGTGTACTGGCCCACACATTGTACTTGATACTCTTGTGGATATCATCTTCACTGAAGGATTTTATAACATAAAACATAGCTTGGTCGCACTTAGTCTCAAAATCTGGTAGGTTGTATTGTTCTCTTAGTGTTGATGAACTAGATGAGCTTTTCTCAGATGATGTTTTTAAACTGTTCTTCACACCATATGCACGAGGACCACGGGTTAGTTCACTAGATGCATCAAGTTCGCCATTCCTGTTGTATCTGTCTCTGCCTTTGTATCTGTCATTACCAGCCCATGTCCTACCTCTAGGCATTAAACCTGGGTAGCCATTTTGAGGATAGAAGCCACCATGCCACTGGTTTGAGTAAGGGAGAATGGTGTAGGGTAGCAATACCCTTTAGGCAGACCAGCCGATTGAGAACCCTGTTGGGGTACCTATCACAGTTTAAAATTTCAATCAAACATGTTGAAACCATAACAAAAGAGCAGATAAGTTACAATAGAAGCATCATGTTTTTAATGTTAATCTTGAAGGCAACAACACTTTTAAACCAGTGATACTTGAATCACCAGGATTTTTATTATATTAGTGTTTCTAATTAGCATAGGACACTGCAGAAGGAAAGAAAACTATAAAATTAACCTGTGCAGAAAAATTGAGGAACTTCGAATAAGGAAAGACAATTATGCATAAAGAACTAGGAAAGAAGACTATGAGACAAGGACTACATGTTTATGACAGTTCAAGAAGTGATACAGGAAAGGGCACAGAGTTGGCACCTGCTCACTAATCAGGTTCCTTTAACCATTGACAGAATCATTATCAATGTTGATAGATCTATCCAAGAAAATATTGGAAGGAAGAATATCAAAGGACAAGATAATGACTATTCATGGTACTATCAAACATAAGTAAATAGAAATTTGTGATGTTCAGTAAGTCATTAAGTGCAGAGGAGAAATACACCATACATGCTCGACACAAGACCGTGTAAAACCAATCACAAACAATGCTCCCGAAAAAATAAAAAACTAAATAAATTAAAACCCACCCATACTTGTACGGTATCTAATCTCTTTTTTTTTAAAACTGGAAGTGTGTATCTAATCTTTACCTTATGTAAAGGTTCAAAATGAGGGGCAGTAACAGAAAACCCCCGGGAAATAGGAGGCCAAGATTTTGAATTAGGAGGAAGAGCAGCAACTTTGTTATCTTTAGCAATGTTTGTCGTGATGGAATTTGAGGTTCTCGACTTCACTGGAGCAGGATGACCTGAAGCAGAACCATTTGATCTTGGACCAGCACCAGTAACTTGGTTTGTGGAACCGCCTAAAGGCAATGATAAATCATAGCAGTAGGATGACATAGCATCAGGCCCAGGCGGAGGGAAGTATGATTGTTGCCCTACACATTGCCCATCAGAACCCGTCAAAGTTCCTGGAGTATAACCATTATAACCAGGCACGTAGTAAACCACAGAGCCGTTAGAAGATGGAATACCCTGAAGAGAACATGTGAAGCATCAGATTTTGACTACAGAAATATTCAAGTAACTTCCAATATTAACATGGAAACCCTGACTCTAACACCTAGATTCACATATCTAAAACAACAAATAGATATCAATTCCGTTTCTAACATTATTGCAAAAAAATTACATTTGTCAGCAGATCCTAATTTAAACTAACACAAACTTTCTTCAGTATATTAGACGAAAACAAAGAACGCAAACAAGAAAACACAAGAAATCAGCAAATTGGCAGAAAAGGTGCCAATGTGATATATTTCATAAAGAAAACCAAGGTCACCGAGTCATCTAAACATGCAGCAAAAGAATACAACATTGAAATACCATAGTCATCACATGTAGCTCGCTACAATAATTTTCTTTATTTTTAATACAAAGAACACCCCTAACACTGCACACATACTTTTTGTTTTGGAAAATACAACATTCATATACTTCTGAGCAAAAATTATATGGCTTATGATTAACATACTGAGTATCGCATGTCCGATCCATCTCCACCGTAAACATAACCTTGATCTTCCCATTCAGGATAGGTTGCATCATACCCTGGACGAAAATACATATTAAAATCCACATAAGATGAAAATTGAACAAGAGAGCATTAAAATAACAATTAAAATAGATCATCCAGAAGATACCACAACATTAAAAACATGAAATTGGTAACAAAAAAAAAATTCAATATGAAAACCACAAAAAAAATCAAAAAATAAAATATACTAAAATAGGAAAATCTATTGCAGTTGTCAATTGTTGGGGTCAACAATTTAGAACAAAAAAAAACAAGTGATAATCCAACTGTGTAAGTAACATTATAAAACCTAACATAAAAACCAGAGTAAAACAGGGTAAAGTGACATGCATTATTTTAAATATGCACATAGACCTGAGAGAGTTGTTATTCTTTCCAATGAAATAGTGACCCTAAATGGAAAAACATAAACCAATATTTCAGAATGCTGACCTGGATAATAATATCCATAACTACTAGGAGTGTAGTAGACGCCAGGCTTTGTTGCTAAACTTTGATCTATTGCACCCTTTTTTGTATTTGAAGCAGAAATTCCAGAAGATGGCCTCTCAGATGTTGAGTCTACCCGATTTCCATCATTTCCAGAAGTCTGAGACAAAAATAAAATAAGCCAATACCTTTAGATGATTCAAAAATAATGAATATGGGAACTCAAAGCTTCTACATGTTATTCCATCGATAAACAGAGAGAGAGAGAGTAGAGAGAGAAAAGAGAAGAGAGAAAGAGGAGAAGGAGAGGATGAAAAATTAATCAAATACTTTGAGCTTAAGAAAACCTGTCATGGAGATCCATAATTTAAATGGCAACTATTCTCATTATATATTCCCAATAATGGCTCATAAAAATCAAGTTTACTTTACATGGCCTAGAAAAAAAAAAGCTTGAACACCATTACAACTTTTGCCTTCTTCACAAAGATGACAACCTTTCAAAAATTAGAAGCAGCATGCAACATTTGATGGAAATGAACCAAAGACTTTAACCATTGAATGAATAAGAACACACACCACATCATTGTCGGCCAATTTACTCAAAGAGTCTGCCTTGATTCCATGACTTCTGCAGCTTGAAAAGTCAGAGAAATAATGATAAGGCACATAGTAAAGAATATTAAAAAATTGCAAAACCAAATCAAATAAAGCTGACATGCAGCAGTGGCAGTAATTCCAAATTAAAATGCAGTTGAACTGTGCAGACAGCTGATATCAGCTGTAACCAATTTTATTGAGTAACAGAAGGCCACTCTAATACAAAGCGGGATTTACTATTTCGAAAAAACAAAAAGGACGTGTACAGCTGTTGTAAAATGATTTATTTGCCGGAATAGAGGTTTCTAACTTACAATACCGTAGTGATCTGTTTCAGTCTAGAAAAAGGAAAGAAAAAGGTTCTAGCCCTAAAATTATGTTGCAAAGATACAGCAATTTTAGAATACTTTTAATAGTGCTCAACTCCAATCATTCTTACCGCAAGAAGGCCTAACAAGTAAACCAATATAGACATAACAAGCTTAACAGCAAAATGGAGAAAGAGAAACATCCTACTATAAGTTGGAGTGAATTGGTGGAGAAGGATTGGTTTTGGATTCGTACTGCACGGGGGCATAGTTGAAGCAATGGATTCCGATCCAAATATTACCTTATGCGCGGTAAAGGTTAAACAGTACGTAAAAGTAGAAGCTCAAGAAAATTATTAACTTAGATTCACAGTTCCCGAAGACCGAGTTACAGCAGACTGAAGGAATAGGAAATTTTATAAACTCAGCAAACAGTAACCTGAGATGGAGGTTTAAAGGAGACAAAAGAACAAGAATGCCCCAAGGCTAACTACTTCGAAAGGAAAAACACAAAAAGAGATGCATCTCAAAAGATATGTTCCGACCATTAAACCAGGTAAAGGTCAACAATCAGCAAACAAGACCTCGAATCTTTTCGAGTGGAAAACAAAAAGGATCCTCCTCCATTCAATAGTAAACACGCAAAAACACTAACAAAAACAAGGCATCAAAGAAACAGATCCGCAAAGTAGATCGTAAACACACACACACACAGACACACACACACACAAAAAAAAGCAGGAAAAAGAAAAGAAGAGACAGAGTACCACATACCACAAAAGCAGCTCGAAACAACAAAAACCGCGTCTTCGCTCGCGTATCCTCCTCCGATCGGACGAGCAAAACCAGCTCTCGAAGCTCTGTACTGCCACGAGAGGCGGGAGCGGGCGGGAGGAGAGAGGCGGCAGCAAAAAGAGGGGGGAAAGCGAAGGCGGCTAAAAACTCTTCTAAACCCTGGAAATTGACCGTACGGTCTGGATCCCGGCTAGCGCGGGAGGAGAATGAACCTGATCCGTCGGATTTGGAACAGATCAGATCTGGGGGAAGGAAAAAGGGCAGTGCGGGAGACAGTGGGTTAAATAAGAACGAACGCCGAGTCCAAACATAGGAAGAAGACTCCTCAACTCCCTCCCTTATTAATTCATAATTACATAAAAGCCCTCCATAAAACTTTATTATTGCGGAAAGAACCATGCGGTATTCAACACAATTGAGAAAGGCCGAGTTAGGGGTATTATGGGACACGCATAAACGAGCAGTTTGAATTGTAATAGGGTTGGTGCGTTCCTTGAGAAGGAACGAGGGGAGGCTTTGCTTAGCCACGAATCAGTTAATTTTTCGACCACGAAGTTCGACTAAATTAAAATACTGCCACTCAGTTAAGCTGACGTGGAATCCGTGACAACAACTAGCTAACGCGGTAATCGCTCATTGGACGAAAAGATTCCTTTCTCTCCCCCTGCAGACGTGGATCTGCATCAAACTTTGAAAATTCAATCGAGCATCTTCTGAAGGAAATTGCCTCTTCGGCTTCACATCATACAATTATTATTCAATAAGTAATTTGATAATTATTTTTCAAAGATATTTTTGGTCCAATGGACAAATTATCAGAAATTTAATTAAATTATTGTTGTGATAATCTTTTTCAGAGATATTTTTTTGTCCAATGGACTAATTATCAGATATCTAATTCCGGGGGAAATCTCATTGGCTAGAGTTTTCAATTGTGCTAGGCAACGGAGATAGAACAAAAACTCTTCGTGGGAGTTAGTGTAGTTGAATGACCATTAGAATCTATGCAACTAGAGTGGTGCCTATAAATGACCATTAGAATCTATGTAACTATGTAGAGTGGTGCCTACGCCCATATTGTACTTTTGAAGGTTTAGATTGTAGCGTGGCATCCTCATTGGCAGTCTAGATAAAAAATAAAGTAGGATTTATCTTCCTATTCTATGGGTAACTCTAAACCTTATCAATTTTCAACTATGTAAGCAAATGTTGAGGAGATCATATAAATCCTCCAAAGTATTGTACTCTTTTGAAATTACTTGCAAGGATTAGGAGATCTATAGCGGTTTTTGTCCTCTTTGTGTACTTTATACGAAAATTAGACGCCAGTGGGCTATATCTCCCTTTGAGTGGTACTAATGAGAATCTAACTCCACTAAGAATTGAACAAAAAACTGCTAAATTGGCCAAATTCTTCCACGGACCAATTGAAGTATTTTGAAATGAATTGAATAATGAATGTGAATGCTTTCTCGTCATAAGATAAGAAGCATAGGAATCCCCTTTTGTTAACCTTTGATATAATATAAAGTATAATAGAATCTAACAGAAGTTTATTTTAAGGCGTTGAATACTCTATTGATTTTATATTTCTAAAGTTTGAAATATAATTTGATTATTTTTCAATGTAAATCGTCCAAATTATTTCTAGGACAATAATATCATCATGTAACATTACATTTGATGATGTGCAGGATGGGAGACCTAAATGGGCTAAACACTACATAAGTTCATATTGTGTTAGTGACACGAATCCACGATCACACTCTACACCAACTTGTGAGAGAGGAACCTGCCATCAAGGGAAACGAAAATTGATTGCCTTCTGACGTAGTGAATATAATCCTTACTTCCTAGACTGCCTTATCTTCGCCTGACTTTCTTCTCTGGTCCCCTTCAAAGTATGGGTATTTCTCAACCAAAATTGCTTACCAACTCTCACACTTCAATACCAAACTATCCAAAGGAGTAATGCTTTATGGTCCACCTCACCCTCTCTAGACAAAAAAATGCAAATTAAAGCACTACCAAAACAACGAATTTTTCTTTGGTTATAGTTAGAGATAAATTGCATACTTCAGTTTGTTTAAGCGAGGGCTTCAAATTGATACAATATGTCCACTTTGTAGATTGCATCAGGAAACTGTAGATCATTTATTTTTCCAATGTACATTTGCGCTATCCATTTGGCACAGAATTGCTCCCCTTACTATGAACTTTCCTTTGAATCAGCCTCTTAGATCCTATCTTTTTAATCTATTTTATTCTCCACACACCAAATATCATCTACAGGCACATATTTTTGTAGTTAACACATTATGGGAAATTTGGAGTTCAAGGAATAAAAAAATTGAACACAAATCCTTTTCCACTTCTCAATGCATAAACCATATACTTTTCCTCTCTCGACAAACTATACTCCACCGTCAAATACCAAAATCAACATTACACACAAAAAATAGAGATCACATTACATGGCTCCCCCTCCTCACTCTTACATTATGGCAAATGTTGATGGCTCCTCTTTATCGACTTCTAACAGGCAGGAGGTGGAGTCATATTCAAAACTCGGATGGGAAACCCTAGTATGCGCCTTTTGGTCATTAGCTTATAAAACCAACAACCAAGTTGAACTATGCCTTCCACCTCACCCTTTGCCTTATTAACCACGTTTTTACATCTATTCCTATCGTTGTTTAAGGGGACTCTCAACTTGTTATATAGTTGATGCAGGGAACACAGCATTGCCATTGGCGATTGGACCACCTAGCTCGCATATGCAGAACACTCTTACAAGTATTACCAAGGGTGCAACTTACTCACTAGCTTAGAGAAGCCAACAAGGCTGCTAACACCTTGGCGAAGCAGGATCTACCCACACCTATGTGGGATAATAGTATTCATATCTGGATCAGAAGTATCCCACTTTTTGCTTTTCATTATATTAGAAGATAATCTTAGGGTCGTACTAATCCCTAGACTTAATATCTCGAATGACCGTATAATTATGCACTCTAGAGATGTTGTTAACTCTTTACCTATGCTTGCTTTTTAATGAAATATCTGTTTGACGATAAAAAAATACTGCTATCATTTTTACAAATAAATAAAAGTTCAAGTAATCTTATTCATTAAAGTAAAATTTTGATTAGTATTATTTAAAAATTTTATTAATTTAAAATTTCAGTTATCTTTTTTGGACAACTGAAACATTAAACACAAAATGCTACGGCCTAGGGTTTAACTTTTAGAATTTATGATTTTATAAACTAAAAAATATTTTTTTTAGTTTTTTAGTATTTTTGGATAGACTATTATAGGTATGGCGGATTAGGCGAACCTAGCATTACTTTTTTTCTAAATACGCAATGATAGTAAAGAACAGAACATTGAAAAGCCTAATGGGCCCATAAATGGGCTCAAAGAACAAATAACAACTTTAGACTTATTCTCGTAAGAGAGAACCAAAAAAAAAAACATTTACTTAGGATTTATTTCAAATAACGGTCCCAAGAAAAAAAAAAATCAAAGTTGAGTATCCATCAGCTTACTTTAAGGTGCCAGAGAATTTTTTGGCTCCACCTAATTAGCCCAAGTAAAACTTTTTACCAAGAAAGCCACAACACGAGGTTGATTCCCATATCATTGCATCACAAACGGACCCCTCATATAGATATTTTGTATGTTTTCCAAATAACGGAGAAAACCTAAGGTGTAATTATTCTCTTTGGTTAGTCTAAATACTCACAAATACATGTGTGACACATAACACTCAATAGTATGGATGTAAATGGTATCTGATTACCTATTCTACCGATTATTAAACGGAACAAAATGATAATAGAATATTAATTTCTGATTACCTTGTTACCGTTACCTTTTTACTGTTTAACAAAAGGAACGGAAACAAAAATAGCTATTACAAACCTTTTTTACCCTATTTAAAATAAGAGTAATATGGCAAGTTTATCTACCAACCTAGCTTAAACATAAATTTCTAATTTTCCGTATCTATAACCTTAATATCCATCCAAACAGGTTTTTATTGTGTAACTTGTGTTGAAATGCTAAAATTAATGTTGTATTGTAATTTATTCCTTATATTTCATTTAATTTACTTTAAAAATAATTTTCACTAATTTCCCAAAAGAATTTTTTTAAAATTTTTTTGAAAAAGAGTTATTATTTTTTCAGTTATTACCCATTTACCCATCGAAAAACCAAGTAATAGTCAGAAAAGAATGACTCGGAAATAATCAGTGAAACTAAAATGGAATGGGTTCCTATAAATTAAAATGGTAAAACCTTGTTTCTTTTATTACCGGTTTACACCGTTATAAATGTACAAAGTTCTTAACATATTTGATTAAACAAAATGGAAAAATGTATGAGACGATAATGCAAAAATCATATTAAATTTAAAAGAATAATGCAAAACCCACAAATTTGACGTTTCTTTAAGAGTGGTGATATAGCATCCTTGTTAGCAGCCCAGATAAGAGATAAAATAGGAACTATCTACCTATTCTAATCCCTAAATCCTAAGCCTTATCTGGATTGCCAACTAGGCTGCCAAGAAAACAGCCACATCAAGATGCAACCCTCACAAGAAATGTGAAAGTATTGATATAATTTTGAGTAATGCTATACGCGCATCGAGCGCATAAGCAGCGCATAAATTACTACTACGAGGACGGCTTACGTGCCCGTCCACGTAAGCCACTGAGTCGACATCTAAAAAGGGGTCTAGTTTGACCCGTTTTTTCTCTCTCTTCCTCTCCCCCATATCGCTCTCCCTCTCCCCCCATCGCTCTCCCTCTCCCCAAATCGCTCTCCCTCTCCCCAAATCGCTCTCCTCTCTCCCCAAATCGCTCTCCCTCTCCCAGAAATCGCTCTCCTCTCCCCAAATCTCTCTCCTCTCCCCAAATCTCTCTCTCTCGCCCAAATCTTCGCTGCCTCCCGCGGCGCCCTCGGCCTCCCGCGCCCTCGACCTCCGTGGCCTCGCCTCAGCCTCCCGTGGCCTCGCCTCGGCCTCCCGTGGCCTCGCCTCGGCCTCCGTGGCCTCGCCCGCCCTCGCCCGCAGGCCTCGCCCTTGACTCCCGCGGGCCTCATGGCGCTTTGCCCCGCCTCCTCAGCCTCCCAGGGCCCTCGGCCGCCATTGTTTTAATTGAATCTGAATTTTTTTTGAAAATTACTTCTGATTTTTTAAAATTATTTGAATCTGAAATTATCAGCGTGGATATCTAACTCTTTCTGTGTTTGCTATAGTAAAAGATATTACTATATCAAAAGGTAATCATGTGAAATTGTTCATGAACAATGACTCTCTCTTTTAAATGTTCATTCTTACATGTAGGAATATGTTAATTTGGGTATGGAGAAATCATGTACATTGTGTTTCAAATTAATTTTTTATTAAAAAAAAATATTGAAGGAGTTGGAAGTGATGCTGCTCTTTTAAGATTTATTTGACCGTAAACCCTAAATTCAAGGTATAGTTTTTGAGTGGTTAGCCTTCCATTTACTTTTAGTGGGACATGAATCTGTTTGCTTACTCTGTATGCATATCTTAGAGATGGTTTTTTGTATGTAGTCGTCAAAAAGTTTTCCATCAGAGTCAGGTTTAAGTGAGTATATTGAACCTTTTAGTAGATTTTTAACCTCAAAATGGTAAGAACACTCAAAAGTTTTTTTTGAGAGGATGGTGGTTCGAATCCACCAAGATCCAAGTTTTGTGTTTTTTTTTAAATTTCATTTATACTTTCTCTTATGAAGTTTGTAATAAGTATTAGGATGAGAAATTTGGAAAAGCATCTTTCATCTTAATTGTTGTCTTGACATCTTTTTTACTTGTTTATAAGCTTTTCCATGCCCAATTAACTTGGGTATACAATATAGTGTGGAATTCAAAGTTGTGTTATCTTTATGCACTGGTGCACCATCCATTCCATCGACACAGAAAGAATTAGATATCCACGCTGATAATTTCAGATTCAAATTATTTTAAAAAAATCGGAAGTAATTTTCAAAAAAAAAATTCAGATTCAATTAAAACAATGGCGGCCGAGGCCGCCGTGGGAGGCCGAGGCCACATCGGGAGGCTGAGGGGAGGGCGAGGCCGCCGAGGGAGGCTGAGGCGAGGGCGCAGCCGCCGCGGGAGGCTGAGGCGAGGGCGCAGCCGCCGCAGGACGCTGAGGCAAGGGCAAGGCCTGCTGGAGGTGAGGGAAAGGCCATGGGAGGCCGAGGCCGAGGGCGACTCCGCCGCAGGAGGCAGAGGGGAGGGCGAGGGCGACTCCGCCACGGGAGGCAGAGGCGAGGTCGAGGCCACAAGGCGGCAGAGGCAAGGGTGAGAGCGATATGGGGGAGAGCGAGAGCGATACGGGGGAGAGCGAGAGCGATATGGGGGAGAGGAAGCGAGAGAGAAAAAAGAAAAACGTAGTCAACCCCCTTTTTTTAGATGTAGACTCAGCGGCTTAGGTGGACAGGCACATAAGCCATCCACATAAATTGCGTACTGCTGCAGTACGCATAGCATTACTCATAATTTTCTATCTTTTATAAGATGTCCCCAAGTGATTGTTTTTTCCCCTATAGAAGTAAACAAGTTGATCATTAAGCTTAAGTTAAAACCATGATTACAAAAAATGTTGCGACACTAGGACAGCAGTTAGATTAATATATAAAGATTACTCTTAACCATGGACAATCGTTTTTACATTTATAAAAAAGCAAATAGCAAGTAGATAAACTTCAATCTCCACATATTAACCAAAGAAGCAAGGTGACTATTCGCACTAGCATTATAAGTGTCAAACAGAAGCTAAGAAAACAATGACATAAAAAGTACTCGTCTATCTCCATCAAAACAAAGCCAGGGTTGAAAAATAACATTACCCAACTGAACTGTTTATATATCAAGTTGAGTGTAAAAAAGCTACTAAAACAAGAAATCTTGTCTTCGCAATACGGATACGAATAAGAAACCTAAAGGCTGGCGTAAAAGCTCAAGCTTTGACACGGCCATAAAATTTCTGCTTCTCCTGGGTGGTTTGGAAGCGTCCATGACCAAACTTGGATGAAGTGTCGATGAATTTAAGTTTGATCTCCTCAAGCGCAAGACGGGAAGTTTGCTTAATCAGAGATTGCCGAAGAGTGACGACCCTCTTTTTGGGACCTACACAGCATCCTTTTATCAAGATGTAGTCGTCCTTCACCACACCATAATGAGGGAAACCACCCATAGGAGTGATGTCTTTCTCAGTCCTGTTCATCAAATAACAGAAAGCAGTGGATCAGACATAGCAGCAGCAGAGTACATTCTACACATACATAGGTACGATGTATAAACACCCAAAACTGTAGTAAAAGAAGGTCTATAGGGCAAGCACGATGTAACCTGTCAAACTCGGTAATTGCAGTGTGAGACTCATCTCCAGCTTTGCCAAGCTTGTAAACTTTCTTGTTCATTTCAGTACGATGATGATACCCATTTTGACCAGCCCTGGCAACAGTAAACGACACTCTAGCCGGGTGCCAAGCCCCAATACAAGCAACCTTGCGGAGACCTCTGTGGGTCTTACGAGGAAGACGTGTCACGCCCCAACGAGTGACAACTCCCTCGTAACCCTTACCCTTGGTGACACCAATGATATCAATCATCTCATCCTTCTGGAAAACAGCATCCACAGGGATTTGTTTTTCAAAGAATCCATAAGCAAAGTCCACCTTCTGTGCAATTGTACCACCGTTAACCTGGATTTCCATCAGGTGGGCCTTCTTCTGTTTCAACCCCTTCATTTTCCTTATCTACAAGGTAGAACATATGAGAAAATTCCATTAGCTTACTAACTGATTTTCAACAAAAGGAAGTTACAAGTTTGAGAAAGGGCTGAAACAAAAAAACTTGATGACAAGAATGTAGAGAAGAGACACAACAAAATCAAAGGCAGAAATTAAGCTAAACATGACACCAATTAGATATTGTGCGATGCTGATCCACCGATCTTTCAACTATCGTACCATGATCCACACTGTTCTTGACAAGTGGACCTATTCTCAGAATATAAAACTGTCTTCTAACAGAATAAAATTTAAATCACATGACACAAGTATTTGTGTGCATCATACAGTGAGCAACGTACTTTCACCAACGGGTCAACTACAGCTCAAGTGGGTTGCAGAACTCAAGCTTAATACTAATAAACAACAGTTTCAAAATAAGAAGCGATCCCAACTAATATAATTTTTAATCTAAAGCGACAATCACAATAATGCAAACATATCGTAGAATACACAATTAGATGGATTAAATGGAACACTCTAAACATTTTCAACTGAAAAAAAGTAAACCAAAAAACCAGAATGCAGGATAGAATACCTGGGTGTGAGCAAGAACACGAACAACAGTAGCATACTTTTTGATTTTCTCTAACTGAGCCTCAAGCTCCTTCTTGCCCTCATCAGATGTATATTTCTTGGAGTAATTGGCAAAAGCTCTCTTCTTTGATTTGCCCCAGTTCTTGTAAAATCTCCTCTTGACATCTTCACTTAGATGTTGAGCCCAGACAGTGTTCAAGGAACGAAGTCCTCGAGGAGTTCTCACATACCCCACAACTCCAACGACAATCATGGGTGGAGTCTCAACAATAGTAACTGCTTCACAGGTTTCCTTCTTGTGAAGTTCTACATTAAAGATTCCAAAAGTCAAATAGAGTATTTTATGAATAGATTGCATGTCATCTATTTAGGGAATCATGTCCAACGCAAACACGAGTAAAAAAGGCCCAAAAAGAAGGGTTTAGAATGACAAAAATAAATCTGTTCATTGGATAACAAAATATTGTAACCAGAAGGATAGCAAGCAGAGTTATAAAACGAAGACAAGAAGCACTTACTGGATCCAGGCTTCTCGACTTCCCTAACAATGTGGGTCATTCCAGCCTTGTAACCCAAAAAGGCAGTCAGCTTACATGGCTTGTTTGGATCATCCTTCGGGAATGCCTTCACTGCATTACCACGTAATCTATTGAGATTTACTTGACAGACAAATGCAGGAAGAGATAGCTACAACGATGCAAAATATAATGTCATTAAACTGTATTACCTTTTCCTCTGTGGCGAGAGGCCCTCTTTCTGGGTAGGAACCCAAGCGAACCATGCCTAGGGTGCTCAAACTTCCTATGAGACATTTTTAATTCCTTACCTCTCCTGGAATAGGATACAGGTATCACACATCGATTAAAAGATCAGGCAATGAACATTTCTAAAGACTGTCACTCCTAAAACATTTTCAACCAGTTGAAGTAGAAGTTAAAAAAATAAATGATTTGTCCACAACTTCATCTATTAACGATCAGGTCTAGGCGAAAATAAAATAAAGAAAAGGGGTCAGATGATAACAAATTGATAAAAAAAATAATAATAATAACAACTGTACAGACCGTAAACCACTGGTTATTTCGCACGAGAAAATAAATTCTTGAAAAACCAGCGGCACAAAAGTAGGACAGAATTAAGAGCTTCGGCCTTCATTCGAACAAATCTTAAAAAGAAGAGAAAACTCCATTTGATCTACATAATGCCAATAAAACCAAAATTCTATACAAAAATGAGTGAAAAACTCACGAACTCAATCAGTCGATAAAATACATTTCAAAGTCTTCAATAATAAAAATTCGCAGCTCCTTCACAGAAATCATGGCTCAAGCAAGGAGAGAGAACTCACTGAATTGAGCAGGTTAAAGCCCTCCCTGCGGCGTCTACCACCCCTCCCGTTTCTCGCAAACCCTAAGTAGGGCTTTTAACCAATTCTGACGCGAATTGACCTAAATAGCCTTCAAAAATAACTTTTGCGTGAATGTGTCCGCCAGGCGCTAATGCGGTTTAAACTAGGGAACCGGAGGTCGGGTCTTCCGACCAAACCCATGAACCACATACCATGAAAGATGATAAAATACCACAAGGGTTTCAACATACCTTGAAATTTCCTAGTATTTTCATTTTCATAGTATTGGTTCAAGAATCTCCTGGACCAACCGTCCTCATCCTAGCCTTGTCCCTGAAACCCTGAGCAATTACCACTTTGGCCCAAGGCCCAATTACAAATCTTTTAACATGACAAAAAAACAATTTACAATATAAAAAAAGTATAATAAAAATAATTTTCATCTCTCTTTTTGTTTTAATGTACAAATTATTAAGGTTTTTTAGATTGATTTCTCCCTGAACCCAATATCATGCCCACCCCTATTTATACTTACTTCACTTTGTTGAAATTCATACGAAAACAAGAGAGGAATAGATAATGTAATTCTAACCATTCTCCCTGATTTATATTATCAATTATTTTTAAAATGATAATTTTAACCCTATAATCTCATAGATCCTATGAATATGCTTTTATTAGAATTCAATTTCCTAACAAAAATAGTCTAATTAATTAAACTTATTTAATGTTGTCTTGCAGTCCCCTTCCTTATAGAATAAAACTGCCCACGTAAGGCACTTTGGGCAGAGGTCACTCTCTATTGTTGGACCACTATTGGATCAAATGACAAAGGCATTGTTGAGAAAGAGATAGCTTTTCCCGAATGAAATGAAACATTTGATTCAAACTGCAGGTGTTCCAACCTTCTTTTGAAGCATGTTCCAGACTCAGGAGTTCACTTTCCTGTATAAGCATTCGGTATATGTATAAGTCCGTGGAAGAGTTAAAGGGTCACCACTACTGAGGATCTCCCCCCTAATCTTAGATAGGTCGTCTGAGGGTTTGACGCGGTTCATTGTTGTGCTTACACACTAGGTTCCCCTTCTTTGAAAGCTCATAAAGACCATCTACCACTAGTCTTCGGTCAGAAGGGTTTACTGCACAAAAACGCCAGGCCACAGGCTCCCGTAGAGTCCAGCCCAACGAATGTCAGATGCAAGCCCTGCACCTCATTAAGATCATATTGGCATACTCTCCCAAAAAAAAATAAAAAATAAAGAGCAGACCCCATTGAAGACGAGAGTGAGGTACAACAAGGTAATTCTAGTAGTTCTTGAAAAAATCATGAAAGAAAATACAATACGGTTTTGTAAAATTTAGGCCCTTACAATCTTCATTAGCTTTTTTTATATTGCTTTTTTATTTTCCTTCTTCAATATTTTATGTTGCAAAATCTATAGCAACAATGCAACTATTTATCTTCAATGCTTTCCAATAATTAGAACTTGATATTTTCCATCATATTATATCTGGAATTTCAGTCTTCCTAAGTATACTCTCTCATTTCTCCCCTTCCAAATAGGTATTAAGCCGTTCAACAATCTAATGGGAGTACATTAAACTGCCGTTCAAATATTTGTATTACAAGCTAATAGAGATCATCGATTATTGAATTCTTACATGGTATCAACCGCCTAGGTCCTTTTGTTTAGTTCGTTCCTATTATACCCACTCACCATGTTGTCTTCCTCAAATTTTATGCTTTTCGTTGCCAACCAAGCAGAAAATTTCCCCCTTCCGATTGTCAAATCCATCTCCCAAGAAGTTTCTCTAAATTTGACAACGAAAAACTTCCTCATGGGGTTGTTTAACGATTTAAAGCATCTATTGTTGCTAAAGAGTGTATTCAAATTGAACGTACTGATTATAATGAAAGTTTTTCTTCAGTGGTCAAGCTTGTTACTACCCACATTTTTCTAGTAATTGCTACTGCCAATTGTTGGACAATACATCAACTGGATATTAATAATGTTTTTCTTTATAGTTGTCTTGTGGAACAAGTCTGCATCTTACCTCAAGAAGGTTCTATAAGGCCAAAATATGAGGTTTGTAAGCTCAAGAGGTCTTTTTATGGCTTGTAGAAAGCATCGTGCTAATGGAACTCAAAAGTTTGTGTTAAGCTTCAGGTATTTGGTTTTAATTAAAGTCTAGTGATCATTGTTTATTTGTTAAGACTACATCCTCTTCTTCTCAGGCCTTGATTGTCTATGTAGATGTACTGATCACCGGTTCACATGAAAGTGATATTTTGAGAGTTAAATAGTTTCTTCATTCTACATATATTCCAAATATTTTATAGATGCAAAAATTGCTCAAAATGTTGAAGGTATTTACTTGACACTAAGAAAATATATTTTTAGATCTTGTTAATGATGTTGGTCTATTGGGAACAAAACCAGCTATTATAGAAGGCTCATTGGTAGCTCTTGTTAATGATGTTGGTCTATTTGGGATATTCCAAGAGTCTAAAACATTCTACAACTATTGGTTATCCTCCTACAAATGTTAAAAAATATAGAAGGCTCATTGGAAGCATATAGTGATGCGGATTGGGGTACATTTTTTATACGAGACATGCACTTCCTGGTTTTTTGTTTTCCTTGGCTCAGCTCTGATTTCATATAAAACAAAAAGGTAAAATACAGTTTCTTGCTCATATGCTAAAGCAGAATACTAGAGTTTAGCTTCTACCTTATGTGAAATTCCACGGCGTTCTTATATCTATATCTGATTTTTGGCTCCTTGTGCATCTTCCCATTTTTTTATTTCTTTATGATCCACGACGTTCTTATATCTTTATCTAATTTTCGGCTCCTTGTGTATCTTCCCATTTCTTTATTTTTTATGATGTGATAACTGTTAGAACTGTTCGGTTATCTTCTCAACGCCCTAAATCATTCAATTGCTCACAATCTTACATGGTATCAGTGATCCAGGTTTAAAATCCTATTCAATATCCTATTCCGACACAACCTCTGCTCTTTTCCTTTTCCCCTGAAAGTTCAATGACCCTCTCATCTCATGATGTCTCCTCTGTTGCTGATCCCGGCAACCTAATTACAATTCCCGTTGTCAAATCTATTTCTCAGGAGGTCTCGACGAAACTAACTCCTGAGAAGTTTCTAATAAGGAAAGTTCAAATCACCCCAATTCTCCACAGTCATGGCCTTCTCAGATTACTCGATGGGAACCTTCCTCCGCCCAATTGCTCTGTTGTCGACCTACCCGATGGAGATGATTGGATCAATTGACTCTCGGCTGGCTGTTGCACACTCTCTCTGATTCAATTCTTCTTCGTATGGTTGACGTTGTCACAACTAGAGAGGCTTGGTTGACATTAGAGGAGGTCTATTGAACTGTCACGCTCTTGAATTCAGCAATTGAAGATTGAATTGCACACCACTGTGGTGGCACTCAATCTGTCCACAACTATTTGAATCATGCTAAATTTATCTCCCTTGCACTCGCCAGTGCGGACAAAATAGTGGATGATGACGATTTAATGTTGTGTACAACGGTCTTGGGTCTGAATTTGACCCCGTTATTGCCGTGATTGACTCTCAATCCGCCCCGACTTTTTCATATGTTTCTGCCTGGACTACGACGGTTGACATCGGCTAAACTCCTCCACGGTAGCACTCATTGCCGCAGCTTCTTCTCTTCTGCCTCGTCAGCAGAATGCATGCCCTGACCGTGGTTCCTCTCGTTGGCCTCAGGCCGGTCGTGGTCGTTCGTCAAACTTTCATGGCCGCGGCCGCCCTCAATTGGCTCTTGGTGCCTGTGCTTCCAATTCCTAAGACGCTTCTTTAGTAGTGTGTTATCAGTGTGGCCACCCATATCAAAAGGCCAACCATTGTTGGGCTCCTGATGCTGCTCTTCCTCCTTCTGCTGCACTTTCAGCCGCCTCACCATCTGTCCCAGCATTTGACAAATGGTTTTTAGATTCGGGCCTTACGGCTGATCCTAATGATCTCACTGGTAAGCAACCCTATGAGGGATGTAATTCTATTCTTATTGGCAATGGTCGCCATCTTCCCATTTCTCACACTGGTCAATCGTCTTTAATTCTTTCTTCTGGAACTTCAACTACTTTATCGACTTTATTAGTTCCAGACATTTCAAAGAAATTACTATTTGCATCTCAATTGTCACATTTTAATAATTGGAGTTTTTAATTCACTCCTATTGGTTTCTCTATTTGCGACTCTGCAGACCAATAGGATCCTTCGTCCAGGCCCCATTAGAGGTGGGTTGTATCCTCTCATAGTTGCTCCACCCCTTTGTCTGTCTCCCAATACATCCTCCTCCATTAACAGGCACTTCAGGTTGGGACACCCCTCCCACAGTGTTCTCCACTCCCTCTCCTCAACTTTAGCGATCTTGATTCCGTCTGCAAATAATCAGCCTTGCACAAGCTGTCAACTTGGGAAGTGTCATCGTCTGTCATTTTCTTCCAGTTTAATTCGAACATGTCATCCCCTCCAAATGCTTCACTGCAATGTCTGGGGTCTTGCACCCACTAATTCTGTTACTGGATATCAGTTCTTCTTAATAATTGTGGATGATTTTTCACGATTTACTTGGTTTTTTCCAGTTAAATGTAAATTTGATGTTCTATCCGTCTTTCAAAAATTTATTCCACTTATCAAAAATACATGCCAACAATGTATTCGATGTGTTCACAGTGATGGCAGCGGTGAATTCTTAAGCATTGTTCTCCAATCCTTTTTTCAATCACGAGGCATCTTACATTGTCTCTCCTGTCATGGCACACCCGAACAAAATAGTGTTGCCGAAAGGAAACACCGCCATGTGGTGGAAACCAGTCTTACTCTACTTTCTGATTCAAATTTACCGAAGTCCTATTGGACCTATGCTTTTCTTACGGTCATTCACCGTATAAACATTTTGCCTAGTCCAATGATCCAATCTCAAACACCGTATCTTTGTCTATTCGGTAAATCACCAATGTATAACCATCTTCGCTGTTTTGGGTGCCTCTGTTTCCCCTATCTCTGCCTCTTCCATCTCACCAAACTCGACTTCCGGAGTACTCAGTGCATCTTCCTCGGGTACAATACCAGACATAAAGGGATATTTATGCCTAGACAATACCAGTCTTTTCATATATATATATATATATATATATCTTAACATGTCATTTTTAACGAAGAGGTGCTCCCCAGCTTACAACACGTCGCTAGCATGCCTCTTCTATTTTTAATAGATCATTTCCGGTCATTTCGATCAACTTGCGACGCCTTTCTGGAGCGTTGTTTGCATCACCTGCGCCTTCGGTTTCCTGACAACCCGCTTGCCTCCCCATGAGCGACGTCTTTTCACGACACATCTCTTTGCTCGGCCTTGCCCAACACGATGGCCGTGCTTGCTCGTCCTGCTTCTTTGTCTCAACATCTGAAATCGCTGCCACACCTTGCTCGTCGACCGTAAATCCCAGTCTTGACTGCTGCCGCTTCACCTCCTTCTCCGGCGACTCTTGCCGGTTCCGTGCGGCCACGACACTAGCTCTGCTCCAGCTCAATCCCCAACGACTCTTGCCGGTTCCGTACGTTGCAATGACTGTTCTGCTCTACCTCACCCTCCTTTGCGGCTGCCCTCGACGATGGCATCCCGATTCTGTCCCGGACCAGCACCGATCGTCAATCTCCCACTGAGCCTTCGGTGACCTCACTCTTCAACTGCAAACTCCTGTCAGTCCGTCAACCCCGCTGGCCCACTTGCCTGACGTCCCTGTTCCGCGGCAGCACGCTCTTCGACTGTCGCCGCTTAAACTTTGTCGTCCCCCTCTCTGGTGCAGCTAAGCACAGCCTCGACTCCTTCTCAAGCCCGCCTACTTGGACCAAGTCCTCCCACCACTTCCACAGCGTCGCCATATCTACAGGTGTACACAAGGAACAAATCCCATGCTGCTTGCCATCCTCCCTTCCGCCACCATCTGCTTTCTTCCTAAAAAAAAAAAAAAACAGAGGAACGGTTCTATTCCGAGCAGTCCCCCTTCAACTAATGTTCTCTCTGCCTGTCCGCAGGTCAATCCTTCTACAAATTCAAGTACTGCTCCGGTTGGTCCAGTTCAGGTCCGGTTGCATCATCCCCTGCACCTCCTTCTCTACCATCCCATGCCGAGAATCCGCCTGCCCATGTTGAAGTTTCTGATTGTGCTCATTCGATGGTCACTCGTACTCGCGATGGCACCCAGCGGCCCAAAGCTCTTCTAGCCGAATGACACTCATTTCCAGCGTGCATTGCCTCTATGTGGTCTTCCACACCTATTGAACCCACTCGTTATTTTGCTGCCGCCAAAGATCCACGTTGGCAAGCTGCTATCCAAGAAGAAATTAATGCACTTCATAAAAATGGTACATGGACCCTTGTTCCCCACAATTCATCTAAAAATGTAGTCGGGAATAAATGGGTTTATCGCGTCAAACAACATTGATGGTACGGTTGAACGCTTCAAGGCCTGTCTTATGGCTAAGGGGTTTCATCAACATCCCAGATGCGACTACAATGACACGTTTTATCCTGTTGTCCGACCTGCCACTATCCGACTAGTTCTCTCCATTACCATCTCACTGCAGTGGCCACTTCGTCAACTTGACGTAAATAACGCATTTTTACATAGTGATTTATCAAAAGAAATATTTATGCAGCACCCAGAGGGATTTGTGGATCCAGGTCGCCCACTCATGTGTGTCGTCTATTCAAATCTCTTTACGGACTCAAACAGGCACCACATGCCTGGTATTCTAAATTAAGTACATTTCTCCGGCAAGTCGGTTTCCGTGATTCTCCCCATAACTCCTTATTATTCATTTGACATCACAATTGTGCCACCCTGATTATGCTCATATATGTGGATGACATTATTGTCACAGGTTCATCCCTTGCAGTTATTCAACAATTTCTAGCCTGTCTTCAAACAACATTTGATATGACGGATTTAGTTGACTTAAAATTCTTCCTTGGCATTGAAACCACAGACTCTCCCGTGGGCTCTTTCTATCGCAGCGCCGCTACATATTTGAATTGCTTCGTAATTACAGAATTGAAAATTCCAAGCCAATCAGTACTCTATTTTGTGGTGATAAGCTTTCAATCAACGATGGTGATCTTCTCTCTGTCCCACTTTATACTGTCAATTATTGGGGAGCTTGCAGTACTTGACACTCACCCGGCCAGACATTACTTACTCCATCAATTCCTTATGTCAATTTATGTAGTCACCACGGCATGCTCATCTCCAAGCCATCAAACACATCATCTGATATTTAAAGCATACTCCTACTCATGGAATTCTCCTTTCACAGTCTTCATTCAGTCTTAATGGGTACAATGATGCTGACTGGGCCGACTACCCTATGACTCGTTGATCCACTACCAGCTTTGCTATTTATTTGGGGCGCAATCTCATTTCATGGATCTCTCAAAAGTAGAAGACTATGTCATGATCCAGCTGCGAAGCTAATTATCGCGCCTTGACTCTTCATATTTTAAGTTTTCTTCATGTTCGTGTTCCTAAAACGCCCAGACTTTGTTGCGACAACGTCAGTTCAATCTTCTTGGCCTCTAATCCAATGTGTTTGGTACCAAACACCTATATCAACCTCGCTTTGAACTCTTTAAGGTCCAATCTCAATGTTCTTTCATCACCTTGAGAGCTTGCCGAGGGTGTTAGAACTACTCCCTTATCTCTCAACGCCCTAACAGCTCTTCACCTAATTTCTGTTGTTCACCGAGATCTCGCTCCTGTAATTTCTGTAATTACTGTTACACACCTTTGTAAATCGTGTATAAATATTGTACCGTCAGAATCAATAAATCATTTAATTGCTCACAATCGTTAAATAACGAAGCAACTCTCCGTATAACGACAAACCCAATTTTCCACGAGCCGACAAAACATTTGGAGATTTGACTTTCGTGATAAATACAAAAGAGGTTTTTGACTCCCCTAATCTTAAGAGTATAAATAAATTTATTATTCTGTTTGTTAAACTCTGTTAGTTATAAAAATAGTTGAAGACAACAGAACGATTTTGACGGTAATTTTCAATTAATAGAATAATCTTCTGATCAATAAAGTAGAGAAGAGTGGCATTTTCGGAACTCTTTTTTTCCATCAAGATTTCTCTTCTTTAAAGTTTTGAGCCTCCCACCAGTCCTTATCACATACTTATACCCATTTAATAACTGAGTTAAGAGTGGATTTCTTTTAATTTAGACTCGTCATCACATAAATATTTAAAAGTCAACCAACTTCAAAACTAAAGCTGCGTTGGCTAACAACGAATAAGATTACTGACCGAAACTGTTCCATATCAGGTTAAGAGAAAATAAGAGCTACTGAAACATGAAATGCAAAAGAGAGTCCGCGAAGTAGGGGATGGGAAAACTCAAATGTCTGCAGTAACTGGGAATGAAAAACAGACGTAAATGTTCAGGCTTTAACACGGCCGTAAAATTTCTGCTTCTCCTGGGTGGTTTGGAAGCGCCCGTGACCAAACTTGGATGAAGTGTCGATGAATTTGAGTTTGATCTCCTCGAGCGCAAGACGGGAAGTTTGCTTAATCAGAGATTGCCGAAGAGTGACGACCCTCTTTTTGGGACCTACACAGCATCCTTTTATCAAGATGTAGTCGTCCTTCACCACACCATAATGAGGGAAACCACCCATGGGAGTGATGTCTTTTTCAGTCCTGTTCATATGCAGAGCATCAGACGCAGCAGCGGCAGAATCTTAACAAGCATAGATAAGATGTCTACAGTACCAGAAAGTCAAAAGAAAGAACGAAATCTCAAAAAGTCAAGCACGATGTAACCTGTCAAACTCGGTAATTGCAGTGTGAGACTCATCTCCAGCTTTGCCAAGCTTGTAAACTTTCTTGTTCATTTCAGTACGATGATGATACCCATTTTGACCAGCCCTGGCAACAGTAAACGACACTCTAGCCGGGTGCCAAGCCCCAATACAAGCAACCTTGCGGAGACCTCTGTGGGTCTTACGAGGAAGACGTGTCACGCCCCAACGAGTGACAACTCCCTCGTAACCCTTACCCTTGGTGACACCAATGATATCAATCATCTCATCCTTCTGGAAAACAGCATCCACAGGGATCTGTTTTTCAAAGAATCCATAAGCAAAGTCCACCTTCTGTGCAATTGTACCACCGTTAACCTGGATTTCCATCAGGTGGGCCTTCTTCTGTTTCAACCCCTTCATTTTCCTTATCTACAAGGTAGAACATATGAGAAAATTCCATTAGCTTACTACTTACTGATTTTCAACAAAAGGAAGTTACAAGTTTGAGAAAGGGCTGAAACAAAAAAACTTGATGACAAGAAATATTGGTTGCTTTTAGAGTTTCGAGACGAGCTGTATGTAGAGAAGAAACTACAACAAAATCAAAGGTAGAAATTAAGCAAAACATGAGTACAATTAGATTTTATGCAATTACTAAACCAACCATTCGACTATAGTACAATGATCCACACTGTTAAAAAAAAGTGACCTTTTCTTGAAATATAAAACCGTCTTCTGACAGAAGAAGATTTTAACACACATGATGCAAGTATTTTTGTGCATCATACAGTGAGCAATATACTTTCACCTACAGGTCAACCACTGCTAAAATGAGCTGCAGAACTCAAGCTTAATACTAATAAACAACAGATTTGGAATAAGATAAGTAATCACAACTAATATAATATTGAGTCTCAAGTGCCAATCACAATAATGCTAGCGTATCGTAGAATACACAATTGAATGGGTTAAACAGAAGATTCTAAACATTTTCTAATGAAGAATGTAAACCAAAAAACCAGAGTGCAGGATAGAGTACCTGGGTGTGAGCAAGAACACGAACAACAGTAGCATACTTCTTGATTTTCTCTAACTGAGCCTCAAGCTCCTTCTTGCCCTCATCAGATGTATATTTCTTAGAGTAATTGGCAAAAGCTCTCTTCTTTGATTTGCCCCAGTTCTTGTAAAATCTCCTCTTGACATCTTCACTTAGATGTTGAGCCCAGACAGTGTTCAAGGAACGAAGTCCTCGAGGAGTTCTCACATACCCCACAACTCCAACAACAATCATGGGTGGAGTCTCAACAATAGTAACTGCCTCACAGGTTTCCTTCTTGTGAAGTTCTACATTAAAGATTCCAAAAGTCAGATAGAGTATTTTATGAATAGATTGCATGTCATCTATTTAGGGCATCATGTCCAACGCAAACACAAGTAAAAAAGGCCCAAAAAGAAGGGTTTAGAACGACAAAAACAAATTTCTGGTCATTGGATAACAAAATATTGTTACTAGAAGGATAGCAAACAAAGTATATAAAACGAAGACAAGAAGCACTTACTGGATCCAGGCTTCTCAACTTCCCTAACAATGTGGGTCATTCCAGCCTTGTAACCCAAAAAAGCAGTCAGCTTACATGGCTTGGTTGGATCATCCTTTGGGAATGCCTTCACTGCATTATCAAGTAGGAACCCCAGTGAGGTTTACATAACAAACAAAAAATGCAGGTAGTTATAGTCACAACGATGTAAAATAGAATGTCATTATGCTGTGTTACCTTTTCCTCTGTGGCGAGAGGCCCTCTTTCTGGGTAGAAACCCAAGTGAACCATGCCTAGGGTGCTCAAACTTCCTATGAGACATTTTTTAACTCCTTATTTCTCCCTGAAATAAGATACAGGTATAACACATCAATTACAATGTTATCAAATGAACATTTCAAAAATACCAAATTTAGTGGTACTTCTTTTTTTTGTTATAGTTTTTGTTTTCAAATAGTTTTTATACTTCCTAATATAAGTTCAAGAATCTCCTAGGCTAAAGAGTACGTAAACACTTCTTCTTAGAGAGATTGGAGCAAATAAGACAGACGGATCTAGTTGGTGAGTTTAGTTAGCTGACACCTAGATGAAGGTATAAGATCAAAAAGATTATTAATTTAGATTAACAGTAGTGAAGTTGGTTGTACGCCATCCCAACGACCGAGTCACGGCAAACTGAATGAATATGAAACTAATAAACTCAGTAAACGATCAACCGTAACCTGA
Organism: Aristolochia contorta; assembly: GCA_022405105.1. NCBI lineage: Eukaryota > Viridiplantae > Streptophyta > Magnoliopsida > Piperales > Aristolochiaceae > Aristolochia > Aristolochia contorta. Next base: position 17,272,456 of record CM039666.1, read on the forward strand.
GAAGGAGGATAAAAGGAAACAAAAAAACAACAATGCCCCAAAGCAAACTACTTCGAAAGGAAAAGATAAAAAAGAGATGCATCTCAAAAAGATGAACGTTCCAACCATTAAACCGCGTAAAGCTCAACAATCGGCAGACAAAACCTCGAAACTTCTGGAGACGAAAAACCTTTCCGAAAAACACAGAGGATAGTGATGAAAGATGATAAAACACGAAACACAGCAGACCAGTATCAAGAAAAATCGCAGTGCAACGAAAACTACAAAAATCATGTCTCGAGCCATGAGATAGAACTCACCGAACAGAGCAGGCAAAACCCCCTCGACGGCGTCTACCACCCCTCGCGCTTCTCGCGAAGCCTCAGTAGGGTTTTTAACCAACGAAGGTGATGAGCATTTGTATATGACGCCAATTGACGTACGTAACCTTAACAACTTCACTATTGTCGTGAATGTCCTTTAAAAAATAGTCCAAAATAGTTCGCACTCGTTGAGTGTACGAATCATTATTCTAATGAAATTTATGCAAAAACATGAGAGGAAGGGATAATGTAATTGTAACCCTTTCTCCCCAATTTATGTTGTCAGTTATTCTCAAAGTGATAACCTCATAGGTCCTATGAATCTGCTTTTTGTAAGAAATGAGCTTCCTAACGAAAAATTAATGTAGTTAATTAAACTAAATGTCTTTTTGCAGTCCCCTTATGTAAATTATGCAGTTATAGCTTGTCAATAACAAAAGAATTCTAGTACTTCGCCAGAAAACATGAAAGAAAATACAAAGGTTTTGTAAATTGAGGTTTTGCAATCTTCAATAGCTTGCTTTATCTCGTTATTTAATTTTCTTTCTTCAATTATTTATATTACAAAATCTCTACAAAAATAAACTCCTCTTCCACTAATAATGGCAAAAATGGTGAATTTCCAAGAATGGGACGAGGGATTCCCCTCCCCTTGCCGGTGGGACCTGTGGCTTCTCTGGTTCCATGTGCTTCCCGTATTTTTTGTAGATTAAATAAAACTCATTTAAAATCATATTCAAGCCGTTGGATGAGTAGACTGATAATCGGACGACTCCAGAAATATGAGCACACTTAAGCGCATATAAACATGAGTAATGCTATAGCCACTTTCAAAGTGGATGCGCTTGGCCACATTCTGACGTGGATGGCTTATGTGGCCTTCCACGTCAGAATGTGACGAAGCATCCACTTTGAGCGGCTGTCCCCCCCCGCCCCTCAACATTCCCCTCTTTCCACCCCATTAAAAAATCCCTCCTGATTAAACAATCCCTCCCGATTAAACAATCCCTCCCAATTAAAACATCCCTCCCGATTAAAAAATCCCTCCCTCGTCTCTCTCCTGCCCTCCCTCGTCTCTCTCCTTCCCTCCCTCGTCTCTCTCCTTCCCTCCCTCGTCTCTCTCCTTCCCTCCCTCGTCTCTCTCCTTCCCTCCTCGCCTCTCTCCTCCCCAAAATCCTCTCCTCTCCCCCAAAATCCCTCTCCTCTCCCCAAAATCGCTCTCCCTCTCTCTCGCTTCCTCTCCCCAAAATCGTCCTCGCCTCCGCCTCCTGCGGCCTCGCCTCCTCCTCCCGCAGCCTCGCCTCCGCCTCTCGCAGCCTCGCCTCCGCCTCTCGCAGCCTCGCCTCCGCCTCTCGCAGCCTCCTATCCTCCACCCGCAGCCTTGCCTGAGCCTCGCGGCCTCACCTGAGCCTCTCGCGACCTCGCCTCCCATCTCGCAGCTCCCCGACACGTGGCCTCGCCTCCCATCTCGCAGCTCCCGACCCATGGCCTCGCCCTCTCCTCTCGTCTTGCTTCCTCTCCTTCATCTTGCTCCCTCCTCCCTCTCCTCCCTCCCTCCCTCTCGGTCCTTCCCTCTCCCTCTTCTGAGATGCTGCTCCCGTCGCTCACGGGGGAGGAATACCCCTTCTAAGGAATGAGCAATTTTTCTTACTATATATGCTTTGCTTTCAAGCCCTTTATTTCTTTGGGGATTGTCATGTCATTTACTTTTCACACTTTTATCAATTAATGTGATTGGCATTTGCGGTTCGTTGATGTGTTCACTATGGATGTGTTTACAGTGCATTCTCTCCACATAGTGGTACTGATCTAGTTATAGAGTAGTTTTGATCTGAGAAATGTTCAATGCTTGTGGGAAAGTTTACGACAAATTTTTCAATATCTTGGTTAAAGATGCATTGATCCAAAAGGAGTTGTATATGTAAACTATCTTTTGAATTGATTGATGCACTATAGCTAAGGTTCAAGATAATTTCCTTAGATCTGTACTTGTTTTTGTTACAGTAATTCTATATCTGTGAGTGTGTGGTATGTGTATATGGGCTGCTACACTTACTGTTAGACCTATTAATAGATTTGAGGAAAGAAGTGCTAGTTTACTTTTCACACTTTTATCAATTGGTATTTGAAAGCCTTTTTTGTGTTATCCATATTTTGTCAACTTTCAGTGATATCTGATAATTTATTTCTGATAAAATCTAAGTGAATGTAATTGTTTGAGTCTCTTGCACTTTAGTTTAAGAAACTTTGATTATTTCAGTCATATCTGATAATTTATTTGCCTTTTATTTCTGTTATCCATATTTAGTCCCTTGACCTAGGATTTAAAATTTTCTCCTTCTTGCTCTTTCTTTTCTTTTCTTTTCCAAGTTCCATTTTCAGGAGGAAAATATAACTAAGAGAGAATCACCTTTTCTCTCCTTTTTTTTTTCTCTGCAGATCTTTTTGCCTTTCTGGACTTTTTTGTTTCTTTTTTAAGTAAGGGACTGCAAATATTATGTGTTGATCAAATGTATTACTGCTTGATTACTTTAAGTGGATCTTTAAGCTCAAAATGGTAAGAGCACTAAAAAGTCTTTTTGAGGGATGGTGGTTCGAATCCACCAAGATCCAAGTTTTGTTTCTTTTTTAAATTTCATTTATATTGCTTAAGAGTTCTACCTCAGCTTTATAATTGTGAGATGATTGGCGGAATGGCTTCTCTTGTGAAGTTTTTGTAACAAGTGTTGAGATGAAAAATTTGGAGCAACATCAATTATGTCTGTCATCTTAATTGTTGTCTCTGATTTCCTTTTCATTGTCCTTTTGTTGTGGGAGAGTTCTCTCTGAGCATATTTGGAGAATGGATTTAGATCTTGCTTAGATATGGCAATCCTCCAATTGGGTTTGCAGGTCCACACTTTAGCTCTAAAATTGGGTTTTAAACAGAATGATTTTGTTTCTAGTGCAATGATATTTATGTATTCCAAGTGTGGGCTTGTTGATGATGCAAGAAAATCATTCAGCCAGTCAAACAAAAATGTCTCAATTTCCTGGAATTCAATAATATTTGGATATGCACAGTATCGGCAAGGCACAACTGTTCTTCATATTTTCTCTCAAATGCTCGAGATTGGAATTTGCACCCTAAAATCAGTTTGAGACAATAACACTTTACAAAAAAAAAGAAAAAAGTCCTACATACTGAAAAAAACCTTTTTGTTCTTTTTCACTACATGAAGCATTTCTAAATGAAATAAGATTACATGCTGAACTAATAAACACATAAGGTGTGAAATTCCAAGCTGGTTCATCTTCTTGCACTCTCCCACAACAAAAAGACAATGAAAAGGAAATCAGAGAACAATTAAAATGACAGACATAATTGATGTTGCTCCAAAATTTTCATCTCAACACTTGTTACAGAAACTTCACAAGAGAAGCCATTTCGCCAATCATCTCATAATTATAAAGCTGAGGTAGAACTTTTAAGCAATATAAATGAAATTTAAAAAAAGAAAACAAAACTTGGATCTTGGTGGATTCGAACCACCATCCCCTCAAAAAAGACTTTTGAGTGCTCTTACCATTTTGAGCTTAAAGATCCACTTAAAGTAATCCAAGCTGTAATACATTTGATCAACACATAATATTTGCAGTCCCTTACTTAAAAAAGAAACAACAAAAAGTCCAGAAAGGCAAGAAGATCTGCAGAGAACTCAATTTTCCTAGATCTGCAAGGAACTGTGATTCAGAACTCACATAGCTGTCAACAAGTTTCTGAAGCTCGAACTGCAATTTTCCTAGCATCAACAGAACCCTACCTACAAGGAACACAATAGCCGTTAACTTGAAATATGGAAAATCTTCCAAATGTTTTCAAAAACCAACCTTCATCATGTATATTTATATAAGTCCTTTCAGAGGTCCACATCATGTTCGAGTTGTATGAATCTTTTCGAGAGGGCCCACATCGTGTTGGTTTCTATTAACCACTCTCTAATGAATAACAAAGGACTACTTGTTCAATTTAGACAACATTATTCATGGACTACAGAGGATCCAATGACTAAAGGAGGATGGTATGCATTACATCCATTTCATAATGTCACTTTGGCTGCTGACTGATACAAATTATCCTCAAAATGTGGGAATTCGAACAACATTTCGCTCATGGTTCTCAAAGATTAAGGGTTCAAAAAGAAGAATACACTAGAGGGTGGGCGGGAGGGTGAGAGGGAGGGTGAGAGGGAGGGAATTCGGACAACATTTCGCTCATGGTTCTCAAAGATAAGGGTTCAAAAAGAAGAATACACTAGAGGGTGGGAGGGAGGGAGCAAGATGAAGGGAGAGGAAGCAAGATGAAGGGAGAGGAAGCAAGATGAAGGGAGAGGAAGCAAGATGAAGGGAGAGGAAGCAAGACGGAGGGAGAGGGCGAGGCCATGGGTCGGGGAGCTGCGAGATGGGAGGTGAGACCGCGGGAGGCTCAGGTGAGGCCGCGAGGCTTTGGCGAGGCTGCGGGAGGAGGATGCGAGGCCGCGAGAGGCGGAGGCGAGGCTGCGGGAGGAGGCGAGGCCGCAGGAGGCGGAGGCGAGGACGATTTTGGGGGAGAGGAAGGAGAGGGAGTAGGAGAGGGATTTTGGGGGAGAGGGAGAGGGATTTTGGGGGAGGAGAGAGACGAGGGAGGGAAGGAGAGAGACGAGGGAGGGAAGGAGAGAGACGAGGGAGGGAAGGAGAGAGACGAGGGAGGGAAGGAGAGAGACGAGGGAGGGAAGGAGAGAGACGAGGGAGGGCAGGAGAGACGAGGGAGGGCAGGAGAGACGAGGGAGGGATTTTTTTAATCGGGAGGGATGTTTTAATTGGGAGGTATTGTTTAATCGGGAGAGATTGTTTAATCGGGAGGGACTTTTTAATGGGGTGGAAAGAGGGGAATGTTGAGGGGCGGGGGGGACAGCCGCTCAAAGTGGATGCTTCGTCACATTCTGACGTGGATGGCCACATAAGCCATCCACGTCAGAATGTGGCCGAACGCATCCACTTTGAAAGTGGTTATAACATTACTCTATAAACATTGAGCTGATCCGATCAATCCCCCCACAACTAATGGATATGTCGTGTCTACGTTCTAGTTGAACCGGTCGAGTCAAGAAGTTCAAGGAAGCGCTCAACAGTTCGATCATGAGTATCCAACGTGAAAGAGCAAGACTTGTATACAAAGAGTTCGCTATACGACAATATGAGAAGTTGTATACGTTGTTCAAGTTGGCGACATGTGGAAACAACGAGTTATTGATTACGTTTTTTATTATTTTCGTGGGCCAGAATCTTTGTCTTTTAATTAGACCATTCATTGCATTTTGGGCCCAACTGGAGTTAAATAAAGGTATTAGACTAAACTTATATTTTTATAATTAATTAGTCACATCAGTGTTTTAGAGCCTGTTAATATTATGGTTTTATGAAAGTACTAAAATTAAGGGGGTATGAGAGGAAATAAAAGTCATTTTTTGGTTGTTGGTTAACCTTGTAAGTTATTCACTTATTATGGATCTTTGAGTACTATTGAATTGACGAGAAGTTATTTCATGTATTCCACAAACCTATTTTGTGTATTCACTTACCTTGCTTCAAAAAGAATGGTTCAACTTTACACAATAAAATTGGATACAAGATGCTATACGACATTGCTTAAAGTGATGGTACAAAAAAAGAAAGAATAATGTCTAGCTGCATCTTCGTGTAGTACCCTTGTTGCCTACCAGCCCACTTGGATGCAGGCATTCATCGTCAGGTATAGATTTGGGTTTTAGGCTTTAGGCTTTTAGGATTTTAGAAAGAGTAATGCTAAATGCACTTAGGCCGCAATAGTTATCTGAAGTACTAACCAGCCAATAGGAAAACTTAAAAGTAATGAAATATTTTTATTTTATAAAATCCTAAATTCTAAAGGATAAACCCTAGGCAACAATGTTTCGGATTGGTTGGTTATGTTATGTACGTTATATTGGTATTGTGCATAGGTGTGCAACTAGCATTTTCCTTATAAAATTTTTTTTGGGGTTTAGGATTTAAGATTGAGATATCTTTTAAAAAAAATTTCAAAAAGTTGATGACTAGGATTTTGATGTGGCGTAGCGTCCACGTCAGGTGGTACACCATAAGGTACTTGGGTCAAGGTGCAGCTAACATTACTCAAAAAAAAAGTACAAAAGAGGTTGAGGTTTGATAGATGAACACTAGAAGCTTACTAGAAGTCAATAACTTGAACAACAATCACGAGGCATAATAATTGACCAAAAAACCATCTAGAAAAAACGAAAATTTAAACCTTAAAAATAATTAGGATTATTTTAAAACATAAAAAATGAAAAAAATGTCTCAATGCTTAAAAATTTGAAACAAGATGATAAATGAAAACCTAAGCTTACTCACCCTTAATTTGTTATATAATTCAAGAGTGGTGATATGCGTACTGGCAAATTTTATTGTGAGGGTTTGTAGCGTGACGTGGTGTCCTTGTTGGCAGTCCAGGTAAGAGATAAAGTATGAATTATCTTCCTATTCTAAAGGTAAGTGTAAACCTTGGATCCTATCTAGACTACCAACTAGGCTCCCAAGAGGACAACCTTATCAGGATGTACAATCTCACAGTAAAGCAATACTGAAATCATTTTTCATAATTCAATCCCTGCTTGATGGAACAAAATGCTGGAAAAGTTTAACCTTTTTTTTTCAAATAAAATTTATGCAAAGAATTTAGATTGGACAAATTTTTTTGTAGAATGGCAAATTCAAAAGAAAAATGATATCAATACTGCCATATTTTACTGTGAGGCTTTACATAGTGTTGTGGTTGTCCACCTAGCAGCGTAACTGGCAGTCTAGACTAGGTTTAGGGTTTCCCATAAAATAGGAAGATAAATCCTTCTTTATCTCTTACCTGGATTGCGAACGAGGACGCTACGTCATGTTGTAACCCCTCGTGTTGTGGCTCCTAACTGGCAGTCTACCTAGCATCCTAATTGGCAGTCTACCTAGCATTCTAATTGGCAGTCTACCTAGCATCCTAACTGGCAGTCTAGACTTGGTTTAGGGTTTAGGGTTTCCTATATAATAGGAAGATAAATCCTACTTTATCTCTTACCTAGATTATGAACGAAGATGCCACATCACGTTGTAAATCATCGCAGTAAAATATGGCCCTACACATATCAGCACTCAACTCAAAAAGACCAAAAATTTGTTATTTGTTTGATCTTGATAGAGATCAACAACTTGAAAGTGAAAATTATTGCAATGACTCGACAAAAGCATCCTGATGCTTCCTTCTTCCGTTTGGATCTTTTCAACCCGACCACTCTCGGTTTAATTTGGACCACAACTTCCTCATATTAAAAACCATGGCTTGTTCTCTTAAATATGGCATGGCTAGCTAAGCTTATGGATAGTCTCAAAGTTAGATACACCATAAATTAAATATGATTCCAAACCTAGGCTCATGTTGAAATTTTTGGTCATGTTTGGCCTTATTTGTGTATTGAAACATATCTCAAATCTAGCTAGATTGGCTTAATTATTAACCAAATGAGTTGCAACAATGTAGTTTTGTAGTGAATGCTTTATATGTTAGGTCCAATAATTTCATCGCACCAAGGGTAGGGAGACCACAAAGGTCAATTTAACAGCCGCGTGGATATCAAAGACTTGTGAGAAAGGGGGAATATTCATGTGGGCAAGCTTCTCACCCCTTCTTGACCAGAAGTCCCCACGGACTAGGTCTTGGTCCAGGCCTCTACTTCCCTCGCTTTCTTCAAGGTCCGAGTACCGCGTCTGCGATTTTCCTCTCTAAAACCCCCTCGCAAAGCGTCGATTTTTTCCTTCCCTGTCTTTCTGACGCATCTCTGATACTACAATGAAATTCTTCACGTTAAGAATAAACTTTTTGTACCGTTTTCATGGCTACTCTTGTTCGCCCCCTGCTCCCTCTTCTCTTCTTCCCCCTCGTCTTCTTCGTCGCGATTTTTTCTCTTCCTGTAACGGCTTCATCTCTCTCCACAGTTTCGATCTCTCACGGTGCAAATTATACCGTAATCTGCGCTCTCATTCCATCTAATGACAGTCGATCTTACCTCAATTGCACGAGCTCCCCCGGCTGGGTCGCCGTCCCCGTGTCCCTTCCGGGCGTCCCAATTCATGCGGTGGCCGGCGGAGCCGGGTTCGTGTGCGTTCACACTCTGCCCCCTTCCACGTCCTCCAATGCCTCGATCCGGTGCTGGAGATTCGCCGGCGACGGCACCCTCACGAGGAGGAGCAAGAGGGTTTACTCCGGCCCCGCTCTGGAGGAACTCGCGGCGGGAGACACGCACCTCTGCGGCGTCGCGGCCGGGAAAACCAGACGCCTGGAGTGCTGGCAATGGCGGAGCTTCCGGGTGCCGCCCGAGCTCCGGATCCTCTCCGGGATCGCCGTCGGCGGGGAATTCGTCTGTGGGTTGTCGCCCGAAAACAATGTCCGGTGTCTGGGCCCCGATTCCGAGGTCGCCGCCGCTTCGCCGGAGGGGAATTATAGCGCGGTGGCGGCCGGGTCGCGGCACGCCTGCGCGATCTCGTTGCAGGGGAGGTTGCGGTGCTGGGGACCGAGTGGGAAATCCCCGGCGCCGTTAGGGGAATTCCAGGCCGTGGCAGCCGGCGGCAACTGGAGCTGCGGCCTCCGGTTGAACGGAACGGCGGTGTGCTGGTCTGACGACGGTGGGTTCCGGCTGCCGGAGGCTCTTGTGGGGGAGCAGTTTGTGGCGGTGCAGGGGCAGGGAAGCCTCTTCTGCGGCGTCTCCGCTAGTAACTATTCCTTACTCTGCTGGAAAAGTCAAATGTCGGCGGTAGTACTGTTCGACCGGGTTCTCCCCGGCGCGTGCCGGACGACCCCGTGTCCGTGCTCCTCGTTGCCGGATTCCGGGACTCTCTGCGGCGGCTCCTCCGGCAGAGCTATATGCCAGCCCTGCCCGCCCATAAAAGAGCCGCATTCGCCGCCCCCGGCGACGACGACGACGACGTCGGGTCGCGGGGGTTCTTTATCCGGGGCGAACGTGGCTTTTCTTGTGGTCGGAACCGTGGGTTCGACGGCGGGTCTCTCCGTCGCCGCCTATTTCCTACTCCTACGCTTCTACTGCCTGGGGAAAGGCTGCAGTCGGGTCCATGACTCCGGTAGACTGGAGACGGCGGTGGAGGAGGCGGCGGCCCCGGTGGGATCAACGCGCCGGCGGCAGGAAGCTGCTGGGGTAGAGGAGTTTTCGTTCCGGGTGGTAGCGGACGCTACCGGGGGATTCTCGTCGGAACACCTGGTGGGCTCCGGCGCTTTCGGGTCGGTGTACCGTGGCACGCTGCCGGACGGTCGGGAGGTGGCCATCAAGCGAGCGGAGGCGTACGGCGTCGACGAGGAGAAGGACGCGGCGTTCGCTTCGGAGGTGGCGCAGCTCTCCCGGGTGAACCACAAGAACCTGGTCCGGTTACTCGGGTTCTGCGAGGAAGGCGAGGAGCGGGTCCTGGTCTACGAGTTCATGTCGAACGGCAGCCTCCACCGCCACCTGCACGACCCGGACGGCGACTCGGCGGCGCTGGCGGCGTGGACGCGGCGGATGAAGGTGGCGCTGGACGCGGCGCGTGGGGTGGAGTACCTGCACGCGTACGCCGTCCCGCCGGTGATCCACCGGGACATCAAGTCGTCAAACATCCTCCTCGACGAGTCGTGGACCGCCAAGGTCTCCGACTTCGGCCTCTCCCTCCTCGGCCCCGACGGGTACGACGACGACCGGACCCACCTCTCCGCCCGCGCTGCCGGGACCGTCGGGTACATCGACCCGGAGTACTACCGCCGACAGGTCCTCACCTCCAAGAGCGACGTCTACAGCTTCGGCGTCCTCCTCCTCGAGATCCTCACCGGCCGGAAGGCCATCCACCGAGCCGGCGGCGCCGGAGACCATCCGGGTCCCCCGCGGAACGTCGTCGACTACGCGCTTCCGTGCATTGTCGCGGACGAGGTGCACCGGGTGTTGGACCCCCGGGTGCCGACCCCGACGCCGTACGAGATCGAGGCGGTGGCCTACGTCGGGTACCTCGCCGCAGACTGCGTCAGGCCGGAGGGCCGCCGCCGGCCGTCCATGCCTGAAATCGTCGCCGGGTTGGAGAGGGCCCTGGCGGTTTGCTTGGCCGTCCCGCCGCCGATGCCCTTCTCCGCCTCCTCGCTCTCCGACGACTCTGCGTAGCACGTGTCGCTCTTTTGTACGATCCACCCTTGCCCATGCACCAGTCAACACTTTTTTTTTTTTTTTTTTTTGACATTTTCACGAGGATTCTAAACACTTCAAATATTTGACTTATTTTAAAGAGTAAGAAACTTCGAATCATGATTTTTTAGCTCGGACCCCGTAACTCAAATACCCGAAATTCCGAGTGAATGGAGCTGGGGGTGAAGTTGACTCTCTAACTCGAATCCAGTTGGGTCAATCGAGCAAATCAATCCCACTGACACTTATAATCAAGATTAATTTTAACACTTGTACGTAATTGCCTCATTAAGGAGTTACAATCATGATATTTTAAATAGGACCTAGGAACTCACTCCGGATACTTGAAATACGAGTTGAGTCAATGAGTTCGGTCAGTCGAGTTGGGCCGGAAAATAACTTGTCCCTTTATAGTAGAGTCAAATTTTTACAAACCTAAAATTCAAGTCGACTTGACCCAGTTACCACCGGACTGGTTAGAACCAAATAGCCTAATTTTAGATCCTAATTTCTACAAACCTAATTTTTTTCGCAGTTCAAGCTCAATCACGATCCTCGAAGGTTCTCTTCTTGAGTGCAGCCAAACCAATCAATTAAGAAGAATTTTCTAGCTCAAGCAAGTCTATTGGAAAATATGATAAGAGTTTAAAAGTCAAGGAGCAAACAACTTTAACACAATCAAATATTGATTGTGAAACATAAGCTCCAAAGTACTTTATCAATTTATATCTAAATTGTAACCGTTGTTTGACTAATAGGAAAAAAAACACAAAAACAAATACTATGGCTAAAATCATAAAGTAACTATTATTTATTATAAGATGTTTTAAAAGCCCTTAATAAAAGTAAAGGGTTAAAGTTTTTATAATTTTTGAAGGTGTTTAAGAGATATAAGAAACCGTGGGAAACCCAAACCCAACCAGGCCCCGGGTTTTCATTTTCCACAGGAAACCTCACCCATTTTTTAATCCACTGATGTTTATTACCAGCCTCACTTTTTGGATCAATCAATTCCCACTTAACATTTCATTAAACAAGGTCTAATAGGCTCATCAAGGATTCAAGGGATGCCTCCCATTGTTATTAAACCTAACCCGACACCCACTCAAAAAAGTGACTTAGTTGATAAAGTCCTAAGTCAATTGATTTTGACCTTGTTTGTTTTAACTTGCCATCATAAGAAACATTAAAATTATTTAAAAGATAAAAACAACATTTATGAGAGAGCACGATGATGAAGCAAAGCCTCCATGAGTGGCAATACCTCGATGGATTGGCACCATTCATATTTCCGATACATCCTTGCCAATTTGTAATAATTTTTCATTTACCTTTTTATTTCATTTTAATGAAATAAAACCGTAATGAAAATGGATGACATATGGATACATATTATTATTATTATTTTTTCCTCGCAATCATCTTTTTTACATGCTACCTAATTTTACTCATTTTATGCAAGATGTGATAAGAGTTCAAACTTAGAAAATTTTAGTGGATTGGTTAAGTCAAAGGGAAGTTTGAAAAATATGAATCTCATTTAAAATGCATGAAGACTTTTTACGGCTCCAACCAAAAGGAAGGAAAATTATATATAAAATCAAAGTTAGTAGCTAACAAACGTTAGTCACGGGCAGAATCAGAGCAATGAACCTGATTGCTCAAATGGCTTGATTTTCAAAACATCCAGAAACCAACTCACTGTAATCCCATCTGGGATTGTTTGTAGTTTGGTATCTGGAACGGCAATAACCAATAATTATATCAAAAGGATGAGGTTTTATAAGAAGAACTGATACTACATCACTACCACAAAATAGTGTCAAACTAAATAATACTAAGCACAAATGATGGAGTTACAATCTTATATTCCCAATATCTTAATGAGAAGTGGAAGATTATAATTAGAAAAGGCGTATTACTTATAAATCTTGTGAACATGTGTTGTATAAACGAAATCTGGGGTACCCAAAGTAAAGCGAGAAGCATGTAGAGAAAACTATAAGAGAAAAGAATGGTGATAGGAATACTGCGAAATATTACTGCAGGAAGAAAAAGCAAAGGTAATTGGAGGACAAAGACAGGGATTATGGATGCCTTCCTTAGTAAGATTATCTGCCATACAGTCACCAGGCCTCTACTAGTTTTGTTTTTTTTTTTTTGAGGAAAGTGTTACCAGGCCTGTATTAGTCAATACAACAATCCAAAAAAAGGTCTGAGATCTCGTTGAATATACGCCTTAGCTTCTAGTTGCGAAGAAGACTTGTTGGCCCATTGAATGACTAGAGCTGAATCTCCTTCAATCTGCAATCGCTCTCTGATCACCTGCTTCCAGAACTTGACTCCAGCAAGGAGAGCTCTTACCTCAGTTTCATATAGAGCTAAAAGATCTAGTTGGCCCTGAGAAAGGGGGATGACATTATCAGAGCAATCTCTAACAACCCCTCCAACCCCTGCCATACGAGGATTCCCAAAATTTGAACCATCAAACTTGCATAATCTGACATTTTATATGTGCTTCGTGTACCCATGATGCATCTAATCTTTAGTCAAGTGTATAACCCCTCGACTGAGGTAATTACAATAAATGCCTCTCGATTGTACATTTCCAACAACCAAATACCTTATCTAATAACATATTTTATTGCCATCTATGCTACCTCTGTAGTTGATACCGTACCAACAGATTGTAAAGTAGCTTTTCTACTAAAAAAACAAAGTAGGAGAGAAAATACATAACCTGTAACTGATCTCTAGTGACCTTAGTCTCCATCATAAACTGAATCAACATAAATAACAAGAGTACACCTACTTTCTTTTATCAAAAAGGTGCAAGACGTACCTCAGAAATATCGAAGAATCCATGTTTGACATGAATTCCAACATAATACTTGGTTTGACATGAATTACAACATAATACTTGGTTTGACATGAATTCCAACATATTACTTGGTTTGACATGAATTACAACACAAAATGTTAAACGAGATGAAAATAAAATCAATGCTAACCACAGATAGACCACGCCAGGGGCAGTGTGATCATGTGTACTAGCAAGTAGCTTGAATCAGAGGATGTAGAAGATTCTTCCACGATCTTAGCAATCCCAAAATCAGCAATCTTTGCTTCATAATACTATAGGAAGACTACTTATGTGGATAATTGCAGGTCAACAATCAAGATTCTTCCACACCAAACCAATGCCCGACGAATCTTTGCTTCAATTTATAGCAAGACTAGACTTTAAATTGACCTGTTGGTCAGGCCCTCAAACAATTTCATCTTGCCCATACCCTTTCAAATAGTGAGTGTCTAGTTGCTGCAAAATAGATGCTGATTCTACAATTTCCTTTTTCGGATAAATGTCTTCACAAATATAAGTTCCAACTATCATTATTGCCAATATCCCTGGCATGTTCAATCAGTACCACTACTTCCAAGTCTCCACATCCAAATTACGTATATCCTCCTCACCCTACTCTGGTCTGGTGGAAAGATTCAAATTTCCAATGGATCTTTCTCTAGATCATGATTGTTGCCATTAAAGGATTCATCAAGCACGAAGCTCCAATAGCTCATGAAGATCAATCCAGCCAGTACGAAAACCATCTAAAGAAATGATGCAGACTAAGAAACACCGTGTTGAGCATGTTTTCCTTCTATTCCTGTCTTGTATTACAAATACTCATTTCAGAATTTCTTGAGCTCCATAATTTTGACTCTGCACAAAGTCCGTTATCTGCAATAAAGCTTGGTCTCCTCCTATCATCAAAGATTGAGGAGTGGTTATCAGAATATTCAAGGAAAGCTTAACTTCAGCATCTGTAACTCCTAGGAGTTCAACCTGAAAGAACGTTTTTAGACAGATGCAAAGAGAAACTTTCCACAGAGAAAACTTTCAAGATCATGATCACTTACAGAGTTCTCAGCAAGATTCAGGCATAATTTAGAGCATTGACTGATTTAAGGTGGCATTAGCCCAGTTAAAGAATTTTAGTCTAATTGCAAACACAATTACTGGTTAATCTTTTCAATTTCTGAAGGTAACTTGCCATAGAAATAATTGTTGCTGCCTATACGTTTCTATAGTTATACGACTTTGCTTAGTCAACAGGAAGATCACAAAAAAATCATTTTCTGGCAAAAGCAGCTAATTTAAGTCGAGAAAAAGAATGGTGTAAAAGCACCCAGATCAGCAAATTCATTGTTGGTTACCTAGGGAAAGGAGTGTATAGATCTGAAATTGTTTTAGGGCACTCTTTTCCCTTGTAACTCTTGTACTTCATAATCTTGTACCCCAACATAGGTATTCTTTAAAGCTTCAATAATATTTCAACATTTCCCAAAAGAGTAGCTATTCATTTTGAGATGCAACTGGGTTCAATCATAATACGCTATTTGACCAGGTTGTGCTCGTGGGCCAATACCTAGTTTTTATTCAACAAGGTATTTGTTTCTAGGCTCCATACATGAGAGCTTAGTTTATATGTACGTGTAGTTGTGTGTTCCTTTGGGTGTTTGCACTTACATCCCAGGCTTGTCACGTAGAACTCTGGATGTAAAGGGGAATGTACGGTAGGAAAGTCCTTGCTAAAAAAATGTTCTGGAAAGATAATGGGTTATAAGTTTGAAAAATAGGCTCTTAACTAGCTAGTCGTTTTGGACTATATCTGGGCTCTGTTCTAAAAAAATCTATAAAATAGCTAAAATTTATAAGTTTGCCTTTAGGTAGACTTCAGACTACATATTTGAATTCTCCCAAATTATTTGTTCAGCTAATCTTGAGCATCTCACAAGACTTGCCATTAGCACAAGACTTGGGCAATTCACATGAGAAATTTTTACCTAGTACAGCAAGAATTGTAATTTCTGGCTTTCACAAAAGAACTCTGGAAGTCCACCACAAAGCTTCTCTGGTATGTCTTGGTGACACTTGAAGAAGCTTAGCAGCACCAAAGCTTCAACAGAGATCTGTAAGATAAGCACAAGGAAACAATCAGAAGCAGCTTTGTCACTAAAAACTGATGAACCACTAGAGGCAATTTCCATCTGTTTTTTGATAACAGTCAATTCCAGATAAAACACCAAAAGAAAAAAAAAAGCAAGATGAAGGCAAGATGTTTGTGGCCACAGAGTCACAACCTGAAGATTTTTAAAAATTTTTTCCATCAGAACTTACACCAACCTGAGTTTGCGAATGTAGCAGATATACGTTTCCGATAAACATTAACTTCACCCATCACGACAGGCCTATGACGCTCGCTTTTTTTTAATCATAGTAGAAGTTGAACAGCCACATGGTCATTTGGCATTGGCGACCAATAATTAGGCTTGACTCCTTGTGAGGGGCCATTACTTCAGCAGCTGTTCACTCACTCAATCCGATAAAGCTGGAAAAAAATAAAAATATAAAACTCTCGTGATGCCAGATCACTTTCTGAATACTGGACATGTTGTGATTTCCATGTGAACAACGATTGAACTTTAGTTTTAAGGGTTCCACTCATAGGGGATGGCAACTGAAGAGGCACTTGACAGAAGAAAGAAGTCAGTCTCAAACAATTCTTTATGAGCAAAAGAGGCAGTGGAGACTCCCCTTGAATGTTTCGGCCCTGATAGTATTCCATATGGAATTACCCTCCTTATCTTTGAATGATCTCCATTAAATATTCTTCAGTTTTGCTTGTCTGGAGGAAGAAGGACACTGTGAGGGTCATGCATGCTGCTGGAAACTTCTAAAGATTGCATAGTTGTAGAAATCCTGGAAAAATAGTGAGGAAAATGTTCTGAGTCGGTAAAACAGATATATACTACTAGCACAAGCAAAGGCACCTCCAATCAACAAGCGTGTTGTTAGAAAACCAAGTCAAGGCAAGGAAGTCAACAGAACGTGTAAGATAAAGTGCTAAACATATTCTTATCACTATTAATTCACCAAAGGGAACAATAGAAACCTACTGGTCAAGCAGATAAAACTTACAAGATCATTGTGAGCAACAACAGAGACACCAACCCCTCGCTCCCTGGTTAATTGCTTTTCTTGATGTTGTTAGATGACACCAACATGCTTCATTCACTTGATTAAATCCATGTTTCTCCTCAAAAGATTACCTACAACTTAATAGCCAGAGGCACCCCATTATTGCGCACCTCTTAATACTTGAGGGTAATCTAAACAGAGAACAATTCTCCTTAAAAATTTTAATTTGGGCATACTCGACCATATAACAACTGGAGACTTCAACAAAAATGTCTGCCTTCACTTTTAAAGCTCAAACTTCTGTGTCATCACCTCACAACTTCTTCATAATACTTGTAAGATCATCAACACCTTGGAGATCAGGAATGCAGCCATCTTGTATAAGATTCTTGACATCCAGGGAAGTTTCTTGGTGCTCATATAGCTTCATCAACATATTAAGTAACAAAGTGTAATTCTTATCAATAGGATTCGGATATTTTGCTTTCTGAACCATCTCCTTCAGAAGCTTAAAAGCCATGAGCGGATTTCCATTGGAAATGAGAGCATTTATTAATGCCATATAGACAAAAGTATTAGGCTCATATCCCTCCTTTTCCATTTCATTGAAGTAAAATAGAGCTTCACCAGTCCTATCACATTTGCAGAGTCCACTAACCAAAGCTAAATAAGTTATCCTGTTTGGACTACATTGTTTCTCCTTCATTTTTCCCACATCCCCAAAGCCTCATCTGGTTGTTCGAATTGCACATGCCGTCTATCAACGTTGTATATGTAACCACTGTAGGTAGCCTTCCTGCATCCACCATTTGTGAAGACAAAGAGAGAGCATCTTCAATCCTGCCAATTTTGCACCAACCATCTATCAGTAAGTTGTAAGTAACTACACTTGGCACAAGTCCTTTTTCCAGCATCATAGTCAGAATATCTTGAGCTTCATTCATCCTTCCTGACTTGCACAACCCACTTATAATAACATTATGGGCAACCAAATCAGGCAGATGGTGTTGGGAAACAATATCATGGAATAGGCTCAAAGCTCGATCCAAGTCTCCAACCTTACACCATCCATTCATTAATGATGAATAAGCGATAAGATTTGGAACAAATCCCACTTCAACCATTTGATGCAAAAAGTTACAAGCTTCCTCTACCTTTCCAAGTAAGCAAAGTTGTTTTACAAGAAAAGAATAATGTGTTACCCATGGTTCGTGCCACCCACAGTGTCCCATTTCTTTCATAAGATTTAGTGCATCAGGCAAATTTAGTCTTCTGCACAAACAACCAAATATTGCATTGTAAGTGAACTGCGTGGGGTTGAATCCAACTTCTTTCATTTTTCTAAAAAAACCATAAGCTTCATCAAGTCTATCATTTTCACATAGTTTGTTGATCAAATTATTATAAATCAGGAGATTCCCTTTGCAACCTATTTTAGTCATGTCATTTACAAGGTCCAAAGCTAAATCCCACTCATTGGATTTGCATAGAGCATCAATCACAATATTAAAAGATGTAGAATTTGGAATGTCAAACTTCTCAAACTTTGGAAGCCAACTAAGTAAAGCTTTCAGTTTCTCATTAAATTTGCATAGCTTAGATTGGTCAGAATCGAAGTTTTTGGATTCAATTGTAATCTGAAGAAGAGAAGAAGCTTCACTTTCCAGACTATTATTAACAAGCCCCTGAAGAATTGAATTATAAATGGAAATTACATCCTTCTCATTCAAAAACGCTGCAGTTTCCTGAAGAAGCTTAGTTACTGTCTTCCAGTCCCCATCCGCACCGAAACACACAACCAGGTTAGCTATAACACTGACATCAGGTGAAATGCCAGAATCCCTCATCTCATTATACAAAGTCAGTACTTTTCCAGGTTTTTTCCTCCGACAGAACCCATCAATTAACACACTATACAGTGGCAGATCTGTACTCAAACCCAGTTCCTTCATCCTGGTGAAAAGAATGAGAGCTTCATCCACTCTATTCTCTCGTGTAAGACCATGAATCAAGATGCAAAATGTCTTCTCATTCAATCTAATATTCAAATTGTCCATTCTATTAATCAACTCAAAGGCCCTATCGACTTCTCCACACTTGCTAAAAGAAACAACCAGAATTGTAAAAACGTGCTCATCCATCCAATTATTTTCATAAATTTTATCAAAAACAGACAGAGCTTCTTCAAATTTGCCTCCTCCACAGTAAGCCAGTAAGAGCGCTGTGAATGTATATTTATCAGGCTCTAATCCCAAATTGGTCATTTCTCTAAATCTCGATTCCACCAGGTCAACTCGACCACATTTCCCAAACGCCTCAAGTAAGCAGTTATAAGTGTAACTATTTGGGACACAATTCAAAGTTTTTGCGCGATCAAAAACATAATTAGCTTCTTCAAATAAACCTTGAGTACCCAAACAACGAATTAAAAATCCCAATGCACCAGGACTGCAGGAAATGCTGGAGCTTACCATATCGACGGAAAGGAACTTTAATGTATCCTTTTTTTTAGCTCGGGCAAGGATATCTGCCATGGCATTATAAGTGTAACAAGTGTGTGTGTAGCCGCCCTGCTGTGTCGCCCAGCGGAAGAACTCGTAAGCAGGTTTCCAGCCACTCAGACGTTTTAAAACGAGCTCTACGATGCTCGGGGTGAGATTAATTGAGGGGATTTGAGCATTGTCCCGGAGAGATGGGTGTTTGGAGAAAAACGAGGAGAGTTCCGCCACCGGGTCAGAAGCGACTTCAGGGGCAGGCGCTGCTGTGTGTAACTGGAAAGAGGTATTTGAGATGCTCCTCCCAAGACGAGGGTCTTCGTGAGAATTAGACTGTTTAGTTCGAACCAAAGGTAAAGAACTCCGCAGGTAGCGGAAGGCTTTCATGCCCGTTAGAAGAAAATATGAAACGAGAACAGACAAGAGCAGCTGCAAAATCGGGTGAAAGAATTTGCGAAGTGAATTGAGAACGGAGCAAGCCGATTCGAAAGTACAGAATGGTGTCCTGCTCTCTCGTTTTTTAGAGGATCTTCCTTTGAAGTTCGAAATATATACGCCGTAGGCCCGTAACGAAGTATAAGATTGGGCCCGACCCGATCCGGTAGTACTCGATTTGGTTTAAAGATCGTAAACATGACCCGAGCTATGGATACTGATCCTAAAATCTACATTTAATTTAGTTTTAATAATTCTTATAATAATATATTTTAACACATATAATTCTTCTCTCTTTTTCCCTTTTGTAGCTCTTATTCCTCTTTGCCCACTCACTAAGTTAACATCTCTTTGCATCAAAGTCTACTAATAATTAGTTATGCTTACTTTTCTTTTAACCCAAGAAAATCTTATCTCTTCCCCTCTTTTTATTTTTGTCCCACTTCATTACCTTCACGACCTCACTTCTTAAAACATATTAACTAATTAATTTTACTTATTTCCTTTATTTATCCCAAAAATCTCTTACAATTTCATTCACCTCTATTTACATTACTCGCCTCATTTATAAAATCTACTAATAGTAAACTACTAGGACTTCGATATTTTCTAGGCTTACTTGCAAAGATTTATGAAGGTCATTAATTTAGTGCAATCCCTTTTGGTTTTCTTTGTCTTGACACAGAAAATATATCATACGTTCTTCGAACATGCTTGAATACCTTTTAAATTACTTGTCCACGACATGTTTATAATTCATCTCCATTTCCAAATATTGGTCCCCATTTTAACCCCTTGCTAGATAACATTAGCTGAGTTTCTAGATTTGCTTTAGTGTTGATAGCTTCATTGTCCCTCTAATTTATGTGGCATTTCTCAATATTGACATTGATTTGGGATATCGAATAGACTTTCTTGGATGATGATAATATTGTTCAATTTAGATGGATAATACTCTTTTAATTCGTTCAGTTCAAATGTTGTGAAAACGAGATCTTGATTTTAAACCTGGATGTAACTAGCCATCTTGTGCAAGAATATCTGGCTATAAAACTATCATCTTTCATTTCCATGATTTCCTTGCCCTCATATACTAGAGCAGCAAAACGATAATTCTTCATCAGAAAAATGAACCAAGAGATTTTTTCTTTACCAAGCAATTAATGATTTTGTCAACGAGCATTTTTTTTTGATAACAATTGTATTATGAACTCCAATTTACTATACAAACCATGATTCTTACAATTCATATATGTAACTATATCTTTGGGAGATTAATAAAACGCTAGTTCATTTGGTGAAGAAAAATGATATCAGTACTTTGACATTTTACAGTGAGGTTTTACATCCTAACGTAGCTGTCCTGTTGGCAGCCTAGTTGGCATTCCAGATAAGGTCTAGGGTTTAGGCTCCCTATAAAATAGGAAGATAATTCCTTATCTTCCTATTTTATCTCTTACTTGGATTGCCAATGAAGATGCCACGTCACACTGTAAAAACTCACAGTAAAAAGTCACAGTACACATATCACCATTCTTTGGTGAATTGGCAAGAAAACATTGAATCTGAATTTTTATTTTTTTCACACTAAAAATCAAGTACCAGTATCACATGTGGTGTTTTAAAAACCGGACCGGACTGGCTGATCAGACCCAATTGAATCAGAATTGGAAGTTATTCAAGTTATGATTAAGACCAAAACCATTTTTATCTCAAAACCGTGCCACTCGGCCGGTTGGTCTAGTTTGATAGCAAATCAATCTAGTTGGACCCAGTCTCATTTATTGTAAGAGAAATGCTAGCTGCACCTATGCGTTGTACCTATCCCATGTACATATTAATCTAAGCCCTTAAAAATATAAAAAATATTTTTTATTTTATAAAATATTTTATTCTAAACGATAAACCCTAGGCATCAATAGTTTAGATCACCATGTGGGATGGGTATCGTGCATAGGTGCAGCTAGCATTTTCCTTATTGTAATACACTTGAAAAGGAAGTTTTTTATATCAGAAACAAAGACTTTATATATATAAAATACGGAGTAGAAGCTATGTCTAAGAGTGCAAATATATACAATTATTCGATATTAAAAGAGACGGGATTAGTGTGGCCCGACAGACTGTTTTTGAAAAGAATAATGATTCATACACAGCCGCTGTGCCCGACTCGGACACAGCGGCTCTCACATTAAATAAAAAAATGTATTTCTAGGTTTTCATAAAATATAATTTTTTATTTAAATGTGAGAGCCGCTCAGTCGGGCACAGCGGCTGGGCCCGTATCACTGCTCTTTTGAAAAGCGGAAACTATGAACGATGTGGTATGGGGGTGTGCCAAAATCTAATACGGAGGTCCCTTTGTGTAGTCAGCTGAGTCCCCTGCTTAGCCAGCGTGTCAGCCACTTCATTTGCCTCCCTATGTTCATGTACCGGGCGAACTTTGGGAAGGCGAGAAAGGCCTGACAGCTGCGTACTAGAGAGGTCAATCTCCCTTGCTGGGTCCCCTTTTCCTGGCATCAACTGAATGGCAATTTGTCAGTCTCATTGGATTATAATGGGTGTATGCAAGAAAAAACGATGAATGAATGAGTGTAAGAAGGCATTTAATTAGGCCTGGTTGTTCGTTTTGTGCATGAGGGGCCAGATAGCAGTTAGGATAGGTTTCTTAAGGTAAATCCACTGGTTGCCGCATTTGTATTCATATTTGCAATCGAAGTTTGCAATTAATCTGAGGATGGGGGGAGTCCAAAGGAAGTGATTTCGGTCTTTTTTTTTATTTTTTTATGAGAGTGGGATGGGGTTTGTTTGTATTTTATGGTGTATAGGGTTTGGGATATGATACAGTTATAAGAAGCTAAGAGAGGAGGGGTGATGTGTGCGAACTGATATTTGTTACGAGTGCACCATATTTCCCAGAAAGACCATAGGGTAGGAGTAAGATATGAAGTTTCAGAGAATTCCAAAGGCTTTGTGCGAAGGGGCATAAGATAAAGAGGTGGTCTACTGTTTCTTGTTCTTGAAAAGGAATTGGAAAGCAAATTTTTACTATGTTCGAAACAGCAACCTAACCAATAAATCTCAAGGACTGCATGCAATATATTTTATATAAAATAACCTTTAATGATTGAACCATTGGTCCAACCCGGTCTAACTGGATTTGAACAGAACTGAACTTCAATGGTTGAACCATTGGTCAAATTTTTATAACATTGATCACATGTTCATTTAATACAAAGATACTTTCTTTGTAAGTATTTATGTCAAACCTCCTCGGTGTATTCTTAATATCCCTTGTGCAGTTTTGCACTTAAAAGATTTATAGCTGGTTTCTTGAATAACTTATTTCCATTTTCACACAATTTGTGGACTGTACCATGTTAAACGTATAACGCTATACATAATCATTTTTGATAATTTACTATATCTTTATGTTATAAATATGGGTAAAAGGAGAATGGATATCCGGTTCCATATAACCTTAATTAGGTACAATAAAACAAGTTAAAAGTACTAAATTTATTTCATTGTATATCTTTTTTATCTTACGTTTCCACACTATATAAGTTAAGTTTGTTCCAGATATTTGAATAGAAATTTCTCTTTTAAAACATGGAAACTTCCCTACCATTACATTTCAGAGTAGGATGAACACATAAGGTATCCTTCCCCTTTCCATTAAATATTGAAAAATGATTTCAGTACTGTGAGTTTTTACATCTTTACTGGTTGTCCTTCTGCCAGCCTAGTTGGTAGTCCAGATAAGGTCTAGGGTTTAGTCTTACCTAAAGAATAGGTAGATAGTTCCTACTTGATCTCTTATCTAGATCCAACGAGGACACCATTTCATGTCAGAAACCTTACAATAAATTTGGCAAGATCTGTCATCACCACTCTTAAATATTTTCTCGCATGCAAATCATATAATAATCCCATTGCATTTGCTCTCAAGACACTTGTCGTAAAAAGTCATGAAATTTGAAGCTTAATTTATGCCTATGTAACTATATGATTTTGATTTATTTTGATTTTTGTGATTTTTAATTTTGGAATATGGTACACTAGTATTTGGACCGTGAGTTTTGGAATAAAATGGAAGTCAATTACTTTCTGATTATATATATATATATATATATATATATATATATATATATATATATATATATATATATATATTAGAGAGAGCATTTTGTCATGAAAAATGATATCATTACTTTGACATTTTATTGTGAGGTTTTACATCCTGATGTGGCAGTCCTCCTGGCAGCCTAGTTGGCATTCTAGATAAGGTCTAGGGTTTAGGCTTCCCTATAGAATAGGTAGATAGTTTCTATTTTATTTCTTACTTAGACTACCAAAGTGGATGCCATGTCATACTGTAAAAACTCACAGTAAAAGGTCACAATACGCATATCACCACTCTTTTGTCATTTAAGGTCTTTTTCCAAATTATTTGAGGCAGTTATGAGAATAGAATTTTCTATTCATTTTAACTGCCCCTTAGAAAATTGGTCAGAAATGTTTCCTTTTAAACGCATAAAGCTACTGTTGTTGT
Source organism: Aristolochia contorta (assembly GCA_022405105.1). Lineage (NCBI taxonomy): Eukaryota > Viridiplantae > Streptophyta > Magnoliopsida > Piperales > Aristolochiaceae > Aristolochia > Aristolochia contorta. The sequence goes on from CM039666.1 coordinate 17,296,479, forward strand.
TTGGATGTTAGGCTGGGCCTTCGAGTTAATTTGCAGGTGAATATCTGGATCATAAAGGGTTTCTTTAGCTAATGCCACTGTTTTGTTTAGATTATTTAATAACGAGCAGATTTTTGGTGAAAATTCTTTAAGAAATAGTTTTTTATGTGACTTGATTTTAAGAGTAACTTATTGCGTGCTGTTTCTTTAACTCCTTGTATGTCAAATAAGTTGTATGCCATCCAACACAGCTTTGTTGGGGCCAATTAAATTTCAATGATTCCCGACATTAGATAGTTTGCTCTTGTGGAACCATTTAAAAGAAAGACAAATACAAAGAATATTTCTGAGCTGGGATTGGCCGAAGTCTAAGTCTGGATCGATCAATAAAATTTGGCAAGTGTAGAAAACAGTCTTCTCATGCCTTGCTTAGGTAGCAAATGTAATAGGAAGATAAATTGCTGCCTGGTTGAATTTCTCGTAAGATATTTAGTTCTTTCGTTCTTCTCAACACTAGCTAGATTTCTTTTGGTAAGTCCATAGCTGTATAATTAGAGGTAATTGCCATGCCATGGACATGCAGGAATGACAGTGCAGATTGATACCACGTTGCATAGATCAATAATTCAGGATATGATCATTTTTTTGTGATTTATTTTTTCATTAAATTAAAATCTGTACGTAGTAGTTTATGAAGTCTTTTTATAGCATGGACTGTGGTATCCGTATCTTATGTGCATTACCATATTTTAAAAATTCTGGTATTTTTTAGACAAATCGTGGCAGTGGAAATTAGACATATATAAGTCCTAGCAACAGACCAAGAAACAATTAACCGAATTTCTTTTATTTGCTAGCTGTCCACGCCTGCTTATTACAGAAAAAGAAAGAAGTTGATTATCTTTTATTTCCAAGTTGTAATTTTAAAATACTGATTATTCTGTATGGTTTTAAAAATACTGATTAGTGATTATTATTATTATTACTAGAAAATAATACTTTTTGGCTATGAATGGGTTTAAACTCAGCCTCTTTAATAAAGGTTTTCAACCATCAGGATACGAAAACTTTGAGAATTAGTAAATGAAGAAGTAAAGTGTGATCATAATATTACTCCACATATCAACCACAACACGGATTTGACTAATCCAGCCATATTACCGGTTTGATGGACGATTTCATTTTCAAAACCTTGATTACTACTACCTCTACTATTATAGTAAATTGAAGTTTTTATATTTCTTCTATCATGGGTATCATTTTGCTCAAGCTAGATTAAACCAACGGGGTGTCCTATTTAATTAGTTTTAACTATAGGAAAATGCTAGTTGTACCTATGCACAGTACCTATCCTAAGTACATGTTACTCTAAACCATTGATGCCTAGGGTTTATCCTTTAGAATATAGGATTTAATAAAATAAAAATATTATTTTATATTTTTAAGGGCTTAGATTAACATGTACGTAGGATAGGTACGATGCATAGGTAGCTAGCATTACTATTAACTATAATATATACGAGTGTATATATTTACATCGGAGAAAATGTTCATTACATGATATTGTTTTATCGGGTATCATCTATTTAATTAGCTACAACTTTTAAAAGCATTTTTTATTGTTTGGTTGTATATTTAGTTATCCATGGTAGATGATCAGGCAAGTAAATAATGTTTTACTATAGGTTTCTTATGAAGCCAAAACACTCATAAAAACATTAAGAAAATTAGATAATAATAATAGGATGAATAGTAAAGAAACTACTTCTAAGTATGATTCTACAGTCTTTTTGCGTTATTTTTTTATAATAGTTGATTTCATATTGTCGACAAGCCTATTAATAACTATTTTATTCGACGCCCATATGATTCCATTAATTAACAATTATGTCTCTCTAGTATTTTCTTCTGTTTCTTGTTTTGCTTCACCACCTTAAGTTAAATTGAGAACCTGGTCAATTATTTGTTATAAAACCCTGCATAGACTAACCCCGTGGGTCAGGTAACACCATGGGCCAATGTTAAGATTGGGTGAGGTCAAGCGTAAGAACCAAGGTCAAGACTCAAGAGAGAGAAGAGGAAGAGAGAGAAGAGGAAGAGAGAGAAGAGGAAGAGAGAGAAGAGGAAGAGAGAGAAGAAGAGAGAGAGTAGGGGCTAGAAGAACAAAATGAAGAGATTTGAACCCAATTGAAGTGATTAATTTGATACCAACGGCAACATCTTATTTTTTAGCCCCCAATGCTGAATTCAGGCTTCTTTTTTTTTATATTAAACCAGTGCTGAAGTTGAGCTTTGCGGAGTTATTTTGTATTTTTGTAGGGTTTTATTTAGTAGGTGCCTTAGGAAGGTTTTGTTACTTTTGTATAGTTGAATATGCTCTGGTTGAAGGTTTATAAGGATGACAAGCACATATTAGTATGAATAACATTAAGGAAACTGCTAGCTACACCTATGCACAGTACCTATGTGACGTACCAACCAATCCGAAACATAGCTGCTAGGTTTATCCTTTAGAATTTAGGATTTTATAAAATAATTTTTTTATATTTTTATACATTTTTCGATTGGCTGGTATGTCGGAAAGGTACTACGGCCTAGGTGCAGCTAGCATTACTCTAAGATTAATTAATATTGACTGATTTATTGGTTTTAAAATCGGAATAAGTCAAAATCAATGACTGATTTATTGGTTTAAATTTAAAATCTAGATTTTCTGTAATTAAACAAGAAAAATGTTGACATCAAGTTCTGATCACTTATAAAGAAGAAATCCTATTTTCTAGGAAATGTTTAAAAATAGAATCTAAATAACAATAGGTCTAATCTCCAGAATAATGTAAGATCTAATCTCTAGGATAATGCAAGATATATCTAATCTCTAGGATATTGCAAATATCTGATGTGGATCTTCTTTGAGTTCTACTAACGGTCTAGATGCGTCCGTTTTCTCTCATTAGCGAAGTGAGCTGCAAGCTTCCCTTTATATAACCGTTGAGTCTTGGGATGCTTCGGACTTCGCAGAAGTAATTTAAATGAGTTATCAGTCGGCACAAAAGTCTTTTCTAGAGAAGACTATCATATATACTCTTTGTTTTGATGAGATTGATATACGCTTCATTTAGACCGGATTACAATAATGTGGCGGCTGCAATAGCCTAATTCTTTGTACTCCAGGAGACTCGAACTCGAGACCTCTCACAACATCCCTCTTGTGTTACCACTGAGTTATGCTCAACTTCACACTGTATCATATATACTTGAAACTTGCTCTTCGAAAATAAGGAAAGACGAGTCACAATGCATCCTCTTTCACTTCCCTCGTCATCGCGGCTGAAGTTAATTTATAATTACTTCATTTTTCCATGTATATATTGTTTCTTGGCTTTAAATTGCAGTTTATTAAATAAGATAATTTAATTTTTTATATTTATGAAATGCCAAAATTTCACAACATGCAATTGAAACTTGGAACACCAACCAATTCAAGTAGGTTAGTTTGATGGATTTCTTCCTAAGGGACGCTGCTGCCGAGGGTGGGCTCTGCAGTGGCCGTCCTAGTTAATTTAGTGACTCGGATGAATGGGATATCGGAGAATCAGCGGGTGAGTCCCGATTCTTCAACCCAAGTTAAGACTCGTTCCTCCCATCACATATTCTAGGGAGCTTATAGGTAATTTGTTGGTGATTCTTTATAAAAGAAAATTAAATGATTTTTTTTTAAAAATATTAATGATATGCGTACCTCATCATTTTACACCTATCTATTCTCCCTGGGATAAGCTGAGTCAATTTGGCCAATCTGACTTTGGATTTTTAGAACCTAAGTCATGTTTTGTTGGGTATGCAAACAAAGTCTCTATTGGTATGAGGCTTTATGGGTAAAACCCAAAAGGAAATCCGTGCAGTTTTGTGCCTATAGTGGAAAATATCATACAGATTGTTTATGCCATGTCTGGATATAAAGTCTTGGAAGTAAAAAGCTGCAGTATTTATACCTTTGCCCTTCCAAATATATGTATATAAGTTGTATTTTTATGAAATTATACAATTGTTTTTACATATATAATGTATGTGATAATTACTGTTTAAAATTGAACTTTTTATGGTGCTGAATGAGCATTGAAGTGGAATAAGAGCAGATCCGTGAAGGTTGGACGGAGTTGGACTTTTAATCATGTTTGGAATTTTCCAGCACTACTGCATTTGGATCATATTTTATTGCTCTCTATTTCAGGGCTATGTGATTAGATTACAATTCTGACATGGAACTGATCGACTCAAGGATCTGAAAAACCTAGTGGAACTGCCTGGATTACTAAAAAAAAGGCCTTCACTGACTGTTGGACAGCGCTGGTGGAGGCCTTTTCACCGCCGGTGCAACCTACGCCGGCGGGAACATTATCGCCCGTGATAGCTACGTCGGTGGACTTTCCACTGGTGGTTCGGTGGAGAAAAGCCTTCACCAGCAGAAAACCTCATCGGCTGTTTAATAAATGCCGGAGAAAAAATCAGAAGGACAAATTATTTTAGCCGGAAATATTTTTTATACTGGGAAAAAATTTTCGCCGGACAGAAGTTTATACCGATGGTTTATGAAAGCCGGTATAGTCTTCAATTCGAAAAATATACCATTAAACTGCCACTAGAAATATTTTTAATTAAAAAATTAATTATTTTTTATTAAATATATTTTATTCTAAATTATCTGTGATAACACAAATATAACAAATACTATATATTTACGTACATCATTAAATTACCAAAATATAAGACTCAAAATTCATTACAATTTTCAGTTGTTGAATATAAACAAAATTGGGTGTAAATACATAATTCAAAAGAATGAATACTTTACTGTTCAGTAAAATTTAACACACACTACATAATTCATGTTAATCAACTATATATATATATATATATATATATATATATCAAAAAATTGTTAATCCGAACTGACTACACAAAAAATAGTTAATCTAAACTGACCACACAAACAATAGTTAATCTAAACAGACTGCACAAAAAATAGGTCCCAAAAAAATCTTCTCTGGCTCCCTGTTCTGTCTTCCCCTTCAGCATGGCCTCCGTCACGCTCTTCGCCTAATAATATAATTCAATACAACAATTAACTCTGACAGAATAAATTATGTTGCCCTCAATTTAAAACCTAATATTAAGTCACATATAACATACTAGGATTTTGCTGTTGCAGTGTCAGAATGACAATTTGCTCCTTCATAATTGCCATCTTCCTTTGTGTCACGACCAACTCTCTGTCTCTCTCAACGTCTTTCTGCTTCTGTTGTTGCACTTTCTCCCTCAATGCATTAGTTTCTTGTTGGGACGCCAAATTGTGCAAACGATCGACTTTACCTCGATAAAAACCATGGCCAAACCCCCTCTCATATTCCCCATAATGTCCACCGTGCAGGCGATCCAATATAACTCTCAAATCTGAAGGATCGTGTGAGTCCGCAATCTGGCGAGCAATTGCCTCATTGCGTAATTGCTCCTGCAAAACACACATAACTAGTTAGCTTTCAAATATTATGACTTAGAAATTTTTTTGAGTGTAGAAACTTACACATTTTGGGGGGTTTTTGAGTTTTGGGGTTTCTTGTTGATATTTTTAAATAATAACCCTCAATGGTAAAGAATTATGAATACATATAAAATATATTTGTTTATACTACTCAAACCGATTAGTGAGCTGGGGAACAAGAGACAGAGAGAGAGAGGGAGCAGGGAGCAGAGAGAGAGAGAGAGAGGGAGCAAGGAGCAGAGAGAAAGAGAGAGGACAAGGAGCAAATATACCAGTGATCATACTACATAACAAACTAAAATTACATTGACTAATAAAAACACATGCACACAAACTAAAATAACATCGACTACTAAAAATCTCTTTTACAGATTTTCACTCAATTTGACAGTAACCAAAACATAAGATGGAGATTTTCACTCACTCAATGACTTGCAATGCCTTTAAAACACTCCACCCAAGACTTTAACTTGAAGCTGGAAGGCATGATCATAACTAGAATAACCAATTGGTAATAGATTAAACAACAGGTACCTAAAGTATACTTTATTCCTTCCTATATAAAGACCATCTTAACAACCACATAATAGAAAATAAATTAAACAACAGGTAGATGCAGCAAGTAACTTAAGATGCTTACACTTAAATTAAACCAAGGATGATGCAACAGCTGCAACTTGGTCGGTGTTTGACTGACTCTAAAAAGAAAAGATTTTCATCACTAATAGAAGAATACTGTCAATAATCAGCTATGACAAATTAGCTAAATTCAGACAATTAGCCAAATGAATTCGCTGATACCTTCTCTAGTAATTTACTTAATGAATTCGCTAATACAAAACCCAATGTCTAAAACCATACATGTAGTCAAACAAGTCACTTTCTTATGGGTGGAAAACTACAACAACATCTTGGCAAAGATTTATCTCAGGTTTCTTTAGAATAAGCACTGTATTTAAAGCTATAAGGAAGTGTTTTTGGGCACTTCTCCTCATCACGGGTTAGTCCAAAACATGTTTGAAAAACAGCATATTTCTGCACGAATCACAAAATTCCAGGGCTTTTGCACATTCATCGTTGCAAATTGGGTACAAAGGAGAAATTACTTCTCCACTCTCTAGGTAGGATATTAGAGATTGTTGCATGTAAATGACAGAAAAGACATCAATCTAGCCATACCATACCATTAAGAAATAGCAATCCTACTCTCAAGTGTATTCTCCACCTAATTAACCAAGACAACAACCAATCAATCATCATACTGTTAAATGCACCAATCTTCCTAGGGATGAATTGGCTGTAACCCGCAGAAATCCCAAAAATCGCTCAGTTATAGTAGTAACAATTCAAGATTCTATCTTCATATCATAATGATAGAACTAGGGGAACATTTTAATAGAAATGCTTTAGGGTTTTCGAAGCGCGTGAAGGTTTTAAAGAAGATCATACGTAAGGATGTATGGAGAAGAAGAAAACACACAAGTTGCTGTTCCACACAGCTAGGATTGTGGTTGACCCTAATCCATGTTTGTGCTCCCTTTAAATAGGGTAACACTCTTATTACATTAATAATAAATCAGTTACATAATTACAAGTATTCCCTTATAAGGGTAAAACACCAAATTACATCATATTCCCCTATATACAAATGTATTGAGCATCTCTAACACTCCCCCTCAAGTTGGAGTAACCCCAACTTGTCACACAAATGTCTGTCTTGATCTTGTGCGTACATAAGGTGTACAAATAACACAATTCATTACTTGCTCTCTGATGAAATGACAGTCCACTTCCACATGTTTAGTACGCTCATGAAAAACTGGATTACTTGCAATAAAGATAGCTGCCTGATTATCACAATCCGTAGGCATTGGCTTGTTGATTATGATCCCCAACTCTTCCAAAATAGAACGAACCCACATCATCTCACAAGCCGCATGTGCCATCGATCTATACTCTGTTTCAGCACTAGATCGTGCAACCACTGTCTGTTTCTTGCTTCTCCAAGTGACAAGATTGCCACCCACCGTAACACAATACCCACTGGTGGACTTTCTGTCATGCTGAGACCTTGCATAATCTGCATCAGAGGCATCATGAACATCTGTGCATCCCCAATTTCTATAGTACAAACCTCTCCCAGGAGCCCTTTTTAGATACCTCAAAATATGAGAAATAACATCCATATGAGCTTGCCTAGGAGCCTCCATAAACCTGCTCACCAACCCAACAACATAAGAAATATCTGGTCTAGTAAAAGTAGCATAAATCAACTTACCAACCAGCTTACGGTAACGAGCTTTATCTTCTACTAGGGGAGAACTTGTATCAAACAACGAGGATTTTTCAGCGAGTGGTGTCACTGCAGGTCTCGCCCCAAGCATCCCCGTTTCAATCTATAAGCCCATGACATATTATTTTCTTTGAGATAAATGTAGTCCCCTATCTCTCCTAGCTACTTCGATGCCAAGGAAGAATCGTAGAGTTCCTAAATATTTTGTCTGAAAATGAGTAGTTAAATACTTTTTTACCTCGAATATCCCATGAATATCATCTCCTGAAATGATAATATCATCAACACAATCAATTATTACCACCATACCTGTCTGTCGGTGTAGAACAAACATTGAGTGATCAGACATGCATCTCTTGAACCCAAATTTAGTGACCACACCACTAAATTTATCAAACCATGCTCTCAGACTCTGTTTCAAACTGTAGAGAGACTTCCTTAGTTTACACACCTTTTTCTCCTCCCCTTGAGCAACTAATCCAGGTGGTTGCTCCATGTATACCTCTTCAGTTAGGTCCCCATAGAGAAAAACATTTTTGACATCAAGTTGATGCAACGACCAACCCTTGTTCACAACAACAGACAAAATAATACGAATGGAGTTCATACGAGCAACTGGAGTGAAGGTCTCATTGTAGTCAACGCCAAGAGTCTGTGTATAGCCTTTTGCAACAAGGCGAGCTTTATATTTGGCCACTTCACTCGTCTCCTTGTACTTGATTGTATACACCCATCGACACCCAACTATCTTTGCCCCAGGTGGAGCCTCACAAAGATCTCAAGTGTCCTGACTTTCAAGGGCAGCCATCTCCTCAAGCATTGCTTGGCGCCAAATAGGAATTGATAGAGCCTTAGAAACGGATTTAGGAATTGACACAGTAGAAATGACAGCGACAAACGATCTGTATGAGTCAGACAACTTCCCAAAAGAAACATAACGTGAAATAGGGTGTTGAGTACACGAATGAACACCTTTCATGCGAAGATGTAAATCAGAAAATTCTAAAGGAGACTGACCGGATCTCGTCTCCTTAGAAGTGAGTGGGAGGGCTGGAGAGAGAGACAAAGCTACACTTGCAGTCTTATGATGAACCTGTTCCGATGGAAGAAAAATACTAGAATTCTGACCACTATAGTAAGAGACATTATCAAAGAATGTAACATGAGGTGTAACAAACCATTTTCTCATAGTGGGATTATAGCAACGATATATCCCTTTGAGCATTTAGAGTACTCCAAGAAGATACACCTAATAGACCAGCCAGACAACTTAGTACGAGAAGGAGACGTTTCAAGCACATAACAAACAGTCCCAAAAACATGCAATGGAAGATGAAACAAGCCTTTTGTTGGTTGGAGGACCTGGAATGGAATTTTATTGTGTAACACACTGGATGACACCCGATTTATACGGAAGCATGTTGTTAGTACTGCCTCTGGCTAATAAAATTGAGGAACATTATGTTGAAACATTAGAGCACGTGTAAAATCAAGTAAATGTCTACTCTTCCTCTTAGCAACACCATTTTGCTGAGGAGAATAGGGACAGGAAAACTGATGTATAATACCTTCAAAGGAACAGAATGAAGTAAACTCTGAACTAGTGTATTCACCACCATTGTCACTACACACAGATTTAATCGAGCGACCATACTGATTTTTTATTTCACTAACAAATTGTTTGAATACAGAAAAAACATCAGACTTATTCTTTAAAAGATAAAGCCAACAACAACGACTAAAATCGTCAATGAAATTGACAAATATGAGTAACCCAAAATACTCCTAATAGGGTAAGGCCCCTACACATAATAATGAATCATCTCGAATCAAGTAGTACTAGAGGGATTGTCTCGTGCCGGAAAAGACACTCTATGCTGTTTTCGAAGTTGACAAGCTTTACACTCCAAAGTTGAGGCAGTTGGTATGGATGGGACTAAGATCTGAAGTTTATGCAAATTTGGATGCCCAAGACGAGTGTGCCACTCCAACGGAGACAAAGAAAGAACTGTAGGCGAATGAACTGGTTGCTCGATGTAGAACATGCCCCCTCTCTCATTGCATGAACCAATCATATTTCAGGTCTTGAGATCTTGAATAACACAACCAAGAGATGAAAAGGTGACATAACAATTTAAAGAATTAGTCAGTTGACTAACAGATAACAAATTAACTGGAAACTTAGGGACAAACAAAACTCTATCAAGTATTAAAAGTTCAGAAAGTCGTAAGCGACCAACCCCAGTTACAGGACATATTGACCCATCAGCCAATGTAACACCCCCAAATCAGAAGAATAAGTTACTGAATCAAACAAAGATGGATTACCTGACATGTGAACATTTGCTCCAAAATCAATAACCCAAGTAGGTTTAGAGCCAGAAACATGGAATGCTGAGTTACCTGTTTGTGCCAAATATGCGGAAGGTTCTGATGCGAAGGGCTGAGACGAACCTGAGAGTTGTGATAGCTTCTGAAGCATCAAGTTCTAGTTGCGAATAAAAAACTGGAGTTCATCTCTCTGAGCAGGTCCTTCAGAAGATTGTGTATTGCTACTACTGACATTATTTTCCCATGCAGGTTTTCCATACTGGTCCAAACACTTTTTAGGCATATGAGAAGTCTTACTGCAGTGAGTACAAGGAAGCCTTTCACCTTTGCCTTTGCCTTTGCCTTGTCCTCCTTTGCCTCCTCGGGGTCTGCCCCTCTGGCTAGAACCACCTCTTCCACCACCATTTTCTGCCACAAAAGAGTCTGCTTTCTCTTCCTTGGTCACTGCATTACCAAGAGTAGAAACTGCTGGTGCAGCCTTCATGAGAGCATAAAAAACATCTTCAAATGTGGGCTTATCTATTCTGGCCAATTATTGTTGTCAGAGCCTCATACCCAGGTCCTAGGGAATGTAGAAATCTGGTTATTTTAAGGTCTTCGCGATGTTGAAAGGCTTCCTCTTGATCACTAGTAAGTGGCTGCCTTTTTTGTATCTCTTGCCATACACCAACTTTTCCCCCATACTGAATTAAGTCTTGTTCCTCATGTTTCAAAGAAAATAAATCAGCATATAAATCATAAATACGCGAGAGATTTTTACCAAGAGAGTACCTGGAGTTAAGAGTCTTCCACATGTGATAAGTTGAGTCACAATGAATGATAACAGGTGTAATGTGTGTCTCAACACTAGATAAAATGCATGACATTACCAAACTGTTGTTTGCAATCCAAGCCTCTGTTCTATTTTCCGGTGGTTCATCATTAATAAACTTACCCTTCTTCCTTGCACTGCAGCTCTAGACCATAATTGATAGTTTTTTGCATTCATCTTTGCACTAGAAATACCTCCAACCACTTGTTCATCTTTTTCATTCTCATTAATAGCAATGAAACTTATACCATCCATATCAGATTAGAACTACAATTCACAGCACAACAAGCAGCTAAAATACCAATGACAATTCACAATAGTCAACCAACTGACAACTTGTAGTATAACAATATGATCAAACTAAACAACAACTTATATGCAAAAAAACAAAATTTCAAACCAACCAGCTAACTTATCATCTAAACATTAGAGTCATCAACTTACAGACATACCAACTAATGCTCTTAATAATTCAGAATCAAGTAAATCAACCACTTCAATCAACCGAGAAAGAAGAAAACAACTTATCTTAAAACAAAAATCAAATCACACTTCCTCTGAGTATATAACTACAAATTCCTAATAAAAAACACACTTCCTCTGATTAAATAACTAAAAATTCCTAATTAAAAATAAATCCTTTCCTTCGTCCTAATGTCAAGAATACAAGAAATTATAGACTTTCAGTGCAACAGAAACTTCCAACTTTGAAATTTCCAAGTTTTTGTAACCTACTGCAATATGCCAAGTAGAGTCCCAACTGGACTAGGAGAGGTCTGTCCAATCAGGAATATGATTTCACACCCTCACAACTAACCCAAAGATAATCTCACATAATTTCAATCTCCACCATTCAGAATGTATATTGAGATGCCACGAACTTTCTCACAAAATATCAGCTCAGTCCGACCAGGGATTCCCCTCCGTAACTAAGAATTGTGAGACTAGTTGGTGCAGAATTTACCAGTTGAGAGCTTTCTATTTTAATGACTATAAATTCTTATCCAAAGTTCCAAACACGATCTCCACTGTTCAGAATGTCGTAATAGAGGTGAAGACTGTATATCAAAAGTTTTAGAACGATCCAATGGTTAATGAATCCAGAACCTGCTCTAATACCATAAAGGTTTTCAAGAAGATCATACGTAAGGATGTAAAGGAGAAGAAGAAAACACACAAGTTGCTGTTCCACATAGCTAGGGTCGTGGTTCACCCTAATCCATGTATGTGCTCCCTTTAAATAGGGTAGCACTCTTCTTACATTAATAATAAATCAGTTACATAATTACAAATATGCCCTAATAGGTGTAAAACACTAAATTACATAATATGCCCTTCTGTACAAGTGTATTGAGCATCTCTAACAGCACGGACACAAGAGAAGTGAAGTAATATTAAGAGGTCCAGAGAAAGAAAGCAACAAAGAGAGAGAACAGAGACAGATTGAGAGGTCTTGAGAGAGAAATCGATGGAGAGAGAAAACAGAGAAAGCAATGGAGAAAAAAAATAGAGAAAGAAAGCGATAGATAGAGGAAAAACAGACAGAGATAGGGAGGTCCAGAGAGAGAAAGTGATGGACAGAGGAAAAACAGAGAGAGATAGGGAGGTCCAGAGAGAGAAAGTGACGGAATAATATGTAAAAATAGAGAGAGATTGAGAGGTCTAGAGAGAAATTACGAAGTGGGATAAAAAAATTGAAAAAGAAATCGTAACTCTCCAATTAGAACCCTTGATGGAAGCAAAAAAGAAAAAAAGAAAAACGGCTTCAGTAGCCGAATCAGAACCCTAGAGCGACAAAATCTGGATTCGGTCAACAGAAACATATGGAAAGGCTTACTTACTTAGGGAACCATGGTCGTGAGCATGGATTCGGTAGATGGACACGGCTGGCGGCGGCTTCGGACGATGGCTTCGAACAACGGCTTTGGAGTTGGGAGAACGAGGGAGCGGGAGAGCGAAGGAGGCAGCCGGGAGCAGGAGAGCGAAGGTGGCAGCCGGGAGCAGGAGAGCGAAGGAGGCAGCCGGGAGCAGGAGAGCGAAGGAGGAAGCCGGGAGCAGGAGAGCGAAGGAGGCAGTGGGAGTTGGGAGAGCGAAGGAGTCGGCCGGAGTCGGGAGAGTGAAGAGAAAAAAACAGAGGATACCCCTAAGTCAGGGGTGTCTTCCGTTGCAATTTCGCCTGTACAGTTTTTTGTACTGGTGATGTTTAATGATTGTGCCGGTATAGTTTTCTGTACCGGTGATATTTATGGGATTTTTCGGTACAGTTCTCTGTACCGGCGATTTATCCCACGATCCACAAATAGCGGTGAGTTTTAATCTTTCCCCGGTGGGTATTTAAAAAAAAAAGGCTGGTGAAAGGGGTTTTTTTAGCAGTGTTGGGTCAGATTAGGTAGAAATTGGAGGAGATAATATCAGTTAAGAAAAGAGTTCCTAACTGCATTCGAACAAGTCCACCTGACCCCATAGAGTATCACAACTATGGTTGTGTGTACGTGTGGCAAGAGTGGATGGTGTGGCAAAAGAGGCACGTGTAGCACGAGTGCGAAGAGTGCCAAGAGTGGTGGGAACATGTTTCACACTATTGAAAACATCGGTCAGGGGAAACAAGAAGAAACTAAAAAGGGGATGATATTATTTAATTGTAATTATTTTATGTAAGATAGGAAGAAAAAAAAATTCTCATTAAGTAATTTGTTACCACTTTTAGTCCGATATTGACAGGCATCTGCACCAAGTTGTTGACGGAAGCATTGCTTTGGTTAATTGCTCAAAGAGACGAAAGTAGACTTTGGACATGGAGTTCATCGGTACTGACCATGAATGGTCTAGACCCAGCTTTAACAAACCCTCCATCATTAGTTTGTGAATATTCAGCAGCTGGATTATCTTCTTAGGATTCAAGACTTTCAAATTTTTTCTCCCCATTAATTCCATGGGCTCACTTTCCAAAAAGTGGGGCAGTCCAATTATTGAAGCATGTCTCACATTCAGTAATGTTAAGCTCACGGCCAACAGTTTCCTGAACGGGTAGTAACTGATTCTTGCTACCATGAAATGGTGCTAGCTTAGGATTTAATAGTATGACCTTGTGCTTCTCAGACAGAAGGAGATCTCCACTACTGCTGGTGCATAATTTCTGGGCACTCTTGTACAAGTTATGCAGACATCCGAGGTCTGAGGAATTTTGGTCACCATCTCTAGTAAAAAACCTCATTCCGCCGACGGATGCCGTCCGCGGAATGAGAATCGGCTAGCGGACCTGGGCCAGCCGTCGGTCGATTCTACCTGTTTGTAAGCCCCCGCCAGCGGATAGTTTGGCCTTATTGTTTTTCACAAAACCCATGGGGTTCCTCCCGTTCCCTTCTTCTCCCTCCCCCACGCCATTCTTCACCGTCCCATGCGCCCTTCTCCTCCCTCTCCCGCGCCCTTCTTCTCCCTCCCCCGCGCCCTTCTTCTCCCTCCCCCGCTCCCTTCTTCTCCCTCCCCCGCGCCCTTCTTCTCCCTCCCTGCTCCTGTCTTCTCCCTCCCCCGCGCCCTTCTTCTCCCTCCCCTGCTCCCGTCTTCTCCCTCCCCCGCGCTTGTCTTCTCCTTCTCCTGATTCTGAGACAATCTCATAAGAACTTTCTGAGTTGTCTGAATTTATATTTTTGAGTGCATCTTTTACCTTGTTCAATTTGCAATGGCATGTAGTCTACCTTGATTCTTCTCTCTCTCTCTCTCTCATCTATACACCCATCTTTTACTTTTTAGGAGGAGGAGCTACATGAATTTGACATCCCACTAAGTTTCAAGGCCGCTGATGGGGACTAGGGTACATGGGCTTGCTTGTTGGTTTGATGTGTTGTTCAATGGGAGGTAAGCTTTGTGGATGACTATTATTTGCTTCTTTCCTTTGATGGTTCTTACTTTTTGGTTTGAGTAATAAACGAGATTTTGTTAAAGAGGAAGGAGGAACAACATCTCAAAGTTGAAGCCCCCAAGATGTGGCTTTTGTAGTTAAAAAATTATTGGATAAGAGCTTATATGATGACTCGCCTGTGTCTCACAGGCTGCTTAATTTTTGGCAGTTTGAGCCTTATATCTGTTTACGGAGTTACGAATCTAAGGAGGTTCCCATCGTTTTAAATTGTATTTATTGACTTAAAAATATTTATTTTAGTGAGATAAATTTGATACTGAATGACTTAGTATTTTAGTGAATGTGCTGCAGCTTAAAGTTTTCTATGGTTCATATTTCTGGTATATTGACCAAACTGAAATAAAATTAAAAAATAGGATTTTTAAATTTTCCCCAATCATAGGATTTACCAATTAACTCAAGTAAGTCAATTATTAAATGTTTGTCATGATAGTCATTCTGTGGAGCATGGGAGGATGCATTCATCACTATTATGTTTTAAACAATTCCTTTAGAAATTGTTTGTTGCCATTGAACATCATAATCTAGTCTAATATTGGTGATCTTGCAGTCGCAGTTCCTTTATGCCAATAAATATATAGACTGTTTATGTTCCATGGAACAAACTCGAAGTGATCCTTGTTAAATGTTTTATTTGGAGTGTTTGATACAGAATGCCATCCTTTATTCATGATACCTGTCCTTACAGCAAAGGCTTGAGATAAATTTGGAGTTAGTTTTTTCTGGTCCAAGTACAAAATCAGATAGATTAGATGCAAGACTTTAAGTCTGGATAATGGAACAATAGCTGGATACTCTGGCATTTCTTAATTGAGATTATATTGGATTCAGTTGACAAAGTTTGCGTTGTGTGAATTAGATTTAACTGATGCGCTGGGCATGTGTTCAGTCATTTGTGATTGAAAATTATCCTCTACGAACTGCTTTCTGATATGTATTTTCTTGGGTTCAGTTTAGCCTATTTAATTAATGTTGGGTTGTTTTTCTTACTCTGTAATCTTTTGTTATCTTCTACTTATGTTACTATTATGATATTTTTAGTGCAAAACGAAAGATAAAGATTTATCTTCTGTTATCTCTTTCTCTCTATCTCTCTATCTCCCTCACTCACTGTCACAAATTCTCTCTCTCACTATCTCACACTCTATTTTGCTGCATTGATTATTATTTTGAGGTGACAATGTTTATTAATATTAGCAGATTAGACTATTGCTGGAAAATTAATTGTGGTTTATGGATGGACAGAATTGAGGTCTGTGGGATTGGATTAAGATGGCTTAAACTGTTACATTGGCAGAGGCTTCAATACATTGCCAATTGTTGGACTATAAGTGGCAGTGTCAATTTGGTAATTACTTGGGTTGCTGCTCAAATCGTTAAATTTGCTTTCGAAGGATAATTTGCTTGAGTTGGGTTGCTCCTCAAATCGTTAAATTTGCTTCCGAAGGTAATTACTTGGATTGCTGCTCTGTTTCATTATATTTGATTTTTTCTTGTGTCAATCTTCTCTGTTTATTTGAATTTTTTACTTTGTCAATATGTTCATTGCGTCCATTTTTCTGCATTTTGTGACTTGTAATGATTGAGTTGGTTCGATTGAAGAATTTACTAGTTCAACGTTATCTCTCAAATTATATCTCTGATTTCATCTCTCTCTCTCTCTCTCTCTCAGCCATCAACAGGGATTGGCTAGATATCTATACTATATGCTAATCCAATTTTTTATTTATAATTTGCTTTCTGTCACTTTTATGGGCTTTCAAGTCCAATTAGCATTTGCCTTGAGAAACAATTTTGCTGTACAATAGCACTTCGCATTTCGCCAAACATTATGTTCTTTTGTCTTGGGTCCAGATGTTAATGCTTAACCATCAGAACTACAACTCAGCTAGGTTCTTTGAATTATAAATTAATAAGTTCATAATTACTTCTCATAATTATATTATCTGTTGTTTTAGTAGCCTTGTGCTATTCATAATTTCTCTTCTTGTATAGGTTTGGTGCTGATTGACTGTTCTGCTAGTTCTGAGACTATTGGAATCCTCAATCGATCTATAGATCTGCTATTCATAATTTCTTCTCTGTAATCTTCTGTTTTCTATAGATCTGGGTTCCTTTATCTTTTTATTTTTAATTTTTGTAAAGCTCTTTTCAGCTAAGCAAATCGAATAAATATTTGTTGGTACTAATCTAAACTAAATACATTGTCAAGCTCTCTTTCTTTTGTGTCTTTCAGGCCATGGTACTGAGTTGAAAAGGAGTCATAGATGTGCTACTGAATGAAATGAATTCTGGGGTACATAGGATAGTCCAGCGGACATGGTGACAGGTATACATGTGCTCCCTCTCTCTCTCCTCTCTCTCACTCCTCTCTCTCTCTCTCTTCTCTCTTTTCTCTTCTCTCCTCTCTTCTCTCTTCTCTCCTCTCTTCTCTCTTCTCTCCTCGTTCTTGCTCTCTGCTCTCTGCTCTCTCCTCTCTCTCTCTCTCTCTGCTCTCTCCTCTCTCTCTCTCTCTCTCTCTCTCTCTCTCTCTCTCTCTCTCTTCTCTTCTCTCCTTGTTCTTGCTCTCTGCTCTCTGCTCTCTGCTCTCTGCTCTCTGCTCTCTCTCCCTCTCTTCTCTTTCTCTTCTCTCTCTCTCTCTATCTTCTCTCTTCTCTCTCTTCTCTCTCTCTTCTCTCTTCTCCGTAATTAAATTTATTTTTAAATTCCATTCCGTCGACGCACCCCCACATGTCGGGGGAATCCATTCCGACAATGCTGTACGGTCCGTCGTTGGACGAACAACTCCGCCGACGGCTCCCGGCATTGGACGAGAAGATTCGTTTGCGCGACGGGTTTTTTCGTCAGCCGACGACTCCGCCGACGGACGTTCCGACGAAGTTGCCTTACCCGTTGTTGGAATGTCCGCCGACGGGTGCTGACGGTGCACGGCGCCTTTTGGCTGCCAGCCAGGTCGAGGTTTTAGCTGTACGTTATCTAAGACTTTGGCTATTGGTCCTAGATAAAATGTCAAAAAACTAAAGAGGAAGTCCATGAAGCCTTCACCTGCTTCCACATACACTACACACCTTGTTAATGGTGCTCATGTGTAGTAAAATATTCACGTTCATCATTCTCAGAACACGTTCTCCTCATGGTTGTTTTCTGGACACGATAGATCTGCTGCTCTTTTTGGTCTAACCTGGAACTTGTTCTTCTAAATTAAGGAAAGACGAGTCGCCGTGTTTCTTTCATCCACCCCCAGTGATTTTTTTTGCAGCCGCCGCTTAGTCTCCCACATCCAAATTAAGATTCAAAACTCCTTGAAATTAAGATGATGCATCTTCTCCTCCTCCTGTCTGTTAGACTTTAGGTCTAATAAATAACATAATACATAATGAAAATAGACATATATTTTGCATAGGATCCATATTGCATAAACATTGTACAAATATGATCAAATTGAAAAAAGAAAGAGAACGGGAACGTACCTTTCATCTTGCAATAGTAATTGAGTCAAAGGAGTGTACAACCAAACCTTTTCGAATATTTTTTACTAGTGATAAGCTTGCTTCCCTTCAGCCAGACTGGGTGTGCATAAGCCGTTGCCTCACATATAAGATCTTGGAGGATTTATAGATTCCAATGGGTATAACACTACTGACTCTATTCAATGTGGGACTAATGACTCTTGGGAGAGATACAACTCTTTATTCCCAAAGCGTCCCCAGAGTCAATGTACCCATTATCTACCTCTACAGGGGATGCACTGGCCATTATTCCCGGTACTGAACATCTAATGACAAAGTATCTAGAAGTGAGTCCCACACCCATAAGTCATGGTAATATTTATAAATCCATATTTGAAACCATTTTTCCATCATACTTCCACATGGTTTCAAATCCATTTTTATAAAATTCCGATTTTCAAAAAACTTGAAAAATCAATTTTGACACATAAAACCATACCATTACCTCAAATATTTTAACATACAAGTGTAGTTAACCCGGGCCTACACAATGTACATCATAGAAATCTAAGAATGAGAATAAACCAAATCCATACTTGTCAAGTTTAACGGTCTCCATTCATAGCATACTCGGACCTGAACTCAGGGTAAAGTTCTAACCAGTTCGAGTATTAGCCACTAGGGTAACTATGCCTAAGCAGTATAATAGGCCTAAATCCAACCCTATCTTCCTATTGAGATCGTTTTGTATATACGTACAAGTATATACCTAATAGGAAAGCTGGACATCAAGGCATTCCACCGTCCATAGCATACTCAGTACTTGAGGATCTCAGGGTAAAACTCTATACCAGCATGAGTATTAGTCGTAAAGGTAACTGTGCCTACGCAATCCCATTGGCCTGGACAATTTAGAGACTCAACCGTTACTCCCTATTGAGACCCTCATGCATACACGTACAAGTGCATACGAACCTGAATTTCAAGGCACACCATGAGTTCTCATATAATCACACAAAAGCATATGCATTCATTCAAATTTGTCATTTCATTCCATGGAATATAAAATACAATGTCATGACATTACAAATCAATGAGACCATAATTCATACAAAATAGTGTTTTCCCACTTGGTCTCATAATGACAAACAAATTAAACCCATGTTCCCCACATGGACAGTGAAACTGGTCATGGGAAAACAGTTAGTGGATCAACTAAGTTGTTTTAAGAGGCTATTTTGAGAACAACTACTTCCTCTTTCGTCAACATGTCTCACATATAGTGGTATTTCCGTTCAATATGCTTAGCCTTGGAGGGGACACTTTAGATATTTTATTATAACAATAACGGATGCGTTGTCACATAAAAGAGGGATAGGTCACTCCACAAAGTCTACAACTAGAAGGCTCCACAAAAATTTGTGAAGATAGAAAGCCTCTCTTGTAGCCAAGTCCATAGCTACATATTCTGCTTCCGTGGTTGATTGCGCTGCAGAGTCTTACTTTTTGCTTTTCCAAGAAAAAACACCTCCGCCAAACATGAAGATAAAGTCAGAAGTAGATTTGCAGGTATCAATGCATCCTTGATAATCTGAGTCAGAATAACCAATTGATTCCAACTTGTCCACCTGATACGTCAAATCATATGACCTAGTTCGTTGTAGATAGCGCATTACCCATTTGACTCCTTCCTAATGAGTGAAACCTGGATTAGCCTGAAACCGGCTAAGAACCCAACAACATAAGCAAGATCAGGTCTTGTACATATAAGAGCATAAATAAAACTCCCCACAGCAGAAGCATATGGATATTTCGATTCGCCCAACTTATCTTTGAGTTGAGAAGGACAATCCACCTGACTCATATTTTTGGTGCTATCATAAGGTATTGTACCTTGAATACAGTTGGACATAGGAAACTGATCCAGTAGAGGGTTTATATACTTCTTTTGAGATAAACTCAATTTTCTCAAAGCCCTATCTAGTTGAATTTTAATACCGAGAATATAAGAAGCTTCCCCAAGGTTTTTCATATTGAACGTCTGAAATAACCATGTCTTTATACCTTGAAGTAATTGAATATCATTCCCAGCTAATAAAATATCATCTATGTATAAAGTAAGAAAAATGATGCAATCTTGCTCTGTTTTTATATAAACACAATGATCTTCTGAATTCTGAGTAAATCCATACTGTTTGACTGCTTCATTGAACTTGATATTCCACTATCTTGAGGCTTGTTTCAAATCGTAAATTGATTTTTCCAATTTACACACCTTTGATTCAGTTCCAGTGCAAATAAATCTACAAGGTTGTTTTATATAAATTTCCTCTTCTAAATCTCCATTAAGGAAAATAGTTTTCACATCCATCTGGAACAACTCGTAATTATAATATGCTACCAAGGACAAGAGAGTTCGTAAAGGGTCTCTCAGACTGGTTACTATTCCCCAATTCAGAAATTGTCCACTTCGTCTTGGACAGAGAGCAAAATCTTAAATGAATTTTAAAGATTTAGGTAAGGAGTTCACAATGGTGACCACTTTAATCTATTCATCCATTGGTCTACCATGACACAGTAACTCATCTGCCATTGCAAGCATGTCATTCGCATACTTTCTCACATCAGTGTTTTCCTCACACTTGACACGAGTAAATTTTATGCACATATTATTGATGTGAGTAGACGATTTCTTCCCATACTTAGCTTCTAGCTGGTCAAGAATTTCTTTTTTCATCTTTCTTGTTCTGTTTCATATTGTTTGGGTAGTTCACTCGGGAAGGTCTCTGAGGAGTATCCACTTTGATAATTCTATCAAATCTGTAGCCTCATAACATCAATTCAACCCTTTGTAACCAGTTCACATAATTTGTTCCATCTAGTACGTTTTTCTTCAAAGACTTAGCAAACGAATGTCCACTACTTGACGTTCTTGTTATCCAGGAAATATTTCAATATTTTTGGGAGAACACACATAATAATCTATCACCTCAATCATCTAGTACTCCCACTTACCCTTTGGGGATTCATGAGGGAAAGCAGGGAAATCATTCAATCATCTTGCACTCCCACTTACCCTTTGGGGATTCATGAGAGACACTAGGCAAATCATTCAATAGATAATGAACAAACAGTAACATCACACACAAACAAACAAATTAATTTATACTTACCTTTTGGGGATTCATATAAATTAATTTGTAATATACTAATTTAATTATACAAATTGCAATATCCTTTGGGGATTTTGCTCATTATATAATACAATCAGTATAAAAATTAATGAAAAATTATTACAAATAAATACACAAAATTGATTTAACAAAAACAATTCGCATTACCCTTTGGGGATTTTGCAAATCATATAATTAAATTAATTTCACATTCAAATACATAAAGATAATTAAAGTAATGCAATAAATCATTAATAAAGGATTAAAAGAAATTAAATAAAATTCGGAATAAAAAAGCACTTGAAAACACATTCTAGCCCAATACTCAAAACCTGGTCCGGTTCATATTTCTGGTTATTCCTGGCCCGAACCACACAAAATCTTATAACCTCCTACGGTTCAGACTTCACCCCGCATACTCTTGTCCGTGCCTAACAGACCCGGCCCAACAGGCCCGTGTCCAGTAGGCCCGCGCGAATGCAGCCTGTGCAAATGCAGGAGCTGCCCGAGCGAATGCGGCCTGAGCGAATGCAGCCCAAGCAAAGGTGGCCAGCTCTCATGAGGCCCGCGAACCAAACCCACGCACAACAGCAATCCCACGGGCATTAGGGTTTAGCTAGCCCGTTTGTGGTTGCAGAAAACACTTCCAAAAATAATAGCTAATTTATATTCAAATAAATAGCTAAAAAATCCGAAAAATATTCCCAAAAAATCTAGAAAATTATAAACACTATGAATCTATCTTAATGATACGAGCAGAGGCAATCTCACTAGTATTTGTTAGACTTTAGGTCTAATAAATAACATAATAAATCATGAAAATAGACATATATATTTTGCATTGGATCCATATTGCATAAACATTGTACAAATATGATCGAATTGAAATAAGAAAGTTAACGGGAGCGTACCTTTCATCTTGCAATAGTAATTGAGTCGAAGTAGTGCACAACCAAACCTTTTCGAATATGTTTTTTCATGTGATAAGTTTGCTTCCCTTCAGCCAGACTGAGTGTGCAAAGTCGTAGCCTAACTTGTAAGACCTTGGAAGATTTATAGATTCCAATGGGTATAGCACTAGTGACTCTATTCAATGTGGGATTGATGACCCTCGGGAGAGATACAACTCTTTGCTACTACAAAAACTTCAAATTGTTCCTCCAATTGTTCTAGTTCATCAAAGACATCACAATCAACAATAGAACTATAATTCTTCCCTTCATTATTGTTCTCCCCCTGAATAATATAGCTCAGATTCAAGGAAAGAGACATCAAGAGTTATATGCATGGTGCCAGTGAGCGGGTCATAACACCTGTACCCTTTTTGAAACTCTGCATAGCCCACAAAAATACATTTCTTCGCACGGGGATCAAGTTTACTTCTTTGTGGTTTTGGTATGTGGACATAAATTGTGCACCCAAACACTCAGGGCTCCAAATTTGGCATAGATGGGATGGATTAATGTGTATGAAGCTTACTATGAGGATTCTGGAATGCAAGGACTCTTGAGGGAGTACGGTTGATAACATATGTTGCTGATTTCATTGCCTCACCCCCATAGGATCGAGGTACATTCATGCCTAACAGGGAAGCACGAACTACTTCTAGCAACTGCCTATTCTTTCATTCTGCTAAATCATTCTGTTGAGGAGTACCAGAATTGGAGGATTGATGACGAATTCCATTCGACCTGCAAAACTCAGACATGCGAGTATTTACAAACTCTCCACCATTGTCTGATTGAAAAACCCTGATGAATTGTTGGTACTGTGTCACAACCACTTTGTAAAAATCACTAAACCCTTCAAATACGTTACTTTTACTTTTTAGTAATGACACCCAAGTCATGCGAGTACAATCATCGATAAACGTGACATAATACCGAGCTCCTGAAAATGAGGGAATTTTGGCAGGACCCCAAACATCTGTATGAATTTTCATTAAAGGAACATGACATCTATTAATACTTGGTGAATATGAAATACAGTGGCTCTTGGCCAGTTCACAAATGTCACAATAAAAGGCTGACTCACTAACAAATGAAAACAGATGAGGTTGCAACTTTTTAAGATAACTGAAAGAGAGATGTCCTAAATGACGATGCCATAACCATATGATTTCCTTGACTTGATTATCTTACCACAAAAATTCTTGGATTTATCTTCAGTCTCTGTCAGATCCAAGTAGTTCAATTTCCCCCTTTTAACTCCATAACCAAGAATCTGCCGAGTCAGAATGTCCTGAAACACACAAAAAGATGGATAAAATGTCACAATATATGCAAGTTGAAGAATGATTTGAGAGATAGACAATAGGTTATACGTTAGTGATGGAACAACCAAAACAGACTCAAAAGTTAGGGTATTAGATAACACAACAAAACCTTTTCTCCCTTCTAACTCCATAAAATGTCTTCTCCACAGCTTCCCAAATATCTTTTGCAGTAGGAAGATGAATATATCTATTCATAAGAGAGATTTCGATGGAGTCGATAAGCCAACTTTTCCCCTTCTCATTGTTAGTGGCCCAACCTTCATACCCTAGAGAGTTCATATGGGGTTCAGCCTTCACGCCAGTCAAATAACCGATCTTCCCTCGTGCTCCTATGCGCATCCGCATGAGAGGAGCCCATATAGTATGATTGGATTCATCCAACAAGATAGTCTTTGGAAACACATAGTTGTCTAGCGGGGTGTAATGATGATGAATCACCTGTGAGGATGATTGAGCTTCTGGCACAATTGGACTTTCGAGATTCAACTGACTGTCATCAATTACACATCTGACCATTGTAGTACACAGCAGTTTTACGGTGTTCTTCAAGATTCGAGATTCAGTTTCAGGGTGTTCTTTACCCACTCAGATGTTTTCAGCCAAACAAATATTCAGCAATATGATGTAGAATACTCTCCAAAGTTCAGGATTCGTCAATGGTGCAGACGGAACCCTAAACGACGAATCTAGAACTACGACTTTGAAACAAACCACGTTGATTTCATATTTGATCTTTGCCTTCGTGGAACAGACCAGAGCCTCACGCATCCAAGCCGAGAACTCAATTCAGAAGCTGGCCTGCGTGATATACTAATACTCATTCCTCCCTTCACAACCAAGGTTTGCAGTATCGGAGATAGGGCATTACGGAAATGGATACTTATTGTGGATATATGCATGTAATAAATATGAATACTATTGGAAAACTTATTAAAAATAAACAAAATATAAATATTGATTAATATTTTTAATAAGAAAAAACGTTATGTTTTTATCGATACAAATAATTATAAAATAAATAATATAACTGCCTGATATACTAACACTTAATCTCTCCCTTGCACCATGATAACAATATTGTATAACAAGGTTACAATATTGTTTTTTGTAAAATATATGAAATCTACAAAACTCACCATTAATATGATAATGGCCTGAACTTTTACTACTTAAAATAGTAATTCACTTTTTTTTATTTAATTTAATTTTTACTAAATCAACTCAATCGAAATGTAAACACTTTGAACCTAAACCATCATTAAACAATATTGCATTAATTGAATTTAAAAAAATTTAAAATATATATACCATAAAATAGAAAATATTTTATTTATCTTTGGTCCAAATTTCATCCTAAACTAACTTCATCAACGCATTAACTGAGTTTTGATGAAAAGCATCAAAGCTCATTTTTTATTAAATCACCGCTGAATCGCAGCAAGTGCTACACAGTTGGAGTGAACCCATTAGTAGCCATCGGAATTGGATTTTTGGGACTCGAGTCCGAGTTGGCAAATCCTGCTTTTTGGTATGGGCGATTGACACCTAAGGCTTACAATGCCTAGCCCAGATTTGAGCGGCAAGTGTTTCGTTTTTTTTTGTTACATTTTAGAAAGAAGGCTGAACCTCTTATTTTTATTAGTTTACACTCGCATTGGAAAACATGCAGAGGGAGGATATTTTAATATATAAAAATAATATCAATACTTTCTGATTTTACTTCGAGGTTTGACATCGTAATGTGGCTGCATAGTTGGCGGTCTAGATAAGAGAAAATCTAGGGTTTAGGGTTTACCTATAAAATAGGTAGATAATATTTTATAAAAAAGTAAAACTTGCAGATTTTATCTTCTAGTTTATCTCTTACCCGGATCGCAATGTGGATGCCACGTCAGAATGTAAAGTCTTGGAAGTTAAAAGCTGCAATACTTATATCACCGCTCTTTAATATATATTATGAAAAAATATAGTGAAATAAAATTATATAATAAATATTCTGAAAAAGAAAAAATTTATAAAAATTTAAAAAAAATTTTTAAATTTTTATGTATGTGCTCGTATACTACGATCGATCTGTAAGACCAAGCCGCAACTGTTTTCCTTTTTTATGTTTTTCTATTTTTTGTTACATTTTAGAAATAAGGATGAACCTCTTATTTTATTAGTTTACACTTGTGTGTATTGGACCACATATGCCATTAGAGGGAGGATATTTTAGTCTCACTATGAGGAAGAAAATATTTAGAGAAGTGATTTGTAAATAGAGCTGTCTCCGAAAGGAGCACTAGTGGTGCTCTGCACTGGTACTGTTGTTTTGAGAGAGCTGATAGCAATTGGGTCTTACAAACATTTTGCTGGTGAAGGTTGCTCTCCTGGGTTAAAACTATTTGCATGCAAAAGCTTTTTAAGTTTTTTATTTATTAATAATTATATACATTTTAAAATCTTATTTATAAATGAAGCAAAAATGTTTAATATGTGTATGTATTTAAATATATATACATGTATTGTATTAATTAGTGTCATGTGTATTGTATTGTACGTATTTAAATACATATATGTATGTGTATTGTATGATATAAAAACTATGAAAGTCGTGTTACACAAAAAAATAAAACAAATATATTTAAAAACTCTGCAGGTTTATAAAAGTTTTTACGTATACACAATTTTCCTATTAAAAATCCTTATTATATATATAAAAAAAATCTTTACTGAAAACAAATGAAACATGTTTCAATAGAGAGAGAGAGAGAGAGAGAGAGAGAGAGAGAGAGAGAGAGAGAGAGAGAGAGAGAGAGAGAGAGAGAGAGAGAGAGAGAGAGGAACCGTGTCAAAATATATGTAGATCATGTATATATATGACTATCTAGTATATACTGGGAAAGAAATTAAAACTAGAAGACTATCTAGTATATATATCCTGATTTTGTCAAAAGACAATGACAGTAAGTTTTCTCTAAATCCCTAAATATAACCTTTGTAAAGGTTGGTCAATATATCATAATTCGTTGTGTATCTATATATGTATATCATGTATATATATGACTTTATAATAGATAATGTTTAGGTTGGACCAGTGGGGGCCCAGTGGTTAATGCAATTAATCAATGCCATAAGAAACGACACGGTCCTCTGACCTAGAGGACCCGTGTCAAAATATATGTATATCATGTATATATATGACTATCTAGTATATACTGGGAAAGAAATTAAAACTAGAAGACTATCTAGTATATATATCCTGATTTTGTCAAAAGACAACGACAGTAAGTTTTCTCTAAATCCCTAAATATAACCTTTGTAAATGTCGGTCAATATATCATAATTCGTTGTGTATCTATATATGTATATCATGTATATATATGACTTTATAATAGTTAATGTTTAGGTTGGACCAGTGGGGGTCCCGTGGTTAATGCAATTAATCAATGCCATAAGAAACGGTCCTCTTTCCCGAGTCAAACAGGTCCTCTCCATACCTATAATCCGCTTTAATTGTGTCCGAGCAAGTCAGGCTTGACCGGTCTGAGTGGGGTTTTTATAGATATAAATTAAACAGCACTTCTATTTAATTATGTAAAATAAATAAATGAATATAAGCTTGTTATTCTTTTACGTCCATTTGTTCATTGAATTAACTTAAAAAAACACTATCATCCACTTCAAAACGTAGATATTTGTCTGTCCTGAGAATGGGTTTAATTGTTGTAAAGTTATTAAAACTTTATATCAATGGAGGAAGGCCTTCTTTAACGTACCATGTGGTAATTTAGTTGCCAAATATGAAAGATAATTTGTAATTACAAATTAGTTGAAAGTCCTGTATTACCTGTTGGCCCATTGAATTATCTAATAACTTTTGTTGTTTACAGCTCGTTTAATTATCGAGTAACTCCTTAATTATAATCGGTTACATCTCATTTCCTTTTAATTAATCAAATAAACCATTATAGTTTTATCAAGAAATTTAATTATTTCAAATTTGGTAGTTCAAGTTTGAGCAGAATATAGGTAATTTATACTTACTAGCTAGGCAACACTTGACTAATTGTTGACTATCAATAGTATCATTTACTAGATTCTCGTTCAATAGTTTATTATTTATATAGTTTATTTCCAAGAACACTAAAAAAATAAACTATTTTCAATAAAATATGATTTCGTAATCTCAAATTATTTTATTAATCATTATTTATTCTTCTGTTTACTTGTCGAGGAAGATTCACAGAAGAAGGCTAAAAGGATTTCATAATCATCTTCTAATTATACAATGATATCCGATACTTTCTTGGCGTGGACAGCCTTTTAAACGCCAGATTAGGTAGGGCTCGTCAAAGTTGGCATGCGATTTATTATGCTCCGGATGCACTACATCACGGATTAATGGAGGAAATTTCCTGCGCTTCCACTCACCTGCTGCAAGAAACTGGCAGCAACGAAGCCATTCATACTCCTGAGTCCTCAGT
This sequence comes from Aristolochia contorta, assembly GCA_022405105.1. Classification (NCBI taxonomy): domain Eukaryota; kingdom Viridiplantae; phylum Streptophyta; class Magnoliopsida; order Piperales; family Aristolochiaceae; genus Aristolochia; species Aristolochia contorta. Next base: position 17,324,720 of record CM039666.1, read on the forward strand.
TAACCCGAAAGTTAGCAGAAGTTTAACGGACCTCAAATGTCTTAATTTTTTTTGTTCATTCTTTTGCGTTTAAGCAGTCCTAGTGGCTGGTAAATGGTCAGCTTGTGCGGACTGAGAAGCCCTCCACCACCAAGGGGTCGACTGGGATCCGCCAGAGAGAGATCCTTCGTTACATATGGCCTGCACTAGTATATATTCGATACCCGTGCAACCGTTTCAGCTCATCAAGATCATCAGCTCTAATATTAGTCTGCGAGGAAGAGAAAAGGAGCTAAACTAAGGGATGGCTTTCGTTGGAAAGAACAGCTGCTACATGAACCGTTGTGGGGAGGTTTCGATGGATGGAGCTAGGGTTAATCCTGTGGAGTCGTATCCCATGAACGGAGGTGATGGGCCAACCAGTTATTCCCACAACTCTCAGTATCAGGTACATGTTGTCCGGACTTTCAGTACTAGTTTCGAGTTCCTTCCTTAAATATGGCCTGCACTAGTAAATTATGTTGGGTACGTAAATTCCAGAAAGATTGATCATATTAATGTTGGGATTTAATTGATGCTGATGCAGGGAGAGGGAGTGAACGCTTCAAAGCAATTGATAAACGCGGCCATATCAAACAGCATCAGCCTCAGTGAGCTCTCTTCGTTGGAGACTTTTCACATTGCGGATCTTGGCTGCTCAGTCGGACCCAACACCTTCTCGGTCGTCCAGAACATCATCGGAGCCCTGGAGCATAAGCTTCTCGCCCTCGGTCCCAGCTCTTCCAAAATACTCTTGGATTTCCAAGTCTCTTTCAACGACCATTCGTCCAATGATTTCAATACCCTCTTCTCGTCTATTCCTTCCAAAGGCCGGAGATATTTCGCCGCCGGAGTGCCCGGTCTTTCCACGGCCGTCTGTTCCCCAGGGCTTCACTTCACTTTGTCCATTCCTCCTATGCTGTTCACTGGCTCTCTCAGGTGCCCAACGAGGTGAAAGATGTAAGCTCCCCTGCATGGAATAAGGGGAAGATTCTCGGCGTGGAGGCTAAAGCAGAGGTTCAGGAGGCTTACTCAGCCCAGTTTGCCAAGGACATGGCGGTTTTCTCAAAGCCAGAGCAGACGAGGTGTCTGTTGGTGGGCTCATGGCACTTACCTTTCCATACACTAAAGCACCCGTTTGCGTCGAACAATCGCTCTTTTACAGACTCTTCCACATCTTGGAGCTTGCTCTGAACGACCTGGCCATCAAGGTAAGGATCACATCGTTCAATATTACAAGTTCAAGTTTCTGATTCAATTTCTACTTCTACATATAAGGTCGTTATCTGTAGAAAAATATACGGTCATTGAATTAATTTGTTGGTTTCTCGATCAGGGTCGATTGGATGAATCAAAAGTGAGCTCTTTCAACCTACCCGTCTACATCCCTTTTGCCCAGGAAATCCAGAAGCTCGTGGAACGAAACGGGTCCTTCACCATCGAGGAGATGCAGCCATTAACAACAACTGCAAAGGGTTTTAATTCCAGTCTTAACGCTCGGCGGTGCAGCATGATCGTGCGTGCTCCCATGGAAGGAATCATTACCCAATACTTTGGAAGTGAAGCCATCGATGAAATCTTTGAGAAATACGTTGAAATAGCTGAAGAGAAGTGGGACTTCGTCGCACAAAGTGCGGCATTTACTGATGACTTATTCGTGCTCCTTAAGCGCAAAGCTTGATAATTACATGGAACGCTTAATCTGATTTATTAACCCGTTTCTTCATCATATTTTGTTTTTTATTCCGAAGTCCAGTTTTACTCTCTTATCTACGAAATCAAGTGTTTCTGAGATGATAAATTATATTCCCCGTATGTTGTTTCTTTAATATATATTTCATTTCCTTATTTCTATTTGTAATTGTCAGCATAATTCGTTCCCCAAGTTAGAAAATTCTGTTGTCCACAATCAAACATCTCTATCTTTGGCTCCGGCATCAGATCGGAAATTCAGGCCTAATTCACCACGGCAGACATCTTTTACTCCTAATCAATGCATGGAACACAAAATAATTATATAATTTAGAGGACCTAATGAAATCAGGAAAAACCAAAAAACTTATATAATTTTACAAATTCGAATTACTTCAATAAAATCAACAGAAGTGAAACAATAAAATATAAACAGAAGTTGAACAACAGATTAAATCCTTAGTCTAAATTACACTATGAAATCTTTAAATCATAACGTTGATAAAAAAAATCAAATGACACTCTTTATATAGGTCAAATAGGCTCGTGACACAATAACACGAAAAGAAACAACTACTAATAAAAAATCAATTGCCTAAAAGACTTAAACGAGCGATCTCGGATGCTCTCTCGATGTTCCAATAGTCTCCCAAGGTATAATTGTCTTCCAAGGTACAACTCTTCTCCGGTGAGGTGCATTCGTCGCTGGAAAAGTGGAGTTGCCGGAGATGGCCCAAAACAGGGTTAATAGATTCGGACAGAGAATAAAATAAAAACTTTGATTAGAAACCAATAAAAGGATTGAACGAATGATGGATTTGTAACAGAGTGGGATTGAACGATTAAGAGAGAGAGATTGAAAGAGAGAATAATGTATGTGATATTTTTTTTTAATGAAGACGAACCCTTCCGATTATCTTAATAATCTCTCGGGTTTGTCTTATCTTGTTCTATTATATTTCTCTCTTTCTCTTTGATTTCCTCTCTATCACTATGTTTTCCTCAGCTTTCTCTCTACTTGAAACACTATTTCGATCTCTCTAAAACTCGTTTTAACTCTCTAATTCTCTCTCCCTCTATCTCTATCTCTCTTTGTTTACTCTAGTTTAAACTCTCTCTCTCTCTGAATTCCACTCTCTCCGTTTTCTCTCTAATTCTCTCTCTCTCTCTCGGTTTCTCTCTGAATTAGCATTCTTGTCCACATGGGTACATAACTCAACTGTCTTTGTGTGGTAAGTATTCATGAGATTTTGCACTCTAGGGAATTGAAGTCATCGTCTATATTTGCATGTACCTACATACCTGAACTGATTTTTCAGTCTTCTTTATGATCTCGAAGAGTCTAGAGTGTTTGCTTTGCTGTTTTAACAAAATTGAAATTCAGAAAACCACTAGTTTTTTCCAATTAAGCTTTCTCCTTCTTAGTTAGTCGAGTCATACATCTTGTCAATTATTATTCTTTCTTTTGGCTTCTTATTCCTTGAGAAGTTTCCATGAATTACTCTCTCTCTCTCTCTCTCTCTCTCTCTCTCTCTCTCTCTCTCTCTCTCTCTCTCTCTCTCTCTCTCTCTCTCTCTCTCTCTCTCTCTCTCTCTGTTGCTGAGGTACAATCATCGTAGATGCCATTTAAGTGAATTGAAATTCTGGATTGGTTTTTTCATTTGTAGGAAAGAAGGACTGTGGCTAGTCATTGGGGGAGGCTGTATCAAATTCAAACAACTTAACTGATTTCTGATTGCATTTATAACTCCTTTCTGGTTGCATTATTAAATCACTTGCTAGTAAAAAGAGGTTTTTTGATTCAATAAATGTTTTTTATGATTCTTATAATTGATCTTTGTTGCAGTTGATAATTAAATACTGCTGCCTTCAGAGCTTTCATTGGGGGCGTGTTATTTGTGCTTGATACAGTTACTCCTTGGTAAGTAATGACTCTTTTTCAATTTAGAATCAGCTTCAAATTATTGATATATGTTTCAAGAGTTCTGCATTATGTTATAGCTATTAATCTGTAAATGCTTATGTATATGTATTCAATGGTTGAATCAAATAAGTCCAATGTCTGTTGCATTAAAATCTTTAAGTTTGGTTTTGAAGTTTGAAAAGGATGAAAAACGGAATGATTGACATTTTAAAAAGGGTGGTCATTGATTGATGAGTTGAAAATTTAATGGGAATCAGGTATGAGGACTTACGATCCACATACGAAGTCATTTTTCAAATGCGGTCAACGGTGATGTGGACCATATCAGACTTTCCTGTATATGGCATGTTATGTGGCTAGAGTACGAAGGGGTACAAACCATGTCCCACTTGTCACGTGAACACCTGTTCATCATATCAGCACCATAGTAAAAAATGTGTTTAAATGCGACACCGAAGGTTTCTACAAATGGATCACCGATGGCGGGTGGGTAAGAGGTCATTTGATGGGACTGTGGAACTTGATGGACCCCCCTCCCTTTTCCGGTGAAGACATTACGAATAGTTTGGTAAGGCAAGAAAACGTAGTGTTTGGGAAGGGGAAAAGAGTTCAGACAGAGGCCAACGATTTGCCTGAAGGATAGAAGAAGAGGAGTGTATTCTTTGAACTTCCATACTAGAGCAGTCTACTCATTAGCCACAACTTAGATATCATGCATATCGAGAAGAATGTATGCGACAGTATTCAGTATACGATTTGGAAAAGGATGGAAAGTCAAAGGATAATCTTAACTCTAGATTATACTTGCAAACTCTTAACATACGGAAACAACTCCATCCAAGGCCATCGAAAAAGGTTGATGGGAAGGTAGTAATTCCTCATGCGGCATACAGTTTGACGAAGGATGAAAAAACACAGTTTCTACTTGTTTTGAAGGAATTAAAACTCTTGTCTGGTTTCAGTTCAAATCTCTCAAACCAAGTACAAGTCAAAGCTAGGAAAATGGTGGGCCTCAAGAGTCATGATTTCCATGTTCTTGTGCAACAATTCCTTCCATTAGTGTTGTGGAAAACAATTTCAATGCCAGTGTGCAAAGTGATTGATGTGCATAACATGGATATACTTGAGGTAGCCATTCTAGTAATTTTGTGCAAGTTAGAGAGAATTTTTCCACCATCATTTTTTGACGTCTTGGTTCATCTGAGTATACACCTAGCAACGGAGGTCAAATTGGCAGGGCTAGTGTAGTACAGATGGATGTACCCAATTGAACGTCACTTGCTTACACTAAACACTTACATCCATAACAGAATTCAGCCTGAGGGCTCCATTACAGAAGGATATTTGATGGAAGAAGTAACTACTTTTTGTGCATGTTATGTTGAGGGGATGGAGTCCAAGATTACTAGACCAGTAAGGTATGAACTAGGACCTTTAGGGACAGCTCGTTCTCATATGCTCACCGTTGATGACGTGTACCAGCTCCACTGGTTTTTACTATTTAACACTCTGGATGCTCGTCCATACCTCTTGTAAGTACTTCTAGTCCTTTCACTAAATATTATACAGACCCAACCCATATACCACGTCTTAATTAATTTCTTCCACATTTGGTTGTAGGGAACATAGAGAGTACTTGAGTGGGTTACACCCCATAAGGACCGATCATCGCATACAAATAGAGTAACATAACTATTTTGTACAATGGTTTAGATCACGAGTGAGTTTATCACCCAAAACAGAAGTTTGATGTTTCTTCCATTAAAGAGTCTCGTCTCTGTTGACACCTAAGGTGTTTAATCCTTAAATTGTGTAGGTGATAAATTTACCACAGGAGGACGATGAGATAGAAGATTTACAATATCTTATGCCAGTGGCTAAACTGTAAAACCAAGTCTTATAAGGGTTTTATTGGGAATGGTTATAAGTTTGAGGCAGAGCAAGTTGATGAGATTCAGACTACTCAAAACAGAGGCATTCCCATTGTGGGGAGGGAGACGAGATATTTTACGGTGTTCTGCAAATGGTACTCGAAGTCTACGTTGGGCCAAGGACTCCCATTAGCATATTTAAGTGCAGATGGTTCGATATGAAGAAGGGCACTGGTCGTGTGATTGAAGGACTAGATTACACATTAGTAAATTCATCAAAACATACATATGAAGACGAACCCTTCATCTATCAATCTCAAGCTCAACAAATATTTTATTCAAAAGACCCTATTGATCCATCTTGCTGTGTTGTGTGTCGTTGGAGACCTTGGGACACATACGACATCCCTTTGGTTAACGTCGAAGTAAGGGCCGAAGAAGATGAGGCCATGTTATTGGCACAAGACCCAGGGGTCGGAGATGTGACAGAGTTTGACCTTGCCGATGATGTTTTGTGGGTGCGCACTGACCTGGGTCCAGGATTAAGAATTGATCCTGTAGACTTGAAAGTAACATAGCGTAAGTTTGATGGATTATAATTATTGTAGTGTACCGTAACACGTAATTATATTTATTTTGTGAAAATAGCTAAATTTACAGGGTAAATATGCCTCCTAGGAAGCATCCCATTGACTTTCCGGCGATGCACATCAAGGCTGGCGTCGGGGATTCATCCCGCCGACGCATATTCACACATTCCGCGAAAGCACCTAAAGGCGTCGGGGGCATCCATTCCGCTGACGCCTCAACTCGCGTCGGGGGAATGCTTTCCGCCGACGCGGCCTTACACGTCAGGGGAATCCATTCCGCCGATGCGCCCTCATGCGTCGGGGGAAACCTTCCGCCAACACATACCAACGCGTCAGTGTACTCTATTCCGCCGACGCACCTCAACCCATCAGAGGAACACATTCCGCCAATGTGTTTCGGTCTGTCGTTTGACGACCTCTTCGCCGATGGATCCCGCCGTCGGCCGAGTACTTTTGTTCGTGTGAAGGTTAGTTTTGTCACTGAGTTGTCTGTCGACGTATTTTCCGACGACGTGATTGTACCCGTCGTCGGAATATCCGCCGACGGGTATTCGTATTCCGCCGAAGGACGGAGGTTTTCTACCAGTGTATATATAAAAACAAATATTTACGAAAAACATATGAAAAATCTCGTCATAACTCTTTCCATACTCCTTGTACACCGAGGAGCTCGTGACAAATTATTACTTGGAGATGAATGATACAATGTTAAAATTACGACTCACATTCTGTAATAAACAGGTGTGGCAGTATGCGTGCCTAGCAAATAAAAGGGCTTCTATTAATTATTTCTTAGTATCTTGCAAGGACTTATGAATATATATATATATATATATATATATTGTGAGAGAGACAGAGAGATGGGGGTTTATATACAATTCGGGTATCTTGTCTTACAAGATACAATCTTCCACAATATTACAGAATCTCTACATATACACATTCTATACTTATAATATACATAAAAATACATCTTCCAATACTACCCCTCAAGTTGGTGCATAGATGTTTATCATACCCAACTTGTCGATTGAGTTGTCAAACACTTTTTGAGATACCCCTTTAGTAAGAACATTAGCTAATTGCTTCTTTGAGGTTACAAATGGAAACCGAATAATTTTCCAGTCAAGATTTTCTTTAATAAAGTGATGATAATCCTCCACGTGCTTGGTTCGACCATGCTAAACTTGATTATATGCAATTTGAATTGCAACTTTACAATGTAATCCGTAGGCTTCTGAAGCTTGAAACCTAATTCATTCAAGACATTACAAACCCATTACATTTCAAAAAGTCCATTTGCCATACCTCGAAATTCAGTTTCTGCACTTGATCTGGAAACAACTTTTTGTTCATGCTGCACCAAGTTACAAGGTTGCCACCTACATAGGTAAAATACCCTGACGTAGAGCGTCTATCAGTTTTATCAACAACCAAATCAACATCTGTATATCCCACAAATTCTACGATATCATTCTTTTTAAACAATAATCCTTTACCAAACACCATCTTCAAATACTTTAAGATACGAAATACTACATCCATATGCTCTTCACTAGGACTATGCATAAACTGACTAACAATACTCACAACATAAGCAATATCATGCCTAGTTTGAGAAAGATAAATTAACCTTCATACAAGACGTTGTTATCAATAGGAAGTTGATCAGGAAGGATAGCAAGTCCATGATTCATCTCAATGGGTGCCTCTATTGGTTTGCAATCCAACATCCCAGTTTCAGCAAGCAAATCAAAAACATACTTCCTTTGTGAGAGTAAAATCCCTTTCTTCGACCTTGTAACTTTAATACCCAGAGAGTATTTTAGTTGCCCGAGATCCTTCATTTCAAATTCCTTCCACAAATACTTTTGCAAATCCTTTATTTCTTTTGGATCATCCCATGTGACAATCTTGTCATCAACATACACAATTAGAGTTGTAATATTACCATTCTTGTGTTTGATAAACAAGGTATGACTAGAATTGCTTTGTTTGTATCCAAAAGATCTCATTGACTTCGAAAATCTTCCCAACCATGCTCTAGGATGTTGTTTCAAGCCATAGAGCGACTTTTTCAATTTACACACCTTACTAATGTCTCTTGGGTTATTCTTCACACGTGGAGGCATATCCAAGTACACTTCTTCCTCCACATATTCATTGAGAACGGCAATCTTCACATCAAGCTGGTGCAATGGCCAATCTTTATTTGCTGCAAGTGAAATTAAAATTCGGACAATATTGATCTTCGCCACAGGTGCAAAAGTCTCTACATATTCAACACCATTGCGTTGTGCATATATCTTGACAACTAATCTTCCCTTGTATCTATCAATAGTTCAATCTGCATTAAGCTTCACATTAAACACCCAACGACATCTTACAGTCTTTCTTCCAACAGGCTTATCTACTACCTCCCATGTGGCATTTGTTTGAAGGCTTGTCTAACCTGATTTATTATCCCGTTTCTACATCGTATTTTTTTTTTATTCTGAAGTCAAGTTTTACTCTCTTATCTACTAAATCAAGTGTTTCTAAGATGAGAAATTATATTCCCCATACTTTGTTTCTTTAATATATATATATTTCATTTCCTTATTTCTATTTGTAATTGTCAGCATAATTCGTTCCCCTAGTTAGAAAATTCTGTTATCCATAAGCAAACACCGTATTTTCGGTTATTCAGTAGCCACCCCAAAGTTTTGGGTGCCTCTGTTTCCCATGTCTGACCCCTTTCAATCTTACTAAACTCGATTTCAAAAGTTCGGTACGTATTTTTCTCGGCCACAGCCGAAGATATAAAGTTTATTTGTGCCTCGACATTAAAAGCCTTCGGAATTACATCTTCCGACACGTTATTTTTAACAGATAAGTATTCCCGGCTTAAATACACAAGCGGCACCAACCTCCGCTCCTTTTGTTTGAGGGAAATTTCCAGCCCTTCTGCCTGACTTGCGAGACACAACATCTCTATCTTTGGCTCCGGCATCAGATCGGAAATTCAGGCCTAATTCACCATGGCTGACATCTTTTACTCCGGAGGCTGCTGTCCAATAGTAAACACAACAACATGCTGAATGTTGATTGAAAATCGATTGACATTCTGTATATAGATCAAGCAGGCTCGTGACTCAATAACACGAAACGAAACAACTACTAATGAGAAATCAAACAAATAAAAACGTCTCGGAATGGAAATCCGAGCATTAGTAGAAAACTGGGTTTGGGCGACGGTTCCGTTGGTGGAATGAGAATCGGCTGGCGGATCTGGGCCGTCCGTCGGCCGATTCTACCGGTTTTTAAACCCCCGCCGGTGGACAGCTGGGCCTTTTGGTTTTTTTACAAAACCCATGGGCTTCCTCTCGCGCCCTTCTTCTCCCTCCCCCACGCCCTTCTTCTCCCTCCCCCGCACCCTTCTTCTTCCTCCCCACACCCTTCTTCTCCTCCCTCGCCTTCTTCTTCTCCCCCCCCGCCCCTTCTTCTCCCTCCCCTGCACCATTCTTCTCCCTCCCCTGTGCCTTCTTCTCCTCCCTCTCACCCTTCTTCTCCTCCTCCCCGCCCTTCTTCTTCACCCTCCCTAGCGCCCGTCTTCTCCCTCCTCTGCGCCTGTCTTCTCCCCCTCCCCCTCTGCCCCCGCCCCCTGTGCGTCTTCCCTCCTTCCCCCCGCCATTCTTCTCCTCCTTACCCCGCACCATTCTTCTTCTCCCCCAAGGGAAAGGTGATTGCTGGACAAATATCAATGGAAGGTGTTTGCAACTTTTCAAGGTGATTGCTAGACAAAACTTCTAATGACTCGGATAAATATCAATGGAAGGTAGTGCCCTCTCACGCTATCAAGCATTTTTGGGTTAATGTTATGGTTGAAATGGTGTACTTCGATTAGTCTTTCCAAAATGTGGCACAATTTGGGGTGTTTGTGTGGCTACCGTCTTGTATTCACTGAACATTATTGGGAACCATGAAGTTAAAGTTTGATAGATTTGGTAGAGCACTGAAATACATTATTTATTATTCTTAAACTGGAAGTGTACATTTTACACTCTTTCACGGTGGTTAAACTTATCGGATATGGAACCCTTTTACTGTTGGGAGCATCCCCTTCTCAGAAGGAATTTGTTTTAGATTAGCTCTTGCCTACTGGTCATGTACTGGATGCATAGATAATGGTAGTGGTGGAAACTAATTACTTGCTTCTTCCGGAGCATTATGCTGATGCATCGTATGCATGGACATTGTTGCAGATGAACCAGAAATGTCAGAGATGCCCACAGTCTCAAATGTTAGCCAGGATCTTACACAGTGGCAAGCAAGACATGCAACTCTAGTACTCTCGATAGTAAAGGTATCATTTTTGAGTTGATGTGGTTCTAGTACCCAATGGCAGAACCAAAAAAATTATGTTGGGGGAACCAGAAAAGGAAGGTTAGAGTTCTCAAATACTTTTTTGAGAGAAGGGAGGGGTGCTCTTTTAATCTTATTTGAGGTTATTGGAAGACTCCAACCTAGAAATAAGACTCCAAGCTAGAAATAGAGGAGTTCTCTGTGATTCTTTGGTTCTTCCAAAAGTTGAAGCCAACTCTATTCTACTTGATATATGTCAATGAATTCTGAAGCTAATTTCCTGCTGAAATTGTTGTTATCGGAAATTTCAAGGTTAAGATATGAGTTGTGTCCACGTTATATGAAAGAAAGAAGGTTCTGGAGGATATATTTTGTGCTTGTAAATGCTCGTGTTGCCCTGTAAGTAACCATTTCCTTCTGCTAGAAGCGGATCAAAACATTTTTTATCATTTGAATCGAATGGATGGATTGCATGGAGGAATGTTGCGTCTGCTGCTTTGGTGTTTTCAGGATGATCATAGGTGATGGGAATTACTAATCAAATGAAATGTGCTTTATGTGCTATTAACTTTAAGAGTCTTTCCAATCTAAAATTTCGTACTTTTTTTAAATTAGATATAATAGCTAAGGACGATGATGCTAATGTTAATGCTGATTAAAACAAGAATGGGTCTAGTAAAATGATTTTACTACTCTCTCCTCTACTGAAGCATTCAAAGTTATGGATAAATTTAAAAAGTAAGATCTTTCACATGCTTTCTGTCCAAATATAACAATATAGTTAGAATAGAAAATTTTTACCTTTAGCCCATTACCTAATAAATAAAGGTCAAATAATGTATTGCTCTCAATGTTAGGATGATTAAATCTTGAGAGAGATATAGAGAGATCCTCCTCTGTCCCTGAAGAAGATCACGGCCGCACCGTTATGACCTATGATACTGTTTCAAAACCTCATGCCCTGCTGTTATATAAAGAGAACGCGTCAAAATTACATGATCCATCCTTGAGGGTCTCTGCCACTGCTGATGTTGGGATACAGGATCACGATAGCTCTGATAACTTCGAATGTCTTCTGATGACAAAGTCACTGATGACATGGCACAAGGTTCTAGGGAATGTTGGGATGTTATTTTGTTCATCACCAACCAAAGTCTGGGAGGGTACTACTGCAATTGCTGCTTTTTGATGGGATTTTCCCGTAACCAACCTTGCTTACTGACTTCGTGGGGGTCTTAGGAAGGATTGTTTCCTATTGATCATTCTGACCTTATGAGATATAGTTGATTACTATGTTTTTTCTTTTCTATATTTGCAGGCATTTTTTCTTCACAGCAATGTTGTACACTTATGGGCGCTTTTTAAGCAGACAACTTGCTAATACTGTGACGTCAGATAAATTTCATTATAAGCTTGTGAGCTTCCTTATCAGATATCAGATTTTCCACATTGAACTCTCATCAGTATGTGGTGACAGGTGTGGTCCCTGCCTCTCTCCTCTCTCTCTCTCTCTCTCTCTCTCTCCTCTCTCTCTCTCTCAGCTCTCTCTCTCTTCTCTTTTCTCTTTTCTCTCTCTCCTTGTTGTTGCTCTCTGATCTCTGCTCTCTCTGCTCTCTCTCTCTCTCTCTCTCTCTCTCTCTCTCTTCTCTTTTCTCTTTCTCTCCTCTCTTCTCTCCTCGTTGTTGCTCTCTGATCTCTGCTCTCTCTGCTCTCTCTCTCTCTCTCTCTCTTCTCTTTCTCTTCTCTCTCTCTCTCTCTCTTCTCTCTCTCTTCTCTCTTCTCCGTAATCTAATTTATTTTATTTTTCAAACATTCCGCCGATGCACCCCCACACGTTGGGGGAATCCATTGCCCCGATGTTGTACGGTCCATTGTTGGACGACCAACTCTGCCGACGGCTCCTGACGTCGGCAGAGTAGTTTTGTTCGAGCGATGGGTTTTTTGTCGGGCAACGGGTTTTTCCGTCGGCCAAAGTCTCGGCCGACGGACGTTCCGACGACGTTGTCTTGCCTGTCGTACGAATGTCCGCCGACAGGTATTTGTATTCCGTTGGCGCCTTTTGATCCCCAACGGATTGAGGTTTTTAAGTAGTGGACATGGAGAACCCACTGCCTTGAAGACTTAATCGGCGATCTCGGATGCACAATCAATGATCCGATAGTGTCCCAAGGTGACACAACTCTTCTCCAGTGAGGTGCACTCGTCGCCGGAAAAGTGGAGTCGCTGGAGATGGCCAAAAATAGGGTTTATAGATTCGGACAGAGAATAAAACTGAAACTTTGATTGGAAACCAAAAAAAGTATTGAACGAAAGAAGGATTTGTAACAAAGAGGGATTGAGCGATTGAGAGAGAGATATCGAAACAGTGAATTATCTTTTCATACTTTTGATTTTCTGAAGAACCCTTTTTATATCTTCCCCTTTAGCTTCAACGGACATCAAGTGTCACGCCGCTAGATTATGCAAGGCACAATTGTGATCCTTAGTAGTGTGCGGCCTTGCCTCCAAGTCCGTTTGGATGCTTGTCAGCCTCTCGGAAGAAGTTTAACACAAGAACACTACGTTCTTGATGCTAGAACACTCTCTAAACACAAACACAAAGGAGGACTCCGAATTTGGGAGGAAAGAATGCTTCTATTGAATGAATGACTTACAAGCCTTTGTACATGACTATTTATAGATTACAAAACCTCCTTTGGTTGGTGACACCTTGCAAGCACTTCTCTAGGTGCTTGCCAACCAATGCCAACTCATGCCAACCCATAGATTCCCACTAACTCTGTGAGTTGTTGCCAACTAGAAAGGACTCCCTCATAGTGTTTGCCAACTCATTGGCAACTCATGCATGCCACCTCACTTGCCAAGTCACGTGCCACCTCATGTGCCACATCATACAAGTGCCATGTTATCCGCATCGTCATCGGATGACAGTTGGTCCTGCACCTCTTCGTCGGTTGGTTGTCCATGCGTATTTGTATGTGCCTCCGCCCTTGTCGCATGTTCGTTTTCCATGCATATCGTACATTTTGGTATAGGGAAGTCTCGCCCTGTTTCACCAAGGCCCTAACGGCAGGGAAGAATAAATCTTTTGCTGAAGAAACGCCTTGCCAATAAATGCCTCGCCGAAGCAGTCGGTGAAGAGCCGTTGTCGAACGAATTCTCCTTCAACAGGTTGTGTCCAAAAGACACGATTCAGATTCAATTATCGGATCCGGACCCGAACCCGGACCAGAATCCGGACCCGACTCATGGGAGTCATTTTCCCAACAACTGCCACTCCGTCTCCCCTGATTTCCAGAACAGCAAATACCTGTTCGCCCTCATGGCTCACCCCTGTTTCCCAACGGCGTTCCACCTCCTCTGCTTTGCCACCACAGTTATCACCGATGGCGCCACATCGTCTTACTCCAGATCTGGTTTCTTTAACTCATCTTACCAGCTACTATTGTTATGGTTATTTACATGGACAACATCATTATTTTTGGGTCTTCCTCTCAATGTCATTAAGAAATTTATCAACGGCCTACAGTCCACATTTGAATTGACAGATCTTGGACATCTAAAATTTTTTCTGGGCATCGAAACAACACAGAATGGGCCGGTTGCCCCCTCACTCGGCGGTCCACTAGCGGGTTTGCTATCTATCTAGGTCAAAATTTAATTTCTTGGGGGTCTCAAGAACAGCGTACGATTTCAAGCTCAAGTTGCGAAGCTGAATACAGGGCCTTAGCCACGCTCAGCACTGAGATCATGTGGACTTTCTTCATGTTCGCCGACCTACTAAACCAACACTTTACAGCGATAATGTAAGTTCCATCTTCATGGCTTCGAATTCCGTCGTCCAGGGTTGAATCCCGTTGTCCATGGATGAAGCAAACATATCGAACTTGATATCCACTTCATTCGGGAAAAACTTTCGACTGGCATCTTCAGGTAAAATACATCCCCTGCTCCATTCAACCAGCCGACCTTTTTACTAAACATCTGTACCGTAACCGTTTTGAGCTATTACGGTCCAATCTCAAGGTTCTGTCCCCACCATGAGCTTGTGGGAGGGTGTTAACGTATCCGATATCCCCTCCTCATACTTGCCTATTCTAACAGACATCTATTTTCTTATCAAATCTTAATCTTGATACAGTGAACTACAGTGAGAAAAGCATAGGACCAATAAGACTTGGTAAATTGGAATGCGCTAATAAGGTTAGACCAATTTCTACCACTTGCCTGTGCTTACGTTCAGCGACACTGTTTTGTTCAGGTGTGCCTGGGGAGGATACACGATGGAAAATGCTTCGTGTGTGGAAGAAATTTTGCGGCGTGGAACTAAGAAATTCACCACCGCCATCACTCTGAACGCAACGAAGTTTTGATTGACAGTAATTCTCAATTAGTGGAATAAAATTCCGAAAAATTGAAGAGACATCAGATTTTCGTTTAATTGGAAAAAAAGCCTTTTAAACCTAGGAGAAATCATCAACAATGATCAAGTAAAAAAGAAATCCATTAACTGAAATAGAAGGGGCTGGGCCCCAAATATCACAGTGAAGCATTTCTAAAAGATGACAAGTCCGAATTGAATAGGAGGAGAAGGGCAGGCAATTACCTTGGCCTAGTTGGCAACTTGAGCATGACTCGTTATTAGTAGAAACCGGAAGCTGAAGCACAGATCATTGGGAGCGAAGAACGCGATTTGACGGATGACCCAACCAGAAATGCCAGTTGATAGGGGAAGTTTTATTTGCAGAAAGACATTGATGTGGTGCGACTAACAGTGGGTACAAACCACCCTTAATGGGTCCTTATGTTGAATCCAGTTGGTCTACAAATCTCGAATAGTAAAACGAGAAGGAGTGAATACAAAACTCTCATTATCAGAAAATGATAATTGCGAAATTGAAAGCAACTTCTTTGAAATAGATGGAACTAACAGTGTTTGAAAAGTAGACGGAGTCCCAGAAGAAAGAAGTAGCAACGTGGGGCCAGTATGAGAGATAGGAAGTCGGCGGCTACTGTCGACGAGAATTGAGTCTTGTCCCTTATATGGTTTCTTACTAGGAATATTAGTAGGATCAGGTGTTATATTATGTGTGGACTGCGAGTATGCACTCTAAAAAGCAGTCGTCAGATTGCTGGTTGGACTGCGAGTATGCAGACAGAGCGGCAGAAGCCAAAAGTGCTGCTTCAGGGGCCTAGCAATGGTTGGCATATGGATGGCTGCACAGATAGCAAACGACAGCGGAGCCATATGAAGAATTAGAGGCGGAAGCACCAAGAGACGATTGTGATCTAACACGTCCTCGAGAGGAGTTAAAATGTCCAAGGCCCGCCGGCGGACTACTGGAAGAGCCACGGCCAGAACGTGTATTCGGTGGCCTTGAGGGTGCTGGAGAGGTGGCTGCAGTAAGAGCAACACTCGGACGCCGATTCTTCCGGTGACAATTATCATGATCAAGTAATAATGCCAAGACAAAGGAGAATGTTGGAGGAGTCGGCTGAGCATCTATGACAGCAAGAACGGGATCAAATTCAGATCCAAGGCCTCGCATCATACATAAGATAAGATCATCCTCGTCCACGGGTTTGCCCACATTGGCAAGGGAAAGAGATAGTGATTTTGCGTGAATGGGATATTCGTGAACAGATTTACTACCACTTTGCAATGTGTGGAGCTAGGTTTTCAGTTGTTGAACTCTGGAACATGCGACGGTGTCATAATCTTCTTCAAGAATGGACCAGGCGTCTTTGATGGTGACGGCATCGACCATGCTAGGGAGTATAGAATCCGAGAGTGACTGCATAAGCCACCCAAGGGACATCTGGTCCAAACACACCCATTTGGCAAGATTTTCGGGACAAGAGATTGCTGGAGGAAGGCTGCCATCGAGGAGGCCAAGAAGACCATTGCTGTGCAGGATAGGTGTGATTTGAATCTTCCAAATCAGAAATTTTTCAGGAGTAAGCTTGGTGTAGACTTCTTGCGAGATGGATTTGACGATATGAGGAGGAATCATGTCGACCTGATCGGCAGCTGAGGTGTAAACATTGGTAGAATGCGCCATGAAAGCTTGGAAGAAGAGAAGAAAGATTTACGGGATAGGATCTTGAACTGGGATCACTGAAATGATGTGAGAATATATGTAGTCGAATGATTCTTATTCTCTGTATACTAGTATTTTTATATAGTTACATATCTGTGCCAAACAGAAAGTTCAGATATTACTGGGATAAGTACAAGATTAAGATTTGATAACTAATCAGAATTGTATTACAATAGGTAAATATGAGGAGGGGATATCCGATTCGTCAACATAAGTATTAAGACTTACCATCTGGCACTGTCTGCATTATATAAGTCGGTGGAGCTGATCGATCTTGCAGCTCTGTATAGTATGGTCTACTCGAAACCCATCGCGCGTTGACAAGATTAGCAAGTCTTAGCTAGAATCACAAGAGAAATCAGAGAGCAACAGTGGTGATAGTTTTAATTATGCTGCCATCGAAGAGACCGATCGAAAAGATTTTGGCTGTTGAGCACGGGCATGAATTTTTTGTGCCACAAGAGATCAGAAGAGTGTCTCTGTTTAATTTTGTGGAGACATGATTCGTAGTATATATTTGAGTGAGTTATATGAAACTGTCAAGTAGAACCGCCAATATCACAGATGAATCCACGATTGGATGGGAGGGGTACTATCTGATCAGGGGCTAGGCTTATAGAAGTAGAATCATTTATTGGTTGTCTGGTTCGGCTTACTGCTGTGTACGTAAGACCTTAAACTGTTGATTTCTTTCACTCCACACCAGTACATATACTCCGTAGTTGCCTTGATTTATGGAAGATTACATAAAATTACATATAACCTGTATAGCCTTCTTGATACAATTTGAAACGTACGTAGCATACGAGCGTTGGTCCTTTTTCTATTGTTTGTTTGTGGCTGAGGTGCTGATCATGCATGATTTACTCCTTGATATCCTTGATTTTCTTACTGTATTTAGAATGTTCCTATACTCTATCTGACAAGGTTAATAATGCTATCTGAAACTATATTCAAGCTCTCCTCCTATTAAATTAGCATCATTACCGTTCCTGGTAATTAACTTACCTTTCGAGTGTGCGTTTTGATTGAAGCTGCAAGTCAGAGTCGAGCTGTTTCAGGCCTGAAGTAAACAAGTAAGCCGCCTCACTCACCCAATCAAGTGGTTTTGCTTGTTGAGGAGAAACCCCATCATTTTTTCTCACCGTATATATAACCATACAATCTAGCCTCCATCTATAGATTTTTTTCGTTAATTATCCTCTCTGTGTTTATAAAGTTTTAAAAACCGCTTGCAATTTATATAGAATAATGCTAGTTTTTGCTTCTCCGCCGGCGAATTTGACTGCTGGCGGAGAGTGTTTTTCTAGTAGTATACATGTTAGCATTTTCCTTTTATTAGTGCAGTTAGCATTTTCCATTTATAAAACCAAGGCATAGTTTCCATCTCAATCGTCTGCGAAAATGAGATCGGAAGAGGCCATTGATCAGTCAATAACGGGGTGTTAGTCGTAAGAGTTTTCTCTTTCAAGGACACCAATGTCCCAGAAATTAAGGCTCTCCCGTTAGTCGTTCTTCAAGCGACTGGGACTTTGATTTCTCCCTAAAATTCGGGGAGACATCAAAATCCTTATCCCCGTGTAAATTAGACGCCCGTTGAGAATTCGGTGTCTCGCTCCCAGGGGTGGAATTTTAAACTCCCTCAATTTCTCCTTGCCAAAACAATAGCTCAATGCATGGACTACGGCTTCGCAGCTCGTCGCTCCTCCTGGTCTTTCCTCTTTCTTCTTTTCTGTAATCGTTTTGGTCTCTTGGCTTTTGTCTTTCTATCTTCTCTCTTTCTCTCGTCATTTTTCTCTAACCGCTTCTTTGCTTCTCTCTTTCTCTCATCATTTCTGTATCTTTATTTCATTTTCTCCCTTCACTTCTCTCTTTCCCTCTTTGCTTTTCAGTCTCGTCTCACTCCTCTCTCTCTTTCTGCTTATGACGTTCAAGAGATTCCATGGTTGTGATAAGAGGTATGTTTCACTTCTCCCTTTCTCTTTTTCACTTCTCTTGTTTTTTATATTCTGATGAGAATTAGTTTTTTTCTATAATGCAATATATAGTGGCATAATAGAAACGCATTCCCAAATGTCCTTTGAAATTAGTATTCATTTGTGTTCATGGGAACAAAGGGCTTTAAATGCCTGGCTTGATGCCATATATAGCTCCATTACCATATCTGTGTAAGAAGAGTAATGATTCGTGCACCGGTTGGGTGCCCGACTCGTGCACCAGCCCTCTCACATATGAATAAAATAATATATGTCACAGAACTCAAAAATATATATTATTTTATTCATCTGTGAGAGGGCTGGTGCACGAGTCGGACACCCAACCGGTGCGCGAGTCATTATTCGTGTAAGAAGGGGAGAGCAGTGGCTTGATTTTGTTTATTATTTTAGATAAATTTCAAGTAAGAACAGTCTTTCTTAGAAGGCAGCTGAAAGAAATGACTACAGAAATTACAGAGCAAGTGCTGTCATTCTTTCACCTCTACTCCATCTTTGAAGATTTCCAAAAGAATGAGTAACAAAAGGGCCATGAGAATATACAAAAAGAACTATGCCACCTTCTGAAATATACAAAATAGCAAACACTAGCCAGAAAGCTTCTATTCAGAAACAAAGATAACCTGACTCCAAAGTAAGAGTTAGTATAATGCTAGTAGAGAAGAAATTCTAACAGACTTTCAAAACAATGGAAACATTCCATCTCATTGTCAGGTTAATATTGACTATGAGTTGAATCATCATCAGTGTTAGACAACTCCAATACATCCCCCTTGTCATCTGTGAAGTTAAATGATGAATACATATCATCTATCTCTACTGCTACCCCTTGCAATATTCGATCTAGTCATCGATATTATTCGTATTTCAAGGTGAGGTACTGATTTTTATTTTTAAATGTTACATTTACTTTTAGTTAGTGCCTAATTTTATGAGCAACTATTTAGGATTGCATACGGGCTATTGATGGGACATATATTCCAGCTTTAGTGTACGGTGATGGTTCGATCAGGTTTAGAAATCGGCATGGTAAACTATCACAGAATGTTTTAGCTGCATGCACTTTTAATCTTGAGTTTATTTATGTACTTGCTGGTTGGGAAGGGTCTACAAATGGTGCTACAGTATTAAAGGATGCATTGTAGAAGCCAAATGGACTTAAAGTACCACAAGGTAAATTTTAATTAATTTATTATTTTTTGAGTAGGTAAACAATAGTTTAATGTATATTTTCTTGCAGGAAAAAAATATTTTAACTGATTCTGTGTATCCAAATAGACCAGGATTTTTAGCTGCATATCATGGAACTCGATATCTCTGGCATGCATCATTGAGGAATGTGATTGAGAGGATATTTGGTGTTCTAAAATATCAATTTGTTATATTACAAACACCACCACCATTTCCATATCCTATTCAAGTGAAGATAGTGCTAGCGTGTTGTATTCTACATAACTATATTCATAAAGAATGTGTAAGTGATGACTTTACTCCTCAAGAGCAAAGTCAACAACCATCTGATTTTAGTGAAGCTGAATTTGATGGTGACGGGGAATCTGGAATAGCTCAATCTAAAGTGGAACTACGCATTAGAGCAGACCAATTTTGTGATGAGATGGTTAATCAAATGTGTGAAGACTCTCGTAATAGTATTTGAATTATATATTTTTATTTATTTTTTATTAACTTTTTATATGTAAGTATTTGACCATTTTACATTATAAATACATAATTTTTTTTAAATTACATCTTTTATTCATATAATTTAACTATGATTTAATTAATAAAATATTTATATTTTTTAATATAAAAAATAAATAATAGAAATTAAATTAAATTTTATAAATAACTGAAATTTATAAATAAGTCTTTTTCCATATAACAATGTCTCCTAAATTCTCAATGTTTTAAACTAACAGAAAAATTCAAATTCTCAATGTCTTCGACTAACAAGAGAGTTTTCTCGGAGATTTCATTTTCAAGAACTCCAATGTCTAGAACAATGAATTCCTTTGAATTCCCCAAAAACATCAAATTTTCTATGCACTAACCAGCTGCTCGTGTATTCGGTACTTTGCCTGTCACTAACGTTGAAAATGTCCCTGATTCTATAACATGGTTGCAAATATTGTTCTTTTGTAAAATATATAGAATCTATGAAAACCACAATGATAATATCCTCAAATTTTATTTCTTTAATTAGTTATTCACTTATTTTTATTTTTTTACTAAATCTACTCAATTAAAATATAAGCACTTTGAACTAAAACCATCATTAAACAATATTGCATTAATTGAATTTAAAAAAAAATTTAAACACTATCATGTTTATTTGCTTGTTAAAAGTCGAAACAAGGAGTGAAGACGTCATGAATGCGACTCCCAACTGTTGTAGAAACAAACGGCTTGCTGTTCTTACGGAAATTTGAATTGTTTTGAAAAGTCGGCGGAGAGAATGTTCTTCCCCCGGCGGAAAATCTCTCTGCTAGTGGAGGTTCATTCCGGTAACGAATTTCCGTTTCTAGCGCCAACGGAGGAAAAAATCCTTTCCAACAGTTGTTTCCGTCGGGGAAGCATTCCGTCGATGCCTCTACGCCAAATTTCATCTAAAACTAACTTTATCAAGGCATTTAACTGAGTTTTTAATGTAAACTCCCATTTTTTATCAAACCACCGCCGAATTGCGCCAAGTTCTACACTATTTTCGTTTTTTGGATACATTTTAGAAAGAAGGCTAAACCTCTTTTTTTTTTTTTTTTTAGTTTACTCTTGCATTGGAAAAATGTAGAGGGAGGATATTTTAATATAGAAACAAATATCAGTACTTCCTGATTTTACTTCATGGTTTTAAGTTGGCGGTCTAGATAAGAGAATATCTAGGGTTTAATTTAAATAGAAATACTTTAGGAAAATGAAAAAAAATTAAATTTTTAATTTTTTGTATGTGTATACTACGATCGATCTGTAAGACCAAACCGCAAGTGTTTTCCATATTTATGTTTTGCTATATTTTGTTACGTTTTAGAAACGAGGATGAACCTCTTATTTTATTAGTTTGCATTTGCGCTTATTGGACCACATTTTCAATTAGAGGGTGGATACTTTAGTCTCACTCTGAGGAAGAAAATATTTAGAGAAGTGATTTGTAAATAGAGCTGTCACCAAAAGGAGCACTAGTGGTTCTCTCCGCAGGTACTGTTGTTTTGAGAGAGCTGATAGCAATTGGGTCTTGTAAACATTTTTCTGGCAAAGGTTACTTTCCTGGGTTAAAACTATTTGCTGGCAAATGCTTTTAAGTTGTTTATTTATTAATAATTATATAAATTTTAAAATCTTGTTTGTAAATTATGCAAAAATGTTCAATATGAGTATGTATTTAAATATGTATATGTGTATTGTATTAATTAGCATCATGTGTATTGTATTGTATGTATTTAAATACCTATATGTATATGTGTATTCTATGAGGCAAAAACTATGAAAATCGTTTTACACAAAAATAAAAAAGAAATATATATAAAAATTCTGCAGGTTTATAATAGTTTATACGTATACACAATTTTAATTAATTAAAAATCCTTAGTATATCACAACTAGAAATGTATAGTCTGCTGATGGTAGGAAGGAAATCCAGCAGTACGGCTGGATTTGGATCAGGTTCATATATATGGGCCCTAGGGCCCATATGTAAAATTCGGTCCTGATTCTAATTGGAACCTAAGTTCCAAAGTGCCGTTACGCGTAACGGGTGTGAGAGTTTTATCTTCCTTCTCCCCCATGGATTTCCTTCGACGATTTTGTCGACGAAACCAGCGCGCGAAACCGTACCTCCGGCGTCCCACCGCATTCCGCCGGAAAAATTTTCATTTTCCTCTTCTCGGCATCGTACGGATTCCTCCGGCCGAAGACCCATCTTCGACGACGCTCGTGGGTTCGAAAACCCTGATATTTTGAAGGCTCTCGGATCGATTTCCAGCACTCTCCTCTGTGTTCTGGCCGCCCTCCAGATGTCCAACTCCTCCGACCTCGTCGCCGTCGACGGAAGGCTCTGCCCTGTCGCCGCAGGTAATTTTAACTTGTTTTCGGCTTTTCTCCTTCGTCAACCTCCATCTCTAGTTTCTGTTTACATTTGTGGCTTATCCCTCTCTCTCCCTCTCGCCCTCTGTCTTTCTCACTCTGATTTCTCTCTACTCTCGGTTTTCCTCTCCCTTGGTTTTCTCTGATTCTCTCTGTCCCTCTCTCTCAATTTGTCTCAGAATCTTTTCTGTAATTCTCTCTCTCTGAATTCCTCCCTCTCTCTCTCTCTCGGGTTTCTCTCTGATTTCTCTCTCTCAGCTTTCTCTCTACTTATGACACTATTTCTATCTCTATCAAAAAGTGTTTTCACTCTCTAATTCTCACTCCCTCTCTCTCTATCCCTCATTTTTTTCTCAAGTTAAAACTATCTCGAAAAATCATTTTCACTCTCTAATTCTCTCTCCCTTTCCCTCTCTCTCTGAAAATTTGTTTCACTCTCTAATTCTCTCTTTCCCTTTCCCTCTCTCTGTAATTCACTCTAATTAAAACTATCTCTGAAAATTTGTTTCACTCTAATTAAAACTATCTCTGAAAATTTGTTTCACTCTTTGACTTCCTCACTATCTCGCTGAAAGTTATACCAGCTTAAGAAACCATATTAACTGCTGATTACTGGTTGTGTTGTACTAACTTATATCACTTGTTGATACTTATTGCACAGTTGCTCAATAGTTTGCATAAGTTCTCCCTGTGCTAGTATGTGTTCGATGTAATGTGAACAATGATGAATGCTATGTTTCTCTTTAGTTACTGAAGAATGGCAAATATACCCACTGTCAAAGTAATGCTTCTTTATAATGCATCAATAGTGGTAGTGGTAGCCTATGAGACCCGATTGACTGTCAACTTATTATGCTCCTACAATAAGATTCAGTAGTGATAGGAACTCTTTTCTTTTTTTATTATTAATATATGAGTCCTTTTGCCGCAATTTTACTATACTGACCATTTGATCTTTTGCTTAAATAGGATATCAGCTTAAGAAACTCTCAGTTTTTTCTCTAGATAAAACTCTCTTGGTCTCACTCTCTCTCTCAAAATCATTTTCACTCTCTAATTAAAGTGTTTGAATCTGACTTCCTCTCTATCTCTAGGCTTTTCTCTCCCTTTCCCTCTCTGTCTCTTAAAATTGGTTTCACTCTCTTATGCGTTTCTCATGTTTTTCTCTCTCTCTGACTTCCTCACTATCTCTCTTGGTTTTCTCTCTTTCTCTCTCAGTTTTTTGTATTCAAGTATTTGTTCCATAGAGAGAAGAATGTATGCGATAATTTTTTTTAATGAAGAGGAACCCTTCCGATTATCTTAATAATCTCTCGGGTTTGTCTTATCTGGTTCTATTATATTTCTCTCTCTCTCTGATTTCCTCTCTATCACTATGTTTTTCTCAGCTTTCTCTCCACTTAAAACACAATTTCTATCTCTCTAAAACTCGTTTTCACTCTCTAATTCTCTCTCCCTCTCTCTCTCTCTCTCATTGTTTACTCTAGTTTAAACTCTCTAATTTTCCAGTCTTCTTTATGATCACGAGGAGCCTGGAGTGTTTGCTTTGCTGTTTTTACAAAATTGAAATTCAGAAAACTACTAGTTTTTTCCAATTAAACTTTCCCCTTCTTAATTAGTGGAGTCATACATCTTGTCAATTATTATTCTTTCTTTTGGCTTCTTATTCCTTGAGAAGTTTCCATGAATTACTCTCTCTCTCTCTCTCTCTCTGTTGCTGAGGTACAGTCATCGTAGATGCCATTTAAGTGAATTGAAATTCTGGATTGTTTTTTTCATTTGTAGGAAAGAAGGACAGTGGCTAGTCATTGGGGGAGGCTGCATCAAATTCAAATAACTTAACTGATTTCTGATTGCATTTATAACTCCTTTCTGGTTGCTATCCAAGCTCTCTAGTTTTTGTTATAGACATCCAAACACCTTATCACTTGCTAGTAAAAAGAGGTTTTTTGAATAAAAAAATCTATTTAATGATTCTTATAATTGATCTTTGTTGCAGTTGATAATTAGATACTGCTGCCTTCAGAGCTTTCATTGGGGGCGTGTTATTTGCGCTTGATACAGTTACTCCTTGGTAAGTAATGACTCTTTTTCAATTTGGAATCAGTTTCAAATTATTGATATATGTTTCAAGAGTTCTGCAT
Source organism: Aristolochia contorta (assembly GCA_022405105.1). Classification (NCBI taxonomy): domain Eukaryota; kingdom Viridiplantae; phylum Streptophyta; class Magnoliopsida; order Piperales; family Aristolochiaceae; genus Aristolochia; species Aristolochia contorta. The sequence continues at coordinate 17,349,475 of CM039666.1, forward strand.
TATGTTATAGCTATTGACCTGTAAATGCTTATGTATATATATTCAATGGTTGAATCAAATAAGTCCAATATCTATTGCACTAAAATCTTCAAGTTTGGTTTTGAAGTTTCAAAAGGATGAAAAACGGAAGGATTGACATTTTAAAAGAAGGGTGGTTTCCTTATTGTAGAAGTAAGAGGGAGATAATTTGATGAAGTGAGTTACCTAATTGAGTATTAAACGCCCATTCTTTTCTTTTCTGTAGATTATCTTTGATAATTACCAAGGATGTGGACTATTTCAATGACAAGAGATAGTTGTATGAGTACAAGACAAAGCCAGCCAGATGTCATCCTCAGTTTGTTGGTGGAGTCAATTTTTTTATAGACTATGCAAAAGAATGGCTGGGGGCACAAGGAAATGGTCTTATGCGTTGTCAATGCTGAAAATGTGAAAATGGACATAATGTGTTTTGAAGGAATTAAAACTACTGTCAGGTTTCAGTTCAAATGTCTCAAACTAAGTACAAGTCAAAGCAAGGAAAATGGTGGGCCTCAAGAGTCATGATTTCCATGTTTTTGTGCAACAACTCCTTCCATTAGTGTTGAGGAAAACAATTTCAATGCCAGTGTGCAAAGTATTGAATAAGTTTTCAGCTAACTTTAGGGAGTTATATTCCAAAGTGATTGATGAGGATAACGTGGATAAACTTGAGGTAGCCATTCTAGTAATCTTGTGCAAGTTAGAGAGAATTTTTCCACCGTCGTTTTTTGACGTCATGGTTCATCTGAGTATACACCTAGCAACGGAGGTCAAATTGGCAGGGCTAGTGTAGTACAGATGGATGTACCCAATTGAACGTCACTTGCTTACACTAAAGACTTACATCCATAATAGAATTCCGCCTGAGGGCTCCATTACAGAAGGATATTTGATGGAAGAAGTAACTACTTTTTGTGCATGTTATGTTGAGGGGATGGAGTCCAAGATTACTAGACCAGTAAGGTATGAACTAGGACCTTTAGGGACAGCTCGTTCTCATATGCTCACTGTTGATGACGTGTACCAGCTCCACTGGTTTTTACTATTTAACACTCTGGATGCTCGTCCATACCTCTTGTAAGTACTTCTAGTCCTTTCACTAAATATTATACAGACCCAACCCATATACCACGTCTTAATTAATTTCTTCCACATTTGGTTGTAGGGAACATAGAGAGTACTTGAGTGGGTTACACCCCATAAGGACCAATCATCGCATACAAATAGAGCAACATAACTATTTTGTACAATGGTTTAGATCACGAGTGAGTTTATCACCCAAAACAGAAGTTTGATGTTTCTTCCATTAAAGAGTCTCGTCTCTGTTGACACCTAAGGTGTTTAATCCTTAAATTGTGTAGGTGATAAATTTACCACAGGAGGACGATGAGATAGAAGATTTACAATATCTTGCGCGTGGCCCCAACTGTAAAACCAAGTCTTATAAGGGTTTTATTGGGAATGGTTATAAGTTTGAGGCAGAGCAAGTTGATGAGATTCAGACTACTCAAAACAGAGGCATTGCCATTGTGGGGAGGAAGACGAGATATTTTACGGTGTTCTGCAAATGGTACTCAAAGTCTACGTTGGGCCATGGACTCCCATTAGCATAATTAAGTGCAGATAGTTCGATATGAAGAAGGGCATTGGTCATGTGATTGAAGAACTTGATTACACGTTAGTAAATTCATCAAAGCACACATATGAAGATGAACCCTTCATCTATCCATCTCAAGCTCAACAAATATTTTATTCAAAAGACCCTATTGATCCATCTTGGTGTGTTGTGTGTCGTTGGAGACCTCAGGACACACACGACATCCCTCTGGTTCACGTCGATGTAAGGGCCGAAGACCTAGGGGTCGGAAACGTGACAGAGTTTGACCATGCCGAAGATGTTTTGTGGGTCCAGGATTAAGAATTGATCCTGCAGACTTGAATGTAACATAGCGTAAGTTTGATGGATTACAATTATTGTAGTGTGCACCATAACCGGTAATTATATTTAGTTTGTGAAAATAGCTAACATTCCCCGTTTCATTAAATTTGCAGGGTAAATATGCTTCCTAGGAAGCATCACATTGACTTTCCAGCGACGCACATCTAGGCTAGCGTCGGGGGATTCATACTGCCGACGCATATTCACACATTCCACCGATGCACCCAAAGGCGTCGGGGGTATCCATTCCGCCGACGCCTCAACACGCGTCGGGGGAATCCTTTCTGCCAATACAGCCTTATACATCGGGAATCCATTTCACCGACGCGTCCTAGGTGCAAAAGTCTGAACATAATCAACACCATTGCATTGTGAATATCCCTTGGCAACTAATCGTGCCTTGTATCTATCAATAGTTCAATCTGCATTAAACTTCACATTAAACACCCAACGACATCCTACAGTTTTCTTTCTAACAGGATTGTCTACTACCTCCCATGAGGCATTTGTTTGAAGAGCTTCTAATTCCTCATTCATTGTTGTTGGCCATTTTCGATCCTTCAGTGCATCTTGTACATTAGTAGGAATTGATACAGTAGATAATTGATCAATAACAAGTGCAGATGGCTCAGAAAGCCTATGGTTAAACACAAAGCTAGCTATAGGATACTTTGCTTGGGCTTTGATGTCTAGTTCATATTTCTTTCTAGAAATTTCTTTAGTAACCCTTTGTGACTTTCTAGGTTCAACACTTTCGAACACAAAAGACTCATTAGAGATTAAAGTTACTTGAGGTGAATCATTCTGAGCAAGATCTTCAGTTGCTGAAGTAGAAGGGGGAACGCCTTGTGTGTGAATTGTTTCAAATCTTTCTAGATCATTTACCTCTGTTTCATGAGGGGATTGGTTACTAGAAACCAATTAGTCAATTATCTTCCCTTTAGAAGTATCTCTTTCTTGCGATAAATCATTCTCTGTTGCTATAGAAACTTCAAATTGTTCCTCCAAGTGTTCTAGTTCATCAAAGACATCACAATCAAATTCGTGATAATTCAAGAAAGCCTTCAAATATTGAATGAATCAAATCATTAAATTCAAAAAACTAACTTGTTTGACACTCACTAAAAGATTACGAACCACTTACCAAAATTTCTTTTAGTATTGTAGTTTTTTTTATGATTTTTAAATAGATAAAAATTGTAAAGGATGTGTCTAACATCCAGTTGCGGCACATTGTACTTGAGAACAACGACAACAAACCTGTGACTAATAGTAGAGATACTCAAGAGGTGACAAACACTTTGAAGCTATTACTCCTAAGCATATGATTTGTTTTTATTTTTCTTATGTCTGGCGGAATTATTTTCCATGATTATATTTGTCCCTTCCCCACCATTGTCAGATTGAAAAACCTTGATGAACAGTTGGTACTGTGTCACAACCACTTTGTAAATATCACTAAACACTTCAAATAAGTCACTTTTACTTTTCAGTAATGACACCCAGGTCATGCGAGTACAATCATCGATCAACGTGACATAATACCAAGCTCCAGAAAATGAGGGAATTCTGGCAGGACCCCAAACATCTGAATGAATTTTCATTAAAGGAACATGACATCTATTAATACTTGGTGAATATGAAATACGGTGGCTCATGGCCAGTTCACAAATGTCACAATAAAAGTCTGACTCTCTAACAAATGAAAACAGATGAGGTTGTAACTTCTTAAGATAACTGAAAGAGAGATGTCCTAAACGACGATTCCATAACCATTCGACTTCCTTTGCACTATCGACCCTTGTAACCTAATTAGCTTGCCCCAAAAAATTCATACATTTTTCTCTAGTCTCTGTCTCAGATCCTAGAACAATTTCCCCCTTCTAACACCATAACCAAGAATCTGCCGAGTCAGAATGTCCTGAAAGAAACTAAAAGATGGATAGAATGTCACACTACATGCAAGTTGAAGAATGATTTGAGAGATAGACAATAGGTTATAAGCTAGTGACGGAACAACAAAAACAGACTCAAGAGTTAGGGTCCTGAAACATTTTTTGTTCAATTCAAATATTCGAGTTTCGTCTGAATCCTCATAAAATGTCTACTCCACAGCTTCCCAATAATTTTTTGTTGTCGGAAAACAAATATATCTATTCATAAGAGAAAGATTTTCATGGAATCAATAAACCAACTTTTCTCCTTCTCATTGTGAGTGGCCCTATGTTCATACCCTGGAGAGTTCATATGGGGTTCAGCCTTTCCGCCAGTCAAATAACCGCTCTTCCCACATGCTCCTATGCACATCCGCATTAGATGAGCCCATACAGTATAATTGGATTCATCCAACAAAATAGTCTTCGGCAATGCAGAGTTGTCTAGCGGGGTGTAATTTTGATGGATCACCTGTGAGGATGATTGACCTTCTTGCACAATTGGACTTTCGAGATTCGATTGACTGTCATCAATTACAGATCCGGCCATTGTAGTTTACACTTGTGCGTATTGGACCACATATGCCATTAGAGGGAGGATATTTTAGTTTCACTATGAGGAAGAAAATATTTAGAGAAGTGATTTGTAAATAGAGCTGTCTCCAAAAGGAGCACTAGTGGTGCTCTCCGCAGGTACTGTTGTTTTGAGAGAGCAGATAGCAATTGGGTCTTGCAAACATTTTTGTGGCGAAGGTTGCTTTCCCGGGTTAAAACCATTTGCACGTAAAAGTTTTTTGAGTTTTTTATTTATTTATAACTATATAAATTTTAAAATGTTGTTTATAAATGATGCAAAAATGTTTAATATGTGTATGTATTTAAATATATATACATGTATTATTAATTAGCGTCATGTGTATTGTATTGTATGTATTTAAATACGTATATGTATGTGTATTGTATGGTGTAAAAACAATGAACCTCGTTTTACACAAAAATATAAAACAAATATATATAAAAACTCTACAGGTTTTTAAAAGTTTATACGTTTACACAATTTTCCTATTAAAAATCCTTATTATATATTTAAAAACAAATCTTTACTGAAAACAAATGAAACATGTTTTCATAGAGAGAGAGAGAGAGAGAGAGAGAGAGAGAGAGAACCATGTCAAAATATATGTATATCATGTATATAAATGACTATCTAGTATATACTGGGAAAGAAATTAAAACTAGAAGACTATCTTGTATATATATCCTGATTTTGTCAAAAGACAAAGACAGTAAGTTTTCTCTAAATCCCTAAATATAACCTTTGTAAAGGTTGGTCAATATATCATAATTCGTTGTGTATCTATATATGTGTATCATGTATATACACTAGTAGAAAACTGGCTTTTAGGGGTGGTTTAAAAACCGTTCCTGATGAGCCAAAACCCGTCACTATTCTCATTAGAGGCGGTCCAGCCACCGTCCCTAATAAGAGGGTAGCTAATGCGATTTAGGGAGGGCAACGACCGTCACTAATACAAAAACACCGTCCCTATTATTGGAAAATAATAGGGACGGCATTCCACTGTCCCTGATAACAAATTCAATAGGGACGGTTCGGTGTCGTCCCTGAAGATGTTTTTAGGGACAGTCTCCGATAGCGTCACTAAAACTTTTTAGTGGCGGTTTCCGACAGCGTCACTAAAACTTTTTAGTGTCGGTCTACGACAACGTCACTAAAACTTTTTAGTGGCGGTCTCCTACAACGTCCTTAAAACTTTTTAGGGGCTGATCATTTAAGGATCCCTAAAAATCATGGTTTCCGATTTAACAATTGGAGCGGTCAATGAAAACAGTCCGCAACTTTTTAGGGGCGGTTTATTCAACCATCTCTACAAATAATAGTTTTCCGTTTAGTTTTAGGGGTGGCATCACAACCCCCCCTAATTCGCTTTTTTTTTTTTACATATATTTTTTTTTCATTGGTAAACATCTGTACTTAACACTTAACATTAATTATATAGCTATATAATGCTATTCAATGCAACCAATTCACCATTATCCAGTCATTAAAACAAATTGCAGATATTGAAACAATCACCAAAAACATTGATTCTCCATAATCAATTCAAAAGCTCACAAAAAATATTTAAAACATCATTTCTTCATAATAGTTTCTTAAGTTCACAAAAAATCTAAATGGTATTAACCGAAAAATCTTCCCTCTATGTATGAAACCTACACCGCCATCCATGTTACTAGACCACTCTATCACTGAAAGAAATCCTCGTTGCTATCCTATGCACCTACAATTATTTAATTCAAAAGTTTAGTAAAACATAAAAAAAATATCATGTAAAAGAGAAACATTCTCTAAGTGAGCAAAACCTACACTGTCATGCACATGACTAAGCACCCAATCACTAATAGGGGTCGTCATCGTAATCTAGTGCACCTGCAATGAATATAATGAAACTTAATCGAGGAAAAATTAAAATGAATCACATAATTGAGTAGTTTAAAGAAGTAAAACCTGAGGTTGAAGGAGTGGTTGCATTGTGCTTAGACCTAATTTGAACCATAAAATTCTCCAATGATTGTATTCGAGTCATTATTATTTCATTGATTTCCCTTTGTCTTGATGACTCCATCTTTGCTGCTTCGAGCTCTGATCTCATTGCATCCATTTGAGCAGAATTAACAGAAGAGCCACTCCTACCTCTTGTGTAACCAAGCCCGATACCCCTGTCGTATCCACCATGATGACCTCCAAAAACCTCATCTAAGACAGGAGTAAGTTGTTTAGGGTCCTTGCTCTCCATAATCTGTCGTTCAACAGCTATATCCTGTACAGCCTTCTACAAAAATAAAAATTGATGTTTAAGTTCATATTGTAATCAATAATTGAACAAACAAATTCAAACTTGAAATTACTTTCACAATAGCGTGCTCATCTAGGGTGGATCATCTTCCCTTCTTCGGTTGCAAGAAACGATCGATGCCATGTCATAAATGGGGAAGTTTTCTTTGACATAAACATTCGTTGCAACCTCGGAACCAAAGGGAAATGTCTAAGGCTCTTAGCTGCTTTGTTACCCTTTCCCGGTTTCCCTCTCTTCTTTTCTTTCCATCGAGAGGTACAGCATCTTGGGCAATTGTCTAAATCTTTAAATTCATTCCTGAACAGGATACAGTCATTGGGGCATGGGTTGGGGGAGAGGAAGCGAGAGAGAGAAAAACAGGGGAGAGGGAGAGGGATTTGGGGGAGAGAGAGAGGGATAGGGATTTGGGGGAGAGAGAGAGGGAGAGGGATTTGGGGGAGAGGAAGCGAGAGAGAGAGAGAAGAAAAACGGGGTCGAACCAGACCCCGTTTTTTAAGTTGTCGAGTCAGCAACTTACGTGGACGGCCACGTAAGCCATCCACGTAAGTAGTGCGCAATTTATGCGCACTCCCGGAGTGGATATAGCATTACTCTATAGAGTTAGTGCGGGAGACAAAAAAAAACTAGATTTATATTTAAGACGGGTTAGGGTTTTAAAATACAATAAAACGGGCTAGGGTTTTAAAATACAATAAAACGGGCTTTAAACCAACCGCCTCTAAAGATTTTTTTTATCGATGGTTAAGGTAGACCACCCTAGTAATATGATTACAGATGGTTAATTAAAAACCCGACCCTAGTTATATACATTAGCTAGTCACCCGCCCCTATTAATATACCTTACTGATGGTTAATTAGTTGCCCATCCCTAGTAATGTACATTAGGGATGGTTAATTAGTTGCCCGCCCCCAGTAATATACAATAGGGATGGTTAATTAGTCGCCCACCCCTAGTAATATATATTAGGGATGGTTAATTAGTTGCCCGCCCCTAGTAATATATATTAGGGATGGGTAATTAGTCGTTCGTCCCTAATAATATGCATTAGGGGCAGTTGATTAATCGCCGGCGATTTAGATACAAAGGCATTTTTCTACTAGTGATATATGACTTTATAATAGTTAATGTTTAGGTTGGACCAGTGGGAAGAAACGACAAGGTCCTCTAACCTTGAAAAATCATTCAGCCCCACCTAGGGATGAATCATAAAAATTATTTAAAATCGCAAGGGGAGACCCAATTTCCCGAGTCAAACAGGTCCTCTCCATACCTATAATCCGCTTTAATTGTGTCCGAGCCAATCAGGCTTGACCGGGCAGAGTGGGGTTTATATATATATAAATTAAACAGCAGTTCTATTTAATTATATAAAATAAATAAATGAATATAAGCTTGTTATTCTTTTACGTCCATTTGTTCATTGAATTAACTTAAAAAAACACTATCATCCACTTCAAAACGTAGATTTATGTCTGTCATCAGAATGGGTTTAATTGTTGTAAAGTTATTAAAACTTTATATCAATGGAGGAAGGCCTTCTTTAACGTACGATGTGCTAATTTAGTTGCCAAATATGAATGATAATTTGTAATTACAAAATAGTTGAAAGTCCTGTATTACCTGTAGGCCCATTGAATTATCTAATAACTTTTGTTGTTTACGGCTCGTTTAATTATCGAGTAACTCCTTAATTATAATCGGTTACATCTCATTTCCTTTTAATTAATCAAATAAACCATTATAGTTTTATCAAGAAATTTAATTATTTCAAATTTGGTAGTTCAAGTTTGAGCAGAATATTGGTTATTTATACTTACTAGCTAGGCAACACTTGACTAATTGTTGACTATCAATAGTATCATTTACTAGATTCTCGTTCAATAGTTTATTATTTATATAGTTTATTTCCAAGAACACTAAAAAAATAAACTATTTTCAATAAAATATGATTTCGTAATCTCAAATTATTTTATTAATCATTATTTATTCTTCTGTTTACTTGTCGAGGAAGATTCACAGAAGAAGGCTAAAAGGATTTCATAATCATCTTCTAATTATACAATGATATCAGATACTTTCTTGGCGTGGACAGCCTTTTAAACGCCAGATTAGGTAGGGCTCGTCAAAGTTGGCATGCGATTTATTATGCTCCGGATGCACTACATCACGGATTAATGGAGGAAATTTCCTGCGCTTCCACTCACCTGCTGCAAGAAACTGGCAGCAACGAAGCCATTCATACTCCTGAGTCCTCAGTTAACCCGAAAGTTAGCAGAAGTTTAACGGACCTCAAATGTCTTAATTTTTTTTGTTCGTTCTTTTGCGTTTAAGCAGTCCTAGTGGCTGGTCAATGGTCAGCTTGTGCGGACTGAGAAGCCCTCCACCACCAAGGGGTCGACTGGGGTCCGCCAGAGAGAGATCCTTCGTTAAATATGGCCTGCACTAGTATATATTCGATACCCGTGCAACCGTTTCAGCTCATCAAGATCATCAGCTCTAATATTAGTCTGCGAGGAAGAGAAAAGGAGCTAAACTAAGGGATGGCTTTCGTTGGAAAGAACAGCTGCTACATGAACCGTTGTGGGGAGGTTTCGATGGATGGAGCTAGGGTTAATCCTGTGGAGTCGTATCCCATGAACGGAGGTGATGGGCCAACCAGTTATTCCCACAACTCTCAGTATCAGGTACATGTTGTCCGGACTTTCAGTACTAGTTTCGAGTTCCTTCCTTAAATATGGCCTGCACTAGTAAATTATGTTGGGGACGTAAATTCCAGAGAGATTGATCATATTAATGTTGGGATTTAATTGATGCTGATGCAGGGAGAGGGAGTGAACGCTTCAAAGCAATTGATAAACGCGGCCATATCAAACAGCATCAGCCTCAGTGAGCTCTCTTCGTTGGAGACTTTTCACATTGCGGATCTTGGCTGCTCAGTCGGACCCAACACCTTCTCGGTCGTCCAGAACATCATCGGAGCCCTGGAGCATAAGCTTCTCGCCCTCGGTCCCAGCTCTTCCAAAATACTCTTGGATTTCCAAGTCTCTTTCAACGACCATTCGTCCAATGATTTCAATACCCTCTTCTCGTCTATTCCTTCCAAAGGCCGGAGATATTTCGCCGCCGGAGTGCCGGGGTCTTTCCACGGCCGTCTGTTCCCCAGGGCTTCACTTCACTTTGTCCATTCCTCCTATGCTGTTCACTGGCTCTCTCAGGTGCCCAACGAGGTGAAAGATGTAAGCTCCCCTGCATGGAATAAGGGGAAGATTCTCGGCGTGGAGGCTAAAACAGAGGTTCAGGAGGCTTACTCAGCCCAGTTTGCCAAGGACATGGCGGTTTTTCTCAAAGCCAGAGCAGACGAGGTGTCTGTTGGTGGGCTCATGGCACTTACCTTTCCATACACTAAAGCACCCGTTTGCGTCGAACAATCGCTCTTTTACAGACTCTTCCACATCTTGGAGCTTGCTCTGAACGACCTGGCCATCAAGGTAAGGATCACATCGTTCAATATTACAAGTTCAAGTTTCTGATTCAATTTCTACTTCTACATATAAGGTCGTTATCTGTAGAAAAATATACGGTCATTGAATTAATTTGTTGGTTTCTCGATCAGGGTCGATTGGATGAATCAAAAGTGAGCTCTTTCAACCTACCCGTCTACATCCCTTTTGCCCAGGAAATCCAGAAGCTCGTGGAACGAAACGGGTCCTTCACCATCGAGGAGATGCAGCCATTAACAACAACTGCAAAGGGTTTTAATTCCAGTCTTAACGCTCGGCGGTGCAGCATGATCGTGCGTGCTCCCATGGAAGGAATCATTACCCAATACTTTGGAAGTGAAGCCATTGATGAAATCTTTGAGAAATACGTTGAAATAGCTGAAGAGAAGTGGGACTTCGTCGCACAAAGTGCGGCATTTACTGATGACTTATTCGTGCTCCTTAAGCGCAAAGCTTGATAATTACATGGAACGCTTAATCTGATTTACTAACCCGTTTCTTCATCGTATTTTGTTTTTTATTCCGAAGTCCAGTTTTGCTCTCTTATCTACGAAATCAAGTGTTTCTGAGATGATAAATTATATTCCCCATATGTTGTTTCTTTAATATATATTTCATTTCCTTATTTCTATTTGTAATTGTCAGCATAATTCGTTCCCCTAGTTAGAAAATTCTGTTATCCATAATCAAACACCGTATTTTCGGTTATCCATAACTCGTTTTCAAACAAGCGGCACTAACCTCCGCTCCTTTTGTTTGCGGGAAATTTCTAGCCATTCCGCCTGACTTGCGAGACAACATCTCTATCTTTGGCTCCGGCATCATATCGGAAATTCAGGCCTAATTCACCACGGCTGACATCGTTTACTCCGGAGGCTGCTGTCCAAATTGTAAACACAACAACATGCTGAACAACTATTCCTAATCAATGCATGGAACACAAAATAATTAGACCTAATGAAATCAGGAAAAACCAAAAAACTTATATAATTTTACAAATTCGAATTACTTCAATAAAATCAACAGAAGTGAAACAATAAAATATAAATAAAAATTGAACAACAGATTAAATCCTTTGTCTAAATTACACTATGTAATCTTTAAATCATAACGTTGATAAAAAAAATCAAATGACACTCTTTTTATAGGTCAAATAGGCTCGTGACACAATAACACGAAAAGAAACAACTACTAATGAAAAATCAACTGCCTAAAAGACTTAAACGGGCGATCTTGGATGCTCTCTCGATGTTCTAATAGTCTCCCAAGGTACAATAGTCTCCCAAGGTACAACTCTTCTCCGGTAAGGTGCATTCGTCGCTGGAAAAGTGGAGTTGCCGGAGATGGCCCAAAACAGGGTTAATAGATTCGGACAGAGAATAAAAAAAAACTGTGATTAGAAACCAATAAAAGGATTGAACGAATGATGGATTTGTAACAGAGTGGGATTGAACGATTAAGAGAGAGAGATTGAAAGAGAGAATAATGTATGCGATATTTCTTTTTAATGAAGACGAACCCTTCCGACTATCTTAATAATCTCTCAGGTTTGTCTTATCTTGTTCTATTATATTTCTCTCTTTCTCTCTGATTTCCACTCTATCACTATGTTTTCCTCATCTTTCTCTCTACTTGAAACACTATTTCTATCTCTCTAAAACTCGTTTTAACTCTCTAATTCTCTCTCCCTCTATCTCTATCTCTCTTTGTTTACTCTAGTTTAAACTCTCTCTCTCTCTGAATTCCACTCTCTCCGTTTTCTCTCTAATTCTCTCTCTCTCTCAGTTTCTCTCTGAATTAGCATTCTTGTCCTCATGGGTACATACCTCAACTGTCTTCGTGTTGTAAGTATTCATGAGATTTTGCACTCAAGGGAATTGAAGTCATCGTCTATATTTGCATGTACCTACATACCTGAACTGATTTTGCAGTCATCTTTATGCTCTCGAAGAGCCTAGAGTGTTTGCTTTGCTGTTTTTACAAAATTGAAATTCAGAAAACTACTATTTTTTTTCCAATTAAACTTTCTCCTTCTTAATTAGTCGAGTCATACATCTTGGCAATTATTATTCTTTCTTTTGGCTTCTTATTCCTTGAGAAGTTTCCATGAATTACTCTCTCTCTCTCTCTCTCTCTCTCTCTCTCTCTCTCTCTCTCTCTCTCTCTCTCTCTCTCTCTCTCTCTCTCTCTCTCTCTCTCTCTCTCTCTCTCTCTCTCTCTCTCTCTCTCTGTTGCTGAGGTACAGTCATCGTAGATGCCATTTAAGTGAATTGAAATTATGGATTAGTTTTTTCATTTGTAGGAAAGAAGGACTGTGGCAAGTCATTGGGGGAGGCTGCACCAAATTCAAACAACTTAACTGATTTCTGATTGCATTTATAACTCCTTTCTGGTTGCATTATTAAATCACTTGCTAGTAAAAAGAGGTTTTTTTATTCAAAAAATGTTTTTAATGATTCTTATAATTGATCTTTGTTGCAGTTGATAATTAAATATTGCTGCCTTCAGAGCTTTCATTGGGGGCGTGTTATTTGCGCTTGATACAGTTACTCCTTGGTAAGTAATGATTCTTTTTCAATTTAGAATCAGCTTCAAATTATTGATATATGTTTCAAGAGTTCTGCATTATGTTATAGCTATTAACCTGTAAATGCTTATGTATATGTATTCAATGGTTGAATCAAATAAGTCCAATGTCTGTTGCATTAAAATCTTCAAGTTTGGTTTTGAAGTTTGAGAAGGATGAAAAACGGAATGATTGACATTTTCAAAAGGGTGGTCGTTGATTGATGAGTTAAAAATTTTATGGGAATCAGGTATGAGGACTTAGGATCCACATACGAAGTCATTTTTCAAATGTGTTCAACGGTGATGTGGACCATATCAGACTGCCTTGCATATGACATGTTATGTGGCTGGAGAACGAAGGGGTACAAAGCATGTCCCATTTGTGACATGAACACATGTTCATCATATCAGCACCACAGTAAAAAATGTGTTTAAATGCGACACCGAAGGTTTCTACAGATGGATCACCGATGGCGGGTGGGTAAGAGGTTATTTGATGGAACTGTGGAACTTGATGGACCCCCCTCCCTTTTCTGGTGAAGACATTACGAATAGTTTGGTAAGGCAAGAAAACGTAGTGTTTGGGAAGGGGAAAAGAGTTGAGACAGAGGCCAACAATTTGCCTGAAGGATGGAAGAAGAGGAGTGTATTCTTTGAACTTCCATACTAGAGCAGTCTACTCATTAGCCACAACTTAGATATCATGCATATCGAGAAGAATGTATGCGACAGTATTCTGTATACGATTTGGAAAAGGATGGAAAGTCAAAGGATAATCTTTACTCTAGATTAGACTTGCAAACTCTTAACACACGGAAACAACTCCATTCAGTTCAAATCTCTCAAACCAAGTACAAGTCAAAGCTAGGAAAATGGTGGCCCTCAAGAGTCATGATTTCCATGTTCTTGTGCAACAACTCCTTCCATTAGTGTTGAGGAAAACAATTTCAATGCCAGTGTGCAAAGTGATTGATGTCCATAACATTGATATACTTGAGGTAGCCATTCTAGTAATTTTGTGCAAGTTAGAGAGAATTTTTCCACCGTCGTTTTTTTACGTCTTGGTTCATCTGAGTATACACCTAGCAACGAAGGTCAAATTGGCAGGGCTAGTGCAATACAGATGGATGTACCCAATTGAATGTCACTTGCTTACACTAAAGACTTACATCCATAACTGAAATCGGCCTGAGGGCTCCATTACAGAAGGACATTTGATTGAAGAACTAACTACTTTTTCTGCATGTTATGTTGAGGGGATGGAGTCCAAGATTTACTAGACCAGTAAGGTATGAACCAGGACCTTTAGGGACAACTCGTTCTCATGTGCTCACCGCTGATGACGTGTACAAGCTCCACCAGTTTTTACTATTTAACACACCGGAGGCTCGTCCGTACCTCTTGTAAGTTCTTCTAGTCCTTTCGCTAAATATTATACAGACACAACCCATATAACACGTCTTAATTAATTTCTTCCACATTTGGTTGTAGGGAACATAGAGAGTACTTGAGTGGGTTACACCCCATACGGACCGATCATCGCATAAAGATAGAGCAACATAACTATTTTGTACAGTGGTTTAGATCACGAATGAGTTTATCACCCAAAACAGAAGTTTGATGTTTCTTCCATTAAAGCGTCTCCTCTCTGTTGACACCTAAGGTGTTTAATCCTTAAATTGTGTAGGTGATAAATTTACCACAGGAGGGCGATGAGATAGAAGATTTACAATATCTTGCGGGTGGCCCCAACTGCGAAACCAAGTCTTATAAGGGTTTTTTTGGGAATGGTTATAAGTTTGAGGCAGAGGAAGTTGCTGAGATTCAGACTACTCAAAACAGTGGCATTGCCATTGTGGGGAGGAAGACGAGATATTTTACGGTGTTATGCAAATGGTACTCGAAGTCTACGTTGGGTCAAGGACTCCCATTAGCATATTTAAGTTCAGATGGTTCGATATGAAGAAGGGCACTGGTCGTGTGACTGAAGGACTTGATTACAAGTTAGTAAATTCATCAAAGCATACATATGAAGACGAACCCTTCATCTTTCAATCTCAAGCTCAACAAATATTTTATTCAAAAGACCCTATTGATCCATCTTGTTGTGTTGTGTGTCGTTGGAGACCTCGGGACACATACGACATCCCTTTGGTTAACGTCGATGTAAGGGCCGAAGAAGATGAGGCCATGTTATTGGCACAAGACCCAGGGGTCGGAGACGTGACAGAGTTTGACCTTGCCGATGATGTTTTGTGGGTGCGCACTGACCTGGGTCCAGGATTAAGAATTGATCCTGCAGACTTGAAAGTAACATAGCGTAAGTTTGATGGATTACAATTATTGTAGTGTACCGTAACACGTAATTATATTTATTTTGTGAAAATAGCTAATGTTCCTCGTTTCTTTAAATTTACAGGGTAAATATGCCTCCTAGGAAGCATCCCATTGACTTTCCGGCGATGCACATCAAGGCTGGCGTCGGGGATTCATCCCGCCGACGCATATTCACACATTCCGCCAATGCACCTAAAGGCGTCGGGGGCATCCATTCTGTTGACACCTCAACACACGTCAGGGTAATGCTTTCCGCCGACGCGGCCTTACTCGTCGGGGGAATCCATTCCGCCGATGCGCCCTCATGCGTCAGGGGAAACCTTCCGCCAACAGATACCAACGCGTCAGTGTAATCTATTCCGCCGACGCACCTCAACCCGTCGGAGGAACACATTCCGCCAACGTGTTTCGGTCCGTCGTTGGATGACCTCTCCGCCGATGGATCCCGCCGTCGGCCGAGTACTTTTGTTCGTGTGAAGGTTTGTTTTGTCACCGAGTTGTCTGTCGACGTACTTTCCGACGACGTGATTGTACCCGTCGTCGAAATATCGACCAACGGGTATTCGTATTCAGCCAATGGACGGAGGGTATCTACCGGTGTATATATAAAAACAAATATTTACGAAAAACATATGAAACATCTCGTCATAACTCTTTCCATACTCCTTGTACACCGAGGAACTCATGACAAATTATTACTTGGAGATGAATGATACAATGTTAAAATTACAACTCACATTCTGTAATAAACAGGTGTGGCAGTATGTGTGCCTAGCAAATAAAAGGACTTCTATTAATTATTTCTTAGTATCTGGCAGAGAGATGGGGGTTTATATACAATTCGGGTATCTTGTCTTACAAGATACAATCTTGCACAATATTACAGAATCTCTACATATACACATTCTATACTTATAATATACATAAAAATACATCTTTCAATACTACCCCTCAAGTTGGTGCATAGATGTTTATCATACCCAACTTGTCGATTGAGTTGTCAAACACTTTCTGAGATACCCCTTTAGTAAGAACATTAGCTAATTGCTCCTTTGAGGTTACAAATGGAAACCGAATAATTTTCCAGTCAAGATTTTCTTTAATAGAGTGATGATAAACCTCCACGTGCTTGGTTCGACCATGCTAAACTTGATTATTTGCAATTTGAATTGCAACTTTGTTATCACAATGTAAATCCGTAGGCTTCTAAAGCTTGAAACCTAATTCATTCAAGACATTACAAACCCATTACATTTCAAAAACTCCATTTGCCATACCTCGAAATTCAGTTTCTGCACTTGATCTGGAAACAACTTTTTGTTCATGCTGCACCAAGTTACAAGGTTCCCACCTACAAAGGTAAAATACCCCGACGTAGAGCGTCTATCTGTTTTATCAACAACCCAATCAACATCTGTATATCCCACAACTTCTACGATATCATTCTTTTTAAACAATAATCCTTTACCAAACACCATCTTCAAATACTTTAAGATACGAAATACTACATCCATATGCTCTTCACTAGGACTATGCATAACTGACTAACAATACTCACAACATAAGCAATATCATGTCTAGTTTGAGAAAGATAAATTAACCTTCATACAAAACGTTGTTATCAATAGGAACTTGATCAGGAAGGATAGCAAGTCCATGATTCATCTCAATGGGTGCCTCTATTGGTTTGCAATCCAACATCCCAGTTTCAGCAAGCAAATCAAAAACATACTTCCTTTGTGAGAGTAAAATCCCTTTCTTCGACCTTACAACTTTAATACCCAGAGAGTATTTTAGTTGCCCAAGATCCTTCATTTCAAATTCCTTCCACAAATACTTTTGCAAATCCTTTATTTCTTTTGGATCATCCCATGTGACAATCATGTCATCAACATACACAATTAGAGTTGTAATATTACCATTCTTGTGTTTGATAAACAAGGTATGACTAGAATTGCTTTGTTTGTGTCCAAAAACTCTCATTGACTTCGAAAATCTTCCCAACCATGCTCTAGGATGTTGTTTCGAACCATAGAGCGACTTTTTCAATTTACACACCTTACCAATGTCTCTTGGGTTATTCTTCACACCTGGAGGCATATCCAAGTACACTTCTTCCTCCACATATTCATTGAGAACGGCAATCTTCACATCAAGCTGGTGCAAAGGCCAATCTTTATTTGCTGCAAGTGAAATTAAAATTCAGACAATATTGATCTTCACCATAGCTGCAAAAGTCTCCACATATTCAACACCATTGTGTTGTGCATATCTCTTGGCAACTAATCTTGCCTTGTATCTATCAATAGTTCAATCTGTATTAAGCTTCACATTAAACACCCAACGACATCCTACAGTCTTCTTTCCAACAGGCTTGTCTATTACCTCCCATGTGGCATTTGTTTGAAGAGCTTCTAATTCCTCATTCATTGTTGTTGTCCATTTTGGATCCTTCAGTACGTCTTGTACATTAGTAGGAATTGATACAGTAGATAATTGATCAATAACGAGTGCATATGGCTCAGAAAGCCTATGGTTAGACACAAAGCTAGCTATAGGATACTTTGCTTGGGCTTTGATGTCTAGTTCATATTGCTTTCTAGGAATTTCTTTAGTAACCCTTTGTGACTTTCTAGGTTCAACACTTTCGAACACAAAAGACTCTTTAGAGATTAAAGGTACCTGAGATGAATCATTCTGAGCAAGATCTTCAGTTGCTGATGTAGAAGGGGGAGCGTCTTGTGTGTATATTATTTCAAATCCTTCTTTATCATTTACCTATGTTTCATGAGGGAATTGGTCACTAGAAACCAATTGGTCAATTATCTGCCCATTAGAAGTATCTCTTTCTTGCGATAAATCATTCTCTGCTGCTACAGAAATCAAATTGTTCTTCCAAGTGTTCTAGTTCATCAAAGACATCACAATCAGCAATTGAACTATAATTCTTCCCTTCACTATTGCTCTCCCCCTAAAGGGAAGATTGAGAAACTCCCCTTGAATAACATGACATCTATTAATACTTGGTGAATATGAAATACGGTGGCTCTTGGCCAGTTCACAAATGTCACAATAAAAGTCTAACTCACTAACAAATGAAAATAGATGAGGTTGCAACTTCTTAAGATAACTGAAAGAGAGATGTCCTAAACGAAGATTCCAAAACCATACGACTTCCTTTGCACTATCGACCCTTGTAACCTGATTAGTTTGCCCCAAAAAATTCTTGCATTTTTGTCTAGTCTCTATCAGATCCAAGTAGTACAATTTCCCCCTTCTAACACCATAACTAAGAATCTGCCGAGTCAGAATGTCGTGAAACAAATAGAAAGATGGATAGAATGTCACACTACATGCAAGTTGAAGAATGATTTCAGAGATAGACAATAGGTTATAAGCTAGTGATGGAACAACCAAAACAGACTCAAGAGTTAGGGTCCTGAAACATTTTTTGTTCAATTCAAATATTCAAGTTTCGTCTGAATCGTCATAAACAGTCTTCTCCACAGCTTCCCAAGTATTTTTTGCAATAGGAAGACGAATATATCCGTTCATAAGAGAGAGATTTCCATGGAGTCAATAAGCCAACTTTTCCCCTTCTCACTGTGAGTGGCCCAACCTCCATACCCTGGAGAGTTCATATGGGGTTCAACTTTTGCGCCAGTCAAATAACCGATCTTCCCACATGCTCCTATGCACATCCGCATTAGATGAGCCCATACAGTATAATTGGATTCATCTAACAAGATAGTCTTCGGAAATGCAGAGTTGTCTAGCGGGATGTAATGATCACCAGTGAGGATGATTGAGCTTTTGGCACAATTGGACTTTCGAGATTCGATTGACTGTCATCAATTACAAATCCGGCCATTGTAGTTTACACTTGTGCGTATTGGACCACATATGCCATTAGAGGGAGGATATTTTAGTCTCACTATGAGGAAGAAAATATTTAGAGAAGTGATTTGTAAATAGAGCTGTCTCCAAAAGGAGCACTAGTGGTGCTCTCCGCTTGTATTGTTGTTTTGAGAGAGCAGATAGCAATTGGGTCTTCCAAACATTTTGGAGGCGAAGGTTGCTTTCCCGAGTTAAAACTATTTGCACTCAAAAGCTTTTTAAGTTTTTTATTTATTAATAATTATATAAATTTTAAAATATTGTTTATTATTGATGCAAAAATATTTAATATATGTATGTATTTACATATATATATATACATCTATTGTATTAATTAGCATCATGTGTATTGTATTGTATGTATTTAAATATGTATATGTATGTGTATTGTATGATGTAAAAACTATGAAACTCGTTTTACACAAAAATATAAAACAAATATATATAAAAACTCTGCAGGTTTATAAAAGTTTATACGTTTACACAATTTTCCTATTAAAAATCCTTATTATATATTTAAAAACAAATCTATACTGACAACAAATGAAACATGTTTTCATAGATAGAGAGAGGGAGAGAGAGAGAGAGAGAGAGAGAGAGAGAGAGAGGTTGGAGGGAGGGGGAGGGGGGTGGAAGGCGGATCTGTGTCAAAATATATGTATATCATGTATATATATTACTATCTAGTATATACTGGGAAAGAAATTAAAACTAGAAGACTATCAAGTATATATATCCTGATTTTGTCAAAAGACAACGACAGTAAGTTTTCTCTAAATCCCTAAATATAACCTTTGTAAAGGTTGGTCAATATATCATAATTCGTTGTGTATCTATGTATATCATGTATATATATGACTTTATAATAGTTAATGTTTAGGTTGGACCAGTGGGGTCCAGTGGTTAATGCAATTAATCAATGCCATGAGAAACGATAGGGTCCTCTGACCTTGAAAAATCGTTCAGTCCCCCCCAGGGGATGAATCATAAAAATTATTTAAAATCGAAAGGGAGACCCCATTTCCCGAGTCAAACAGGTCCTCTCCATCCCAATAATCCGCTTTAATTGTGTCCGAGCAAGTCAGGCTTGACCGGTCTGAGTTGGGTTTTTATATATATAAATTAAACAGCAGTTCTATTTAATTAAATAAAATAAATAAATGAATATAAGCTTGTTATTCTTTTACGTCCATTTGTTCATTGAATTAACTTAAAAAAACACTATCATCCACTCCAAGAGTTAGATTTATGTCTGTCATCTGAATGGGTTTAATTGTTGTAAAGTTATTAAAACTTTATATCAATGGAGGAAGGCCTTCTTTAACGAACCATGAGGTAATTTAGTTGCCAAATATGAATGATAATTTGTAATTACAAATTAGTTGAAAGTCCTGTATTACCTGTTGGTCCTTTGAATTATCTAATAACTTTTGTTGTTTACGGCTCGTTGAATTATCGAGTAACTCCTTAATTATAATCGGTTACATCTCATTTCCTTTTAATTAATCAAATAAACCATTATAGTTTCATCAAGAAATTTAATTATTCCAAATTTAGTAGTTCAAGTTTGACCAGAATATTGGTTATTTATACTTACTAGCTAGACAACACTTGACTAATTGTTGACTATCAATAGTATCATTTACTAGATTCTCGTTCAATAGTTTATTATTTATATAGTTTATTTCCAAGAACACTAAAAAAATAAACTATTTTCAATAAAATATGATTTCGTAATCTCAAATTATTTTATTAATCATTATTTATTCTTCTGTTTACTTGTCGAGGAAGATTCACAGAAGAAGGCAAAAAGGATTTCATAATCATCTTCTAATTATACAATGATATCAGATACTTTCTTGGCGTGGACAGCCTTTTAAACACCAGATTAGGTAGGGCTCGTCAAAGTTGGCATGCGATTTATTATGCTCCGGATGCACTACATCACGGATTAATGGAGGAAATTTCCTGCGCTTCCACTCACCTGCCTCAAGAAACTGGCAGCAACGAAGCCATTCATACTCCAGAGTCCTCAGTTAACCCGAAATGATTTTTTTACATAAATATTAATTTTTTAAAAAAATTTTAATTTTTAATTTTTTTTGTTCGTTCTTTTGCGTTTAAGCAGTCCTAGTGGCTGGTCAATGGTCAGCTTGTGCGGACTGAGAAGCCCTCCACCACCAAGGGGTCGACTGGGGTCCGCCAGAGAGAGATCCTTCGTTAAATATGGCCTGCACTAGTATATATTCGATACCCGTGCAACCGTTTCAGCTCATCAAGATCATCAGCTCTAATATTAGTCTGCGAGGAAGAGAAAAGGAGCTAAACTAAGGGATGGCTTTCGTTGGAAAGAACAGCTGCTACATGAACCGTTGTGGGGAGGTTTCGATGGATGGAGCTAGGGTTAATCCTGTGGAGTCGTATCCCATGAACGGAGGTGATGGGCCAACCAGTTATTCCCACAACTCTCAGTATCAGGTACATGTTGTCCGGACTTTCAGTACTAGTTTCGAGTTCCTTCCTTAAATATGGCCTGCACTAGTAAATTATGTTGGGGACGTAAATTCCAGAGAGATTGATCATATTAATGTTGGGATTTAATTGATGCTGATGCAGGGAGAGGGAGTGAACGCTTCAAAGCAATTGATAAACGCGGCCATATCAAACAGCATCAGCCTCAGTGAGCTCTCTTCGTTGGAGACTTTTCACATTGCGGATCTTGGCTGCTCAGTCGGACCCAACACCTTCTCGGTCGTCCAGAACATCATCGGAGCCCTGGAGCATAAGCTTCTCGCCCTCGGTCCCAGCTCTTCCAAAATACTCTTGGATTTCCAAGTCTCTTTCAACGACCATTCGTCCAATGATTTCAATACCCTCTTCTCGTCTATTCCTTCCAAAGGCCGGAGATATTTCGCCGCCGGAGTGCCGGGGTCTTTCCACGGCCGTCTGTTCCCAGGGCTTCACTTCACTTTGTCCATTCCTCCTATGCTGTTCACTGGCTCTCTCAGGTGCCCAACGAGGTGAAAGATGTAAGCTCCCTGCATGGAATAAGGGAAGATTCTCGGCGTGGAGGCTAAAACAGAGGTTCAGGAGGCTTACTCAGCCCAGTTTGCCAAGGACATGGCGGTTTTTCTCAAAGCCAGAGCAGACGAGGTGTCTGTTGGTGGGCTCATGGCACTTACCTTTCCATACACTAAAGCACCCGTTTGCGTCGAACAATCGCTCTTTACAGACTCTTCCACATCTTGGAGCTTGCTCTGAACGACCTGGCCATCAAGGTAAGGATCACATCGTTCAATATTACAAGTTCAAGTTTCTGATTCAATTTCTACTTCTACATATAAGGTCGTTATCTGTAGAAAAATATACGGTCATTGAATTAATTTGTTGGTTTCTCGATCAGGGTCGATTGGATGAATCAAAAGTGAGCTCTTTCAACCTACCCGTCTACATCCCTTTGCCCAGGAAATCCAGAAGCTCGTGGAACGAAACGGGTCCTTCACCATCGAGGAGATGCAGCCATTAACAACAACTGCAAAGGGTTTTAATTCCAGTCTTAACGCTCGGCGGTGCAGCATGATCGTGCGTGCTCCCATGGAAGGAATCATTACCCAATACTTTGGAAGTGAAGCCATTGATGAAATCTTTGAGAAATACGTTGAAATAGCTGAAGAGAAGTGGGACTTCGTCGCACAAAGTGCGGCATTTACTGATGACTTATTCGTGCTCCTTAAGCGCAAAGCTTGATAATTACATGGAACGCTTAATCTGATTTACTAACCCGTTTCTTCATCGTATTTTGTTTTTATTCCGAAGTCCAGTTTTGCTCTCTTATCTACGAAATCAAGTGTTTCTGAGATGATAAATTATATTCCCCATATGTTGTTTCTTTAATATATATTTCATTTCCTTATTTCTATTTGTAATCGTCAGCATAATTCGTTCCCCTAGTTAGAAAATTCTGTTATCCATAATAAAACACCGTATTTTCGGTTAGCCAGTCGCCCCTTGAGTGCCTAGTGCCTCTGTTTCCCATGTCTGACCCCTTTCAATCTTACTAAACTCGATTTCTATTTGACCTATATAAAGAGTGCCTCTGTAAAGTTTATTTGTGCCTCGACATTAAAAGCCTTCGGAATTACATCTTCCGACACGTTATTTTTAACAAATAAATATTCCCGGCATAAATACACAAGCGGCACCAACTCCTTTTGTTTGCGGGAAATTTCCAGCCCTACCGCCTGACTTGGGAGACAACATCTCTATATCTGGCTCCGGCATCAGATCAGAAATTCAGGCCAAATTCACCATGGCTGACATCTTTTATTCCGGAGGCTGCTGTCCAATAGTAAACACAACAACATGCTGAACAACTATTCCTAATCAATGCATGGAACACAAAATAATTATATAATTCAGAGGACCTAATGAAATCAGGAAAAACCAAAAAACTTATATAATTTTACAAATTCGAATTACTTCAATAAAATCAACAGAAGTGAAACAATAAAATATAAACAGAAGTTGAACAACAGATTAAATCCTTAGGCTAAATTACACTATGTAATCTTTAAATCATAACGTTGATAAAAAAAAATCAAATGACACTCTTTATATAGGTCAAATAGGCTCGTGACACAATAACACAAAAAGAAACAACTACTAATGAAAACTCAAACAAACAAAAACTTATCGGTTTGGAAATCCATGCTGTGACGTGGAGAACCAACTGCCTAAAAGACTTAAACGGGCGATCTCGGATGCACTCCTGATGTTCCAATAGTCACCCAAGGAACAACTCTTCTCCAGTGAGGTGCATTCGTCGTTGGAAAAGTGGAGTTGCCGGAGATGACCCAAAACAGGGTTTATAGATTCGGAAAGTGAATAAAATAAAAACTTTGACTAGAAACCAATAAAAGGATTGAACGAATGATGGATTTGTAACAGAGAGGGATTGAACGATTAAGAGAGAGATTGAAAGAGAGAATAATCTTTTCATACGTTTGATTCTCTGAAGAACACTATTTAAATCTTTCCCTTCGGCTTCAACGGTTGCCAAAGCTCTAACATCAGGGAATAATAAATCTTTTGCTGAAGAAACTCCTCGCCGAAGCAATTGGTGAAGAGCCGTTGCCGAACGGATTCTCCTTCCTCTCTCTCTCTCTCTCTCTCTCTCTCTCTCTCTCTCTCTCTCTCTCTCTCTCTCTCTCTCTCTCTCTCTCTCTCTCTCTCTCTCTCTCTCTCTCTCTCTCTCTCTCTCTCTCTCTCTCTCTCTCTCTCTCTCTCTCTCTCTCTCTCTCTCTCTCTCTCTCTCTCTCTCTCTCTCTCTCTCTCTCTCTCTCTCTCTCTCTCTCTCTCTCTCTCTCTCTCTCTCTCTCCCTGTCCGCTCCAATCCTAACTCTCTTTGTCCCCAAATTCTATCGTGACACTAGAAAAGAACAGGTTGTGTCCAAAAGACACAATTCAGATTCAACTATCGGATCCGGACCCGAACCCGAACCCGGGCCTGACTCATGGGAGTCATTTTCCCAACAACTGCCACTCCAACTCCCCTGATTTCTAGAACGGCAAATACACGTTCGCCCTCCTGGCTCACCCCTGTTTCCCAACGGCGTTCCACCTCCTCTGCTTTGCCACCACATTTAGCACCCATGGCTCCGCCTCGTCTTACTCCAGATCCGGTTTCTTTAACTCATTGCACCTGCTGCTGTAACAACATCATACCCTCTGTTCTGCAGCCGACACTTGCAATTGATAACAATTCTTCCTCTCTGCCACATCCTGCACCAGTTCTTTCGGAGTCTCATTTACAGAACATCCCCACTGTGGAGGCGTCTTTCGTGCAGACTCCTCTCATTCCAGCCGAAGCATCCATAGAGAGCGCTCATTCGAAGGTGACTCGCAACAAAGATGGTACCTGGGAACAGGAGATTTTAATGGTAAAATGTCATCCATTTCCTACATGCCTTGCCACGAAGCTATCTTCGATGCCAATTGAGCCGACTTGATATTCTATTGTGGCAAAAGATCCTCATTGGGAAACTGCTATGAAGGACGAAATTCAGGCTCTTACCAAAAATAATACATGGTCCTTTGTTTTTTATGCTATTAACATGAATGTTGTAGGTAACAAGTGGGTCTGCCGAGTAAAGCACCGTTCTGATGGATCAATTGAACGATTCAAAGCTTGTCTTTTGGCTAAGGGGTTTCATCAAAAACCAGGCAGAGACTACAATGACACCTTCACCATTGTTCTACCTGCCACTATTTGACTAGTTCTCTCGCTCGCAGTCTCTCTTCATTGGCCCCTTCGACAACTTGATGTCAAGAATGCGTTTCTCCATGGAGATCTTTCAAAAGCCATTTTTATAAAACAGCCGGAAGGATTTATTGACCTTGTTCGTCCCACCCATGTGTGTTGCCTAAATAAATCTTTATATGGACTAAAACAGGGCCCACATGCCTGGCATTCGAAGTTAAGTTCTTTCCTCCAGAAGGCAGGTTTTGTTGGCTCTCCACATGATTCGTCATAATTCCTTCGTCGTAAAGCAGAAGCTACTACTATTATGCTTATTTACATAGTTGATATCATTATTACCGGGTCTTCTCTCAATATCATTCAGAACTTTATCAACAACCTACTGTCCACATTTGAACTGACAGATCTTGGACATCTAAATTTTTTTCTAGG
This sequence comes from Aristolochia contorta, assembly GCA_022405105.1. Lineage (NCBI taxonomy): Eukaryota > Viridiplantae > Streptophyta > Magnoliopsida > Piperales > Aristolochiaceae > Aristolochia > Aristolochia contorta. Next base: position 17,375,239 of record CM039666.1, read on the forward strand.
AATCGAAACAATGTGTAATAGGGCAGGTTTATTCTTATCTCAGTGGCACTACATCTATGAACTTCTTCATAATTATGGTATGGCAAATCAAAACCGGGCGGCACTCCCGTTGCAAGTGATTAAATTTTGGCTCAAGCTGCTGAACTTCTTTCTTACCCTACATATCATCAACTCCTAGGGAGCCTACAGTACTTAACACTGACACGACCAGACATTACCTATTCGGTCAATACATTGTGCCAGTTTACGCATGCTCCTTCCTTTTCTCATCTGCAAGCTGCCCAAATGCATTTTGTGATACCTCAAGCACACACACTCTCATGGAATTTTCTTCTCACCTTCGTCTTTCCATCTTCATGGATACAATGACGCAGATTGGGCCAGTTGCCCCCTCACTAGGAGTTCCACTAGCAGGTTTGCTATCTATCTAGATCAAAATTTAATATCTTGGGTGTCTCAAAAACAACGTACGGTTTCATGCTCAAGTTGCGAAGCTGAATACAGGGCCTTACCCACGCTCAGCAGTGAGATCATATGGACTTTCTTCATGTTCACCGACATACTAAACCAACGTTTTACAACGATAATCTATGCTCCATCTTCTTGGCTTCCAATCCCGTTGTCCATGGACGAGGCAAGCATAACGAAATTGATATCCACTTCATCAAGAAAAAATTTTCAGCTGGCATCTTCAGGTTAAAACACATCCCCAACTCCATTCAACCAGAAGACCTTCTTACTAAACATATGTACCGTAACCGTTTTGAGCTATTACGGTCCAAGCTCAAGGTTCTGTCCCCACCTTGACCTTGCGGGATGGTGTTAACGTATTTGATATCCCTTCCTCATACTTGCTTATTCTATCAGACTTCTGTTTTCTTATCAAATCTTAATCTTGATACAATGAACGGCAGTGAGAAAAGCATAGGACCAATAAGACTCAGTAAATTGGAATGTGCTAATAAGGTTAGACACGTTTCTACCACATGCTTGTGCTTATGTTCTGCGATGCTGTTTTGTTCAGGTGTGCGTTGACAGGATAGACGATGGAAGATGCTTCGTGTGTGGAAGAAATTTTGCAGCGTGGAACTAATAAATTCACTACCTCCATCTCTCTGAATGTAACTAATTTTGGTTTGACAATAATTCTCAATGAGTACAATAAAATTCTGAAAAATTGAAGAGATATCAGATTTTCGTTTAATTGGAAAAAGTCATGTAAACCTCGAGAAATCATCCTCAAAGATCAAGTTTAAAGGAAATCCATTAACTGAAATAGTGGGGGCTGGACTCCAAATATCACAGTGAAGCATTTCTAAAAGATGACAAGTCCGAATTGTACATGAGGAGAAGGGCAGGCAGTGACTTTTGCCCAGTTGGCAACTTGAACATGGCTCGTTATTTGTAGAAATCGGAAGCTGAAACATAAACAATTGGGAGTGAAGAACACGATTTGATGGATGACCCAACCTGAAATGCCAGTTGATAGGCGAAGTTTTATTTGTAAAAAGACGATGATGTGGTGCGACTGACAGTGGGTACAAACCACCCTTAATTGGTCCTTGAAGTAGAATCCGGTTGGTCTACAATTCTCGAATAGTAAAACCAGAAGGAGTGAATACAAAACTCCAATTATTAGAACAACATAATTGAGAAATCGAAAGCAACTTCTTTGAAATAGATGGAACTAACAGAGTTTGAAATGTAGCAGGAATCCCAGAAGAAAGAAGAAGAGACGATGGGATAGTATGAGAGATAGGAAGTTGGCGGCCGTTGCCAACAAGAATTGAGTTTTTTCCCTTATATGGTTTCTTACCGAGAATATTAGTAGGATCAGCGAGGATGCGGATAGAGCGGCAAAGGCCGAAAGTGCTGCGTCAGGGGCCGTTGTTGAGAATTTAGGACGCTACTAATTCCGCCCAAGTTCAGTGGGACCCACGAAATATCATATACCACTGAGAAAAATAATAGACACCCAAAAATAAGCAAGAAATAAGACACCGAAATTTAACGTGGTTCGGCCAACTGCCTACATCCACGGACCCACACCAAGAAATATTTCACTATCTCAAAGAAAGAGGAGTACAAAATATTACACTGTATTTTGTGCCTACGCAGAGGCTTCAAACACTCAACTCAACTTCTCCTGCTATCTAGCTTCTAGATTGAAGCTCTCGTACACATAAGATTTCTCTCTGGTTGTGTTGTTTTAGAAGAAGCTGCGGGAACCTATTTATAGGAGCCCATCTTCAATCGGCGCCCGCCATGTTCGGCGCTTTGCTTTGTTCAGCGCCCGCCATGTTCGGCGCGCTGCTTTGTTCGGCGCCCGCCATGGTCGGTGTCCGCAATTTCGGCGCCCGCAATGCGGCGCCCGCCTGGTTCGGCGCCTGCCATGGTTGGCGCCCGCAATCTGGCGCCCGCCTGGTTCGGCGGCGTTCGGCGCCCGTCATGCGGCGCCCGCCATGCCCCTAATGAAACCCCTTAAGATTTCATAAAGGGGTTGCATTTTTAATTAAGTGGGTGGGAATCCCACTTATTAGTGGGACCCACCCACTATAATGGTCTCCATCTTTAACAATCTCCCACTTGGAGACAACATTCTTGATATAGTGGAATCTGGTGTGGGCATCTTCTTATGTCTTCATCTGCAGAAAGACCAACTGAAGCTGAGCACAACTCCGCTTTCTCTTTGGTTCTTGTCTTGGTCATCATGTCGGCTGGGTTTTTCGTGCCTTGAATTTTTCAAGTTTCAACACTCCATCCTCCAAGAGTGATCTGATGAAATGATATCGAGTCCAATATGCTTCGTCCTCGAATGAAATGCAGAATTCTTCGCAAGATGTATTGCACTCGACTATCACTATGCAAAATATTCTTCTCCTGGTCGCAACCCAATTCTGCTAACAAACCTTGTAACCATATCATTTCTTTGCTAGCTTCGATTCTGCCACGTACTCTCTGCTTATGTAGTTGATAACACAATCAATCTTACGTATTTGCGAAATCCAACTAACTGCAGTAGCACCAATCGTAAAGACATAACCGGTAGTACTCCTCCTGCGATCTACCTCACCAACAAAATCTCGTCTCTCACGAAACCTCGTAGTGTTACATCGCCCGTCGAAAACATAAGCATTTCTCAGTACTTCCCGTAGATATCTCAATATCCACTTTATTGCTTCCCAATGCTACTTTCCAGGATTTGCCATAAATCTGCTCACAACTCCCACTGCATGAGCAATATCTGGTCTCGTGCAAACCATGGCATACATCAAACTTCCAATGGCTGAGGCGTATGGAATTTTAGCCATGAAGTGTTTCTCCTCCTCGGTCTTAGGAGACTGGTCCTTCGACAAAATGTAGTGATTTGCTAATGACGTCTTGACAGGTTTTGCAGTGCTCATGCTGAACCTTTGAAGAACTTGATTAATATACTTGGACTGTGACAACTGCAAAACACCATTTTGCTTGTCTCGACAAATTCTCATCCCTAGAATTTGCTTTGCTTCACCTAAGTCCTTCATTTCAATTTACGCGATAATTGCTTTTTCAACTTCTTAATCTCGTCCATGTCTAATCCGGCTACTAACATGTCATCGACATAAAGTAGCAAAATTATATAGCTGGACTCGAGTCGTCTGAAGTAACAGCAATGGTCAGCATTACACCTTGTGTAGCCATTGTTCTGCATAAATCCGTCAAATTTCTTGTACCACTGTCTTGGGGCTTGCTTTAAGCCGTACAAGCTCTTCTTCAATTTGCACACCAGTTTCTCTTTTCCTTTCAACGAGAAACCTTACGGTTCTTGCATATATATTTCCTCCTCTAAGTCACCATGGAGGAAAGCGTTTTTACATCTAACTCGCTCCAAGTGCAAGCCCTCTGCTGTAACAATGCTCAACATCGATCGAATTGTTGTCAGCTTCACAACTGGCGAAAAAATCTCTGTATAGTCAATTCCTTCTTTCTGCTGGAAACCTTTGACTACCAATCTCGCCTTGTATCTCTTTGAACCATCATGTTCGTCTTTTATTCTGTACACTCATTTATTGTGGAGTGCTTTCTTCCCTTTGGGCAACACAGCTAGTTCCCATGTCTGATTTGAGATAAGAGACTTTATCTCGTCTTTCATCATAAGCTCCCACTTGACGAGAATCTCCCACCGACATGCCTCGTCATAGCATTCAGGTTCACCGCGTCGGTCAATAACATGTAATTCATTTATTTCTGTTTGGAACATGAGGTCGGCTTGACCTTCTTAGAATAGGGGTTGAGCAGGAGGTTGTGGTGAATTAACCTCTGTGACCGGCTCATCTGCGCCTGCAAACTCTCATCTGCTTTGCTTCGACGTAGGACTATCATCCGGAATGACATATGTTGGATCATCGTGCACGTCGTGTCGTTGGACTGCATTGCATTTTTGTCCTTGTACATCACCCTTTCACGAATATGACATCCCGACTTCTAATGACCCTTTTGTTTTGGTCATCCCAAAATCGGTATCCAAACTCATCTCCACCATATCCAATGAAAGTGCACTTTAGTGATTTGGAGTCTAACTTACTCCCCGGCATTATCACTAATGTGTACATATGCGACACAACCGAATACTTTCAAATGAGAAAGAATCACTTCTTTTCCACTCCAAACTTCTTCCGGTATCCTGTACTCCAATGGTACCGACGGTCCATGATTAATTAGATACGCCCGCCGTGTTGACAGCTTCGCCCAAAATTGCTTTGGCAGGCCAGCATGTATCCTCATACTTCGGCTCTTTTACATCAACATTCATTCATCGCGCCTCTGCAACTCCATTTTGTTGCGGTGTTCCTGGCAGCGTTCGTTCCAACTTGATACCATTTAGGTAACAAAATTTCTTGAACGTCGCGTCTTCATATTCTCCACCGTTGTCGGATCTCAGCTTTTTTACACGTTTGCCAGTTTCATTCTCCACCATGGCTTTCCACTTTTTGAACACGTCAAAGACTTCTGATTTGTGTCTCAAGAAGTAAACCCACACTTTTCTTGAGTGGTCATCAATGAAAGTCACAAAGTATGACTTTCCGCCAATCGATGAAACTGTAGTTGGACCATAGACATCTGTGTGAACAAGTTCAAGCTTCTCTTTCTTCGGAGTTCTGCCACTTGTATTGAAACTCACCCGTTTCTGCTTCCCGAAAATACAACTTTCACAAAAGTCTATTTCAATAGTTTGAAACTCTGGTAGTTTCCCTTTTGAATGCATGTACTTGAGCCCTTTCTGGCTCATGTGCCCAAGTCTTTGGTGCCACAAATTCGCATCTTTGCTATCTGCAACTGCGATTGTCACACATGCATTTGCTGTCGTATATAGGGTACCACTATCTTTGCCATGTGCTATTATCATGGCACCCTTAGTGATTTTCCAATAATCACCTGAGAAGTGTGTGTCACAACCTTCTCTTGACAATTGTTTGACGGAGATCAAATTTTTCCTCAACTCTGGAATATGTCTCACGTCCTTCAATTTCCAGGCAGATCCATTGAGATTGATCTGAACTTCTCCAATGCCCACCACGCTGCAAGGATGATCATCTCCGAGATATACTTCTCCATAGTTTCCCGACACATAGTTTGCAAAATAGTGTCGATTTGCAGTGGCATGGAAAGATGCTCCAGAGTCTATTACCCAAAAAACATCCTTCTTCTCCATAGAGCAAATTAAAGCATCACATGCTTCTTTGGTCACTATATTGACCTCGGTCTTATTCTCCATTTCCCTTTGAGGTGCCTTACACTGATTTTTGTTGTGTCCGGCTTGACCATAATTCCAACATTCAACATGCTTTGACTTGTTGGGATTTCTGTGGTTTTTGGATTTCGGTCTGCCGTTACTCGACTTGCTCCGTCCACGACCATGCCCTCTATATGAATTTCTGCCTCTGCTATCTACGTTGAGAGCGGCGCCAGAAGTAGAAGCTCCATCTGACTGTCGTCGGATCTCTTCAGTTAAGATCATGCTTACGACATCATCGAACTTCAATTTGGACTTGCCGGCCGAGCTGCTAATGGCTGTGACTGTGCCATTCCAACTCTCGGGCAACTGTCCGAGAATCAACAAGGCTTGAATTTCATCACTAAAAGTGACTTCGACCGTTGATAATTGATCTGTCACCTCATTGAACTCGTTGAGGTGGGCTCAAGAATCTCCGCTTTCACTCATCTTCATATTGAACAATTTCTTGATCAAATGAACTTTATTTGCTGCAGACGGCTGTTCATACATGCTGGATAGAGCTGCCATGAGAGACGTCGTTGTCTTCTCATGTTTTATGTTGAAAGCAACTGACTTTGACAACGTCAATCGGATTGCGCCGAGTGCTTTTCGATCAAGCAGCTCCCACTCGTCCTCCTTCATGCCTTCTGGCTTTTCTTTCAGCGGCATGTATAGATCCTTCTGGTACAAGTAGTCCTCCATTTGCATTTTCCAAAATCCAAAATTTTTGCCATCAAATTTGTCAATTTTGGAAATTTTCTCCTCTGTGGCCATCGCTCCCACTCAAACGCAAAGAACGTAATTTTCTCAAAATACTTTTCTGATGTGGAAGATCAGCCTATGCTGCAACCACAGAGCATACTAAGAATTTAAAGAAAAATTACGAACCCTGCTCTGATACCAGTTGTTGGGAATTTAGGACGCTACTAATTCCGCCCAAGATCAGTGGGACCCACGAAATATCATATACCACTGAGAAAAATAATAGACACCCAAAAATAAGCAAGAAATAAGACACCGAAATTTAACGTGGTTCGGCCAACTGCCTACATCCACGGACCCACACCAAGAAATATTTCACTATCTCAAAGAAAGAGGAGTACAAAATACTACATTTATTTTGTGCCTCTGTGAGGCTTCAAACACTCAACTCAACTTCTCCTGCTATCTAGCTTCTAGACTGAAGCTCTCGTACACATAAGATTTCTCTCTGGTTGTGTTGTTTTAGAAGAAGCTGCGGGAACCTATTTATAGGAGCCCATCTTCAATCGGCGCCCGCCATGTTCGGCGCCTGCTTTGTTCGGCGCCCGCCATGGTCGGTGTCCGCAATTTCGGCGCCCGCCTGGTTCGGCGCGTTCGGCGCCTGTCATGCGGCGCCCGCCATGCCCCCCCTTAATGAAACCCCCTTAAGATTTCATAAAGGGGGGTTGCATTTTTAATTAAGTGGGTGGGAATCCCACTTATTAGTGGGACCCACCCACTATAATTGTCTCCATCTTTAACAGTTTCTTACCGAGAATATTAGTAGGATCAGCAAGGATGCGGATAGAGCGGCAAAGGCCGAAAGTGCTGCGTCAGGGGCCCAACAATGGTGGCATATGGATGGCCGCATTGAAAGCAGACAACAGACGAAGCATTTGAATAATTAGAGGCGGAAGCACCAAGAGAGGATTGTGATCTACCACGTCCTTGAGAGGAGTTGGAACGTCCGCGTCTCGCCGGCTGACGACGGGAAGTGGCACAGCCAGAACATGCCTTTGGTGGCTTTGATGGAGCTGGAGAGGTGGCTACAGTAAGAGCAACACCCGGAAGCCGATTCTGCCTGTGACAATTATCATGATCGAGTAATAATGCCAAGACAAAGGAGAATGTTGGAGAGTTGGCTGAGCATCGATGACAGAAAGGATGGGATCAAATTCGGATCCAAGACCTCGTATCGTAAATAAGATAAGAGCATCCTTGTTCATGGGTTTACCCACATTGGATTTTGTGTGAATAGTATATTCGTGAACAGATCTACTGCCACGCAGCAATGTGTGGACCTCGGTTTTCAGTTGTTGAACTCTGGAACGTGTGACGATGCCACAAACCTCTTGAAGAATGGACCAGGAGTCTTTGGTGGTGACAGCATCGACCATTCTAGGGAGTATAGAATCCGAGTGACTGCATAAGTCACCCAAGGGCCATCTGGTCCAAGCGCACCCATTTCGCAAGGTCGTCTGGAGAAGAGTTTGCAGGAGGAAGGCTGCCATCGAGGAGGTCAAGAAGACCATGGCTGTGCAGGATAGGTGTGATTTGAATCTTCCAAATCAGGAAGTTGTCTCGAGTAAGCTTAGTGGAGACTTCTTGCGAGATGGATTTGACTACTGGAGGAGGAATCATGTCAACCTGATCGGCAGCCGAGGAGAGGAGCGAACGTTGGAAGAATGGGCCATGAAAGCTCGGAAGAAGAGAAGAAAGATTTACGGGATAGGAACTTGAACTGGGATCACTAATACCATGTCAGAATATATGCAGTCGAATGATTCTTATTGTTTGTACACAATTATTTATACATAGTTACAGATATGTGCCAAACAGAAAGTTCAGATATTACAGGGATAAGTACAAGATTAAGACTTGATAACAAAACAGAAGTCTGTTAGAATAGGTAAGTATGAGGGGATGTGGGATACATTAACATAAGTATTAAGTCTTACCATCTGGGCCCGTGCTGCATTATATAATTAGGTGGAGCTGATGTTGCAGCTCTGTATAGTATGGTTTACTCGAAACCCATTGTGCGTAGACAAGATTAGGATGTTAGAGCTAGAATCACCGGAGGAAGCAGAGAGCAACAGTGGTGGTGGTTTTAATTATGCATCCATCGACGAGGCCGATCGAAAAGATTATGGCTGTTGAACATGGCCGGCATGAATTGTTTGTGCCACAAGATATCATAAATGTGTCTCTGTTTAATTTTATGGGGACATGATTCGTAATATATATTTGAGCGAGTTATATGAAAATGTCAAGTAGAACAGCCAATATCACACATGAATCCACAATTGGATGAGAGGGGTACTATCTGATCAAGAGGTAGGCTTATAGAAGTAGAATCATTTATTGGTTGTCTGGTTCGGCTTACTACTGTGTACGTAAGACCTGAAACTGTTGATTTCTTTCACTCCACTCCGTAGTTGCCTTGATTTATAGAAGATTACATAAAGTTACATACAATCTGTATAGTCTTCTTGATACAATTTGAAACGTACGTAGCATACGAGCGTCGGTCCTTTTTCTATTGTTTGTCTATGACTGAGGTGCTGATCATGCATGATTTACCCCTTGATATCCCTGATTTTTTTACTCTATTTAGAATGTACCTATACTCTTATCTAACAAGGTTAAGAACGCTATCTGAAACTATATTCAAGCTCTCCTCCTATTAAATTAGCATCATTACCGTTCGTGCAAGTTAACTTATTTTTCGAGTGTGCGTGCAGCTGAATGAATCTGCAAGTCAGAATCAAGCTGTTTGAGGCCTGAACTACACAAGTAAGCCGCCTCGCTCACCCAATCAAGTGGTTTTGCTCGTTGAAAAGAAACCCCATCATTTTTTCTCACCGTATATATAACCATACAATCTAGCCTCCATCTATAGATTTTTTTTGTTAATTATCCACTCCGTGTTTATATAGTTTGAAAAACCACTTTCCATTTATAAATAGTAATCCTAGGTGCACCTACATGTTAATCTAAGCCCTCAAAATATAAAAAATAAAAATTTATTTTATAAAATCTTTTTTTCAAAAGAATAAACCCTAGCTAGGCATCAATGGTTTAGATTAACATATAAGTGGGATAGGTACTGTGATCAAGTCAATAAGCTACTCGTATATGCTGTACTCCTGTCACTAATGTTGAAAATGTCCCTGCATTTATTTCAGGCGGAAGATGTGGAAAAAAAAGAAGTATGATAATATTCTATAACAACGTTATAATATTGTTGTTTTTTAAAATATATATATATATATAATCTACAAAAATCACAATGATAATATCTTCGAATTTTACTACTTTAATTAGTTATTCATTTATTTTTTTTTTTTTTTATTTTTTACTAAATGAACTCAATTAAAATGTAAACACTTTGGACTAAAACCATCATTAAACAATACTGCATTAATTGAATTTTAAAAAAATTAAACTCTTTTATGTTTATTTGTTCTTCAAAAGTCCAAAACAAGATGATGATGTCGTGAAATGTAGGCAGCCGAACGTCGTTCCACCGGCAGAAAGTCTCTCCGCCGGCAGAAGTTCGTTCCGGAAAAATCCTTTTCGACAGTTGTTTCCGTCGGCGGAACAATTCCGTCACGCCTCTAGGCCAAATTTCTTCTAAAACTAACTTTAACAAAGTATTTAACTGAGTTTTTGATGTAAACACCCATGTTTATTAAACCACCGCTGAATCGCACCAAGTGCGACGATGGCTGGAGCGAACCCATTAGGACTCATCGGAATCGGATTTTGGGGATTCGAGTCCAAGTTGGCAAACCCTGCTTTTCGGTATGGGTGATTGACACCTGAGGCTTACAATGTCTAGCCCATATTTGAGCTGCAAGTGTTTTCGTTTTTTTTTTTTTTGGTTACATATTAGAAACAAGGCTGAACCTCTTATTTTTATCAGTTTACACTGGCATAGGAAAACATGTAGAGGGAGGATATTTTAATATATATTATGAAAAAATATAATGAAATAAAATTTTATAAAAAATATTCTAAATTTTTTTTATAAAAATTAATAAATCATTAAATTTTAAATTTTTATATATGTGTATACTAGCCACGATCAATCTGTATGACCAAGCCGCAAGTGTTTTCCTTTTTTATGTTTTGCTATTTTTTGTTAGTTTACCCTTGTGCGTATCTGTTGGACCAGTGGGGATATTTTAGTCTCACTATGAGGAAGAAAAAATATAGAAAAGTGATTTGTAAATAGAGCTGTCTCCAAAAGGAGCACTAGTGGTGTCTCCGCTGGTACTGTTGTTTTGAGAGGGCTGATACCATTTGGGTCTTGTAAACATTTAGCTGGCGAAGATTACTTTTCCGGATTAAACCTTGAAACTATTTGCAGGTAAAAGATTTTTAAGTTATTTATTTATTAATTATTATATAAATTTTAAAATACCTGTTTATAAATTATGTATTTAATTATGTATATGCATCATGAGTATATGTATTAATTAGCGTCATGTGTAATTGTATGATGCAAAAACGATGAAAATTGTTTTACACAAAAATATAAAACAAATATATTTTTTAAAATCTGCAAATTTATATATATTTTATACATTTACACAATTTTCCCATTAAAAATCCTTAGTATATATATAATAAGAGTAATGCTATGCGTACCAAGGCTGTACGCCTCTGTACCTCCTGCAAACGGGACATCCGGTTTGCACAATACACCGAAAATTTTTTTATGTTTTATTTTTTCGTCTCCCAAGTTACCTTCTCCGGCTCCGTTCTCCCTCTCCGACTCCGTTCTCCCTCTCCGGCTCCGTTCTCCCTCTCCGGCTCCGTTCTCCCTCTCCGGCTCCGTTCTCCCTCTCTCCCGCTCCATTCTCCCCCTCTCCCGCTCCGTTCATGCAACATTCCAATTTCCTATAGCAGTCCATGTATTTCGCGAGGGAGATGCCGAATGGGAGAATGGAGAGGGAGAGTGGGAGACTAGGAGGGAGATGCCGAATGGGAGAATGGAGAGGGAGAGTGGGAGACTAGGAGGGAGATGCCGAATGGGAGAATGGAGAGGGAGAGTGGGAGACAAGGAGAATGGAGAGGGAGAACAACGGAGAGAGGGAGAACAACGGAGAGGGAGAACAACGGAGAGAGGGAGAACAACGGAGAGGGAGAACAACGGAGAGGGAGAACAACGGAGAGGGAGAACAATGGAGAGGGAGAACAATGGAGAGAGGGAGAACAACGGAGAGAGGGAGAACAACGGAGAGGGAGAACAACGGAGAGGGAGAACAACGGAGAGAGGGAGAACAACGGAGAGGGAGAGCGAGAACAACGGAGAGGGAGAGAGGGAGAACGGAGAGGGAGAGGGAGAACGGAGAGGAGAAAAAAAATGGGAGACAAGTGGGAGACAAGGAGACAAAATAAAAAATAAAATATAAAAAGTTTCTGTCTTTTGGTCATGTGCAAACCGGGACATTCCGTTTGCAACTTACTCTTTAGAGTCTGACGTGGATGCCATGTAAGCATCCAAGTAAAGTTCCACCCTGGCGGTGTCCCAGGGGCGTACCCCCTCGGTACTCATAGCATTACTCATATAATAATATACAATTAAGAGTCTAAGACACGTTTCATCGATCTTTACTGAAAACATATGATCAATCTCGTTATAATTCTTTCTATACTCACCAAGGAGCTCGTGACAAAATATTGTTAGCTTAATTCGCATATGTGGCCGTCGATTTGCTCACTGCACTTGGAGATGGATGATACAATATTAAAATTATTACTCACATTCTATAATAAAGAGTAGTGGTAATATGCATGCCCAGAAAATAAAAAGAAATTCTATTAATTATTTCTTAGTATCTTGCTAGGACTTATAAATATATGTGTCTGATTTCTACTACAATGATTTTCCTGCTTAATTAATGTTTCAGAGAATGATCTCTAGGCGATGAAGTCAACCTGGATTAATTATACAGCTAAGCTTGCCAAAAGAACTATAAAATAGTAAACATTAGACGTGAGAGGGAATATATATCGCTCCCACCGAAGATATTGTACTTGTACACGGACCAGGAGCAAACTATGAATATGAATAGAGTAATGCTATGTCCACTCCACTGTTTACGTGGATGGCTTACTTGGCCGTCCACGTAAGCAGCTGACTCGACAAAAAAAAGGGGGTCCGGTTCGACCTCGTTTTTCTTCCCTCACTCTCTCGCTTCCTCTTTCCCAATTCCCTCTCCCGCTCCCCCAAATCCCTCTCCCTCTCCCCCATTTTTCTCTCTCTTGCTTCCTCTCGCCCAACCCAAATCGCCCTCGCCTCAGCCTCCCGTGGCGGCGTCCCCGGCGGCGCGCCCCGCGGCCTCCCTCAGCGGCGTCCCCGGCGGGCGTCCCGCGCGCGTCCCCAGCGGCCTCCCGCGGCGGCGTCCCCGGCGTCCCACAGCTGCCTCCCGGCGTCCCACAGCGGCCTCCCACGGCGTCCCACAGCGCGGCGCCCTCCCACGACCTCCCACAGCGTCCCACGGCGCCCTCCCACAGCCTCCCACGGTGTCCAACGGCGCCCTCCCACGGCGTCCCACGACATCCCACGGCGCCCTCCCACAGCGTCCCACGGCGCCCTACCACGGCGTCCCACGGCGCCCTCCCACGGCGCCCTCCCACGGCGTCCCACGGTGCCCTCCCACGGCATCCCCTGGCATCCCACGGCATCCCCTGGCATCCCACGGCGTCCCCCAGCGTCCCCTGGCATCCCACGGCATCCCGTGGCCTCAGCCTCGGGCTCAGCTCGGCCTCTCGTGGCCTCAGCCTCGGCCTCAGCCTCGGCCTCCCGCGGCCACCCGCAGCCACCCGCGGCCACCCGCAGCCACCTGCGGCCTCCTGCGGCCACCCGCAGCCTCCAGCGGCCTCCCACGGCCTCATTGAAATTCAGAGTAAAATTCAGCAAATCTCTTTGTATGAATTGATTCAGCTATAGGATTTTATCAGCTTGTGTGTAATATTGCTTGGGGAAGGATTTGTTAAAGTTTGAACAGAAGAACCTAACGCTGTGTAAAAGTTATTGACTCTGATATAACGATGAATATGATGTCATTAAGAACTCTTAACGGTTGTTGTCTTTATTTTTTAAAGCCTGCGACCCAGTTCATTTTGATAAATTACATTTGCTACTTCATTTATGTGGTCTATCCTATTAATAGGTTGTTTATAGAAGTTTGGAGTTGTTAGTATTTTTTCCATTGTCTATGTATAGGTTAGCACTTTTTTTTTTGTTTTAATGGGATTTGATTGCCAGGTTAATTTCTGTTGCATGGTTCGTGGTTATGGGAAGAAGGTCACTTATTTTATTCAATTGATTAGTATTAAACATTATGGTTAATGCTATTTATATACGAGTTGGTGGATATTACGTTGCTTTTTTATTTGGAAGGAAAGAGTAAGAGTTTGCTATTATTTCTATTGTGGTAAACTTGTTGAATTGAAGGCCATGCATTTCCCTCCCAAAATATGCACATATCCCTCCCAAAATATGCACATATCCCTTCTGATCAATGGGAGGATGAATCTAATCCGGTCCATGGCCTGTAAACGCTATATAAATGGTTCAACAAACACGTACAATGTCCAAATCCAGAGCTTGTTTTCATACAATATAGCAAACATTGGTTCATAATATATCAACAGATACAAAAATCAAAGTGAAACTTTTGTTGTAACAATTTTAAAAATAAGCCGAAACTAATTAATACAAAAGTAGGCCGCCGGAGGCGGCGGTAGGCCGAGCTGAGCCCGAGGCCGAGGCCGAGCTGAGCCCGAGGCTGAGGCCGCGGGACGCCGTGGGATGCCAGGGGACACCGTGGGACGCCGTGGGATGCCAGGGGACGCCGTGGGACGCCGTGGGACGCCGTGGGATGCCAGGGGGTGTCGTGGGACGCCGTGGGAGGGCGCCGTGGGACGCCGTGGGAGGGGGCCGTGAGACGCCGTGGGAGGGCGCCGTGGGACGCCGGGGGACGCCGCCGTGGGACGCCGGGGGACGCCGCCGTGGGACGCCGGGGGACGCCGCCGTGGGACGCCGGGGGACGCCGCCGTGGGACGCCGGGGGACGCCGCCGCGGGAGGCTGAGGCGAGGGCGATTTGGGTTGGGGGAGAGGAGGCGAGAGAAAGAGAGAAAAACGGGGGAGAGGGAGAGAGATTTGGGGGAGCGGGAGAGGGATTTGGAGGAGCGGGAGAGGGATTTGGGGGAGCGGGAGAGGGATTTGGGGGAGCGGGAGAGGGATTTGGAGGAGCGGGAAAGGGATTTGGGGGAGCGGGAGAGGGAATTGGGAAAGAGGAAGCGAGAGAGTGAGGGAAGAAAATCGGGGTCGAACCAGATCCCGTTTTTTTTTTTGTCGAGTCAGCTACTTACGTGGACGGCCACGTAAGACATCCACGTAAGCAGTGCGCAATTTATGTCCACTCCCGAAGTGGACATAGCATTACTCATATGGATAATGATTCGTAAAAAATTCTTATTTTATTTTCTGTGAGAGGAGCTATGCCCGACTCGGGCACAGCCCGTGCCCGAATCCACTACTCGCAAACCAGATACCTGCCGAGGCTGCTCAGTTTACCTTTCGACGCTTCATTTTCCTCATTGAAGGGTCAAACGGTAAACTGAGCAGCCTCGGTAGGGATAATATTCATATCATGGTCCGCCATTTTTGTATACTGTGCCAAGCTCAATGTACGTCATCAGTGGGAGATACTAATCTAGTGGGAGACTCCACCCAGGTAGCCGATACGTCCATGAAGATCATTGTGGAAAATGGACTACCTGGAGCCTCCTGCGGTCGGGAATTAACAAGAACATCTCAAAGGTATTCAGACATCAGCTGGTTTAATGAAGATACCTAATTAAATGTATCTTGGAGCCGAATTGAATGAGCAGCTTCGACGCCAGTACGTAGAGACGGATGAGAAGTTTCCGGACCCATGCATATTCTTGGGCTGAATGGTTTAGGCTTGAGGCTATTGATGTTAGGGTCGACGACGTACGGTATTAATCTGAAAGGTGATAAGCAAAAGGTGGAGGAATATATATCTGAGAAAATGAGGACTAGTTGCGACGATCGAAAAGAAGAAATACAGAATTAAGGTAGGCGAACAGGAAGAGCCTGGAACAATGACATTGGCTTAGTAGATGTGATCTCTAGCTAGCGAGGTTGAGAGCCCTATTTATACGCGACTATGCGTATCTGTCAGATATCTTCATTACGGTTTTCAAATAAATACACAGCAGAGAGTTGGTTTTCTAATAAATACACAGCAGAGAGTTGGTTTTCTAATAAATACACAGCAGAGAGTTGGTTTTCTAATAAATACACAGCAGAGAGTTGGTTTTCTAAAAAATACACAGCAGAGAGTTGGTTTTCTAAAAAATACACAGCAGAGAGTTGGTTTTCTAAAAAATACACAGCAGAGAGTTGGTTTTATAATAAATACACAGCAGAGAGTTGGTTTTCTAATAAATACACTGAGTTGTTTGTATATCATTTTTATGTAAATTAATATAGTCCTGAAGTTGATGATCAATTAATTTTATACCTCGTTTTAAACCGAGTGATCGCAGCTTGTCGATCCTTTAATAATATCAGAGTTTGCTGTGTAGGATCAATCGAGAAGCTGTTCGGTTAGTTGCATATCATTTTCACATTAATTAAAGTCCCGAGAATCTCGTCTGTTGTTTGTTGTGCATCATTTTCAAGCTATAAATTAAAAAGGTTATGATTATAAATTACGCTTAAATACGTACGTGCTAGTGCTCCTTGTAGGAACGAACCAATGGTTACTGTTTAATTCTCCAGCTTTTTTCTATCTTTGTTTGTTTTCCTGCAGGTTTCTAATTAACTTGCATGCATATTCTTTTATGGATTCTTCGTCTGTCGAGATTAGCAGATCTAGAAATCCAATATATCGAGTTTTGACAACATGTACGGTAAATTAATTAATTGGTTGTGGAATTAAGAACAGAGTCTGAATTAATTAATTCCAGAACCGATCGAACAAACTAGCTAGCCCGCCTTCTTAAAATCGTGAATAGTAATGTGGGATATTGCATGAGATTATTTTATGTGACACAACCGTCTATACGTGTCACCAATGTGCCTTTCACGCGTGCATGCATGTCGACATACGTGATCAACTCCCTTAAAAAAATTTAAATCGTTAATTCTTAGAGCTAGAGAGATAACCGAGGATAAAATTAGAAATACTTTGCCATATATTGAAGTTCATTTGGACATAGGTACCAGCTTGCCATATAATTAAATCCAGTGGACCAATAATGATAGCCAATGCAATTACCAGCTGCACTCCCAAGGCCACAAAGTACTATTTCAAAGCGTTCTAAAACCAAATTAGGAGTTAAATTAAATCCATTGTTTCATCAATTTAATTATTCGGATAATTCCCGGAAAACAAAATCTCTTGGATATTGAAGCTGTTACATGCATGACTCGATATATATTGATGACTGGACCATTTGTATCAAAACTAGATGTTTAGTTGTCAGTTGTAACTGTATAAACAATATGCAAGCAGTAAAAATGTAGGATATATATTATTACATTCTAGAACAAAAAAATATAGTGATACAGGTAAATTAAGAACTCTCACGGACAAGGAAAACTAAATTGAAGATCGCATTACAGGCCAACCTTGTGGAGTCGCTTCGCTTTCATTTTCGCTTTCAGTCTAGCTCGTACATTAATTCTCATTGCTTAAGAGTGAATCAATTTTAAGCTTCGAATGTATTAGCTAGCTAGGCCTCGGCACGTACTACTGCTAGCTATATACACCCACCTCTTCATCGATATCACATAGAGATTTATATGCAGCACTGCCGAGCATTAATTAATTCTCTTCTGCCAGAGCCTGATAACACACCAGTTTAAAACATGAGAAAGTAATTAAATTAAGAAGGGAAAGGAACTGGTTCAAGCTGAATGGAAGAATAAACATACCATATTATTTATAGAACCTTGGCGCCGATCTGGATGCCATGCATTTTAATGCACAAGCTCGGTCTGGAAAATGAATTAAAAGTCTTAAAAATGGATGATCAGTAGGGGAAATAATAAATGCTCCTTAAGGATGTTTTCTTAGGATCGAATAAAGCAATAAAGCTAGTACTAGTCCCAATACCGCATAAGTTTCAATCATAACAGTGGTCAGACGAGGGTACTGATGTACGACCACATGACAAAACGGATATGCTAAAGCATTCGGTAGTACGTTTCTAGAGGAATACATGTTCTTCAACCTTTCTGCTGTTCCTTTGTAATTATTCTCAAGGATAGATGATTCCTCCACTATTCACATGGGCAGAATGGATTACAAATTAAATACGAAGGATGCTATTCATATATATTGCAGATACGTACTGATCATACTGTCACAGGTATTTAAAAGGTAAGTTTAATTGAATCCGAAAAAAGACTTAGCACCCATTTGATTTCAGGTGTACCTAAACCATATCAGGTTTTATGCCTAACATTAATTTTAGTCATTACTCTTTCCAACTCAAATTTCTATAGTGGAAAGATAAGTAAAGTACCATTACTTTTTCTTCTGTAGCTGTCCCACAGACCATTAATTAAGTGGGACCTCTAGTTCGTTCTATTTGACTGGCGCCCTTGGATCACTCTTAAAAAACCTCCATCCGCCGGCGGGCAAAAAGCGTGGCGGAACAAGAATACCCGCCGGCGGACATTTCGACGATGGGTTCTAAAACGTCGTCGGAACGTGCGTCGACAAACTACTCGGCCGACGAAGGAACCCATCGCTCGACAAAACCAACAGTCGCACAAACGAAACTTCTCGGCCGACGCCGGGATCAGTCGGCGGATATAATCTTCCGACGACAGACCTAAACGTGTCGGCAGAATGATATCCTCCAACGCTGGAGAATAGATTCTGCCGACGCACTAGGGTGCGTCGGGGCAATCCTTTCCCCCGACGAGTGATAACGCGTCGGCGGAAAAGATTCCCCAGACTCGTGATGCTGCTTCGTCAGAACCGATTCCCCCGACGCCTGATGACGCGTCGGCGGAGTAGATTCGCCCGACGTGTGCTTGTGCATCGGCGGAAGGGGAAACGATTCTGGCGACGCCCTTTTGTGCATCGGCGAAAGGGGAAAGGATTCTGCCGACACGTTTCTGTGCATCGGTGGAAGGGGTAAAAGAATCTGCCGACGCGTACTAGTGCGTCAGAGGAATAGGTTCCCCCGACGCCTTTGGGTGCGTTGGCGAAAGAGGAGATTTTGCATTGGCGTTATGAATCCCCCAACACGTGCCATATTGTGCGTCAAGGGAATGGGTTCGGCCTACTGTTCACTGGACGTTTTTTTTATTGTAATTATCTTTATTGTTTTCATTTTTATTTTTGCCGTTTATTTACACCACATCAAATACAATGACATAAACATAAGTCTACAATGACATTCCCTCTCTAATTGTTCAAACAAGGCCACATAACTACAAAAGCTTGAATAGGCACCTCTACGCAGTCGAGTGCCTCTTCCAACTCCTCTCTCATAACCACCTTTGTGGCCCCCAAACACTGTATCCAATACGAGTGTCACGTCTTTGGGATCCTTTGAGGTAGCGACATTACTTTCGAGGGCTTGTCGACGAACCGCTTCCTGCACAAGAAAATAATAAATTTAAATAATAATCAAAGAGTACCATTCAACACAGATCATAAAGCACTCGATAACTTACACACTGTTCAACTGTTATTTCATTTGGATAAGTCCCATCCTTCCTCTGGTGAGCTTTGAGGTATGCCATCAGGAAGGTGTAACCATCAGGATCGGCCATACGCTGTAATTAATGTCTATTGTAAGTAATCTAGGCTGAAAATGAAAAGTCAGTTTAGTTCCCACTACTAAAACATATAAGTATCTGTTCTTCTAAGAATCAAGGAAGAGACTTCGACTCAAGGGTATGTATTG
Organism: Aristolochia contorta; assembly: GCA_022405105.1. Classification (NCBI taxonomy): domain Eukaryota; kingdom Viridiplantae; phylum Streptophyta; class Magnoliopsida; order Piperales; family Aristolochiaceae; genus Aristolochia; species Aristolochia contorta. The sequence goes on from CM039666.1 coordinate 17,394,714, forward strand.
TCATCAACTTCTGTCGATTATGACTATTCTGCTCATCGATACGCAGACTCTTAAAATTATCCCAATACTTAACGAGGAGAACCCAGTCCTCTTGGCTCATACCATGTATGCGACAAGACTTAAGTTTTTTTGCAGTTTTCCCATCATAGTGCACTTTCTTATATGCGGCTATGTTGTCTCTGATGATTTTCTGAAGCACCGGCTTGATTGCCTCCGTGGCCACTTGCTCTGTGAGTGCAGCACCCTCTTCATCCACAAAGTTATACTTTTCCAGTAAAAAAAAACTTAGTTCAAATGTCCTAAGGCTGAAAATAAAACATTAACAAACACGACTTACTTTGATAACATTAAACCAGGTTTGCAGCTCATGGGAGGGATAGTCATGCCACTGGAGATGCAACAGGAAGTACTGGTCTACCCGAACAACTGTCCCAATGAGAAAGGACAATGAACCCTGTCGTTCAGAAATCATCTGCCCATCTCTGATTTTTATCGTCCATTGCTAGCTTTGTCTTGTACTAACATCCATCTCTTGTCATTGAAATAGTCCATATTCATGGTAATTATGAAAGATAATCTATACAAAAGAAAAGAATGGGTGTTTAATACTCAATTGGGTAACTCACCATGCCAAATATCTTCCTCTCACTTCCACTCTCTAAAAAAGAACCCTTCCTCTAAAGTGCCCATCCTTCTGTTTTTTCATAGTTCTCAAAATTCAAAACCAAACTAGAAAATCTTAATGCAGTAGACAATTGACTTCTTTCATTCAAACATTGAATAAATTACACTCCGCATTTACTTTTAGTTGTCTTCAACTACAAGTTATGAGCTATAAAAATTTACCTAGAGAGAAATTTGGGAGTAAACCTAGGGAGATAAAAATTTACCTAGAGAAAAATCAGAGAGAGAGAGAGAGATACGGAGAGAGAGATACGGAGAGAGAGGGAGAAAGAGGGAGAGAGAGAATTAAACGTTTGAAACAGAATTTTTGAGAGTAAACCGAGAGAGATAGATAGATAGAGAGAGGGAGGGAGAAAAAGAGAAAGATTAGAGAGATAGAGGGAGAGAGAGATTTAAAGTTTCAAACAGAATTTGACACTAAACCGAGAGAGAAATATTTAAGAATGGAGAAATCACAGAGAATGAGAAAGAGAGAGAAAACCGAGAGTGTGAGAGAGAGAGAGGAATTCAAAGAGAGAAGTACAGATAAGAAACAGATTTTGATAGAAAGTCAGAAAGATAGAGAGAAAACCAAGTGAGTGAGAAAGAGAGAAAGAGATAAATCCGAGAGAGATAGAGATGAAGTCAGAGGTAGAGAAAGATAAGAGAGATAGAGGGAGGGAGAGAATTAAAGAGTGAAACAGAATTTGAGAGAAAACCAAGACTAGAGAGAAAGAGAGAGAGAGAGAGAGAGAGAGAGAGAGAGAGAGATAAGAGAGATAGAGGGAGAGAGAATTAAAGTCTGAAATAAAATTTGAGAGTAAATCGAGGGAGATAAATATTTAACAATGGAGAAATCAGAGAGAATGACAAAGAGAGAGAAAACAGAGAGTGAGAGAGAGAGAGAGAGAGAGAGAGAGAGAGAGAGAGAGAAAGGAATTCAAAGAGAGAGACGTACAGATAAGAAACAGATTTTGATAGAAAGTCAGAGAGATAGGTAGAGAGAAAACCAAGTGAGAGAGAAAGAGAGAAAGAGAGAAATCCGAGAGAGATAGCGAATGAAGTCAGAGGTTGAGAAAGATAAGAGATATAGAGAAAGTAAAAAACAAGAAAGAAAACGGAGAGAAAATCAGAGAGAAAATTTGAGAGTGTAACAGATTTTGAGAGAAAGTGAGAGAGAGAGAGAATTAGAGAGAGATTCAAGAGAGAGATAGAGAGGAAAAACCGAGAGAGTAAGAGAGAGAATTAGAGAGAGAGATAGGAAATAAGATAGAGAACAGTTCTATATCATTCAACGCATCTAATTAAACTTGCTCGAGAGCTCATACACTGAAATAAACACATCTGACAGCCCAACCAAGAGAGCAAAATATCTAAATTCGTAAGAGCATACATATATAAGCAAAAAAGAAAACATGCACCGAATTATGAATCAATCCACAACATTGTATTCAAAAAACAAAACAGGGACAAATGTCTAAAATTAAAAAAAATTATAACGAAGGAGAGGGAAACTTTACCTCTCTGTTACAAGCAGCGAGATTCACAACAATCTGCACACACTGAGAAAGAAATCCGAATTAACAAACATTGAAAACAGTGGACCAAGCTGAATGCACAAATTAAAATAGGTTAAAAAGAAAAGCTTTGCAAAAATTTCACGAAACTAAATTGCCTGCGGTGAGGAGGAAGAGGATTCCATCGACGACGACGAGTTCAGAGGAATTCGACGTTGGGAAGTCGGCCAGAACGCAGAGGCCGCCGAAAATCACTCGGAAAGTCTTCAAATGAACCGAGTTTTTGAACCCCAAGGTTTTGTGGAAGCTTGGTCTTCAGCCAGAGGAGAACGTGTGTCGGGGAGAGAACGCCGAAGATGCTTTGACTGATGTGGCCGGAAGCTGAACGCCGGAGGGAGGTGGTTCGCGCTGGAGAAGACTTCGTCAAATTTCGTCGAAGTCAAGGGAGGGAGAGGAAATAATCCGAGAGAGAGAGAGAGAGAGAGAGAGAGAGAGAGAGATGTCGCCCATTACGCACGTTACGAGGGTAACGGTGCGCGGGAACTTAGGTCCCGATTCAAATCGGGACCTAATAATTTCATATGGGCTTATAAGGCCCTTATGAACCTGATCCAAGTCCGGCCCAACAACCGGATTTCCTTCCGCCGGCGATTGGTTCGGATGCTACGATATTCCGCTGATGGAACGGTCTTCTGCCGACTGAAACTTTTCCTCCCGTCTACAGAGTATACATTTCTAGTGGATGACTTTGTTAAATCTAGCATGTTCGACCCTCAGCGATATATAACATTAATTATAATGGAGTCCATGTCATGAAAGCGACACCCAACTACAGCGGATGCATTTAATGGATGAGAAGTAAAAGAATTAAAGTATATGCTAAATTCTTTGTTGAATTAATGGACTCTTTTCCCATATGGTAGATCATCCATGCTTCTCAGCACCGAAAGTCATTTTCACGAATTCAATATATCCTCAGTCCACCTGAAACTGCTGCAATATCAGATATGAAATAAGTGAAGCTGCTCCTTCGTGCAGGATATAATGTTCGTGCTTTGAATGATCCACATCATCTAACGTTGGTCTAGTGGCCAGTCCAGTTCTAGTAAGAGTCGTGATATATGCACTGTGACATTTTACTGTCAATCTTTACAGTCTGACGTGGATGTTTAATGTGGCATCCACGTCAGCTGCCTATTTGGCAAAGAGGGAGAGAGGAGAGAGGCCGGAGCGGGAGAGGGAGAGAGGCCGCCGAGTGGGAGGGAAAGAGAGGTAAGCCGCCGAGCGGGAGGGAGAGACAGGTAGGCCGCCGAGCGGGAGGGAGAGGGAGGGAGGCCGGAGGCCGCAGCGTGGGAAGGGAGGCCGCCCCGCGGCGGCGCGGGAACGGAGGCCACCCTGCTCTCCTCCCGCTCGGCGGCCCCTTCCCTCTCCCTCCCGCTCAGCGGCCTCCCTCCCTCTTCCTCCTCTCAGCGCCCTCCCTCCCTCTCCCTCCCGCTCAGCGGCCTCCCTCCCTCTCCCTTCCGATCCCTCCCGCGCTCGGCGGCCTCCCTCCCTCTTCCTCCCGATCCCTCCCGCTCCGGCCTCTCTCCCTCACCCAACATTTTTCCTGACGTGGATTGCCAACGAGGATGCCACATCAGACAGTAAAAATAGACAATAAAATGTCACAGTGCAACTAGCATTATTCTTCTAATAACACTAAAACCGATCTTGAGTTATATTGACGTCCCATGGCACGCATGCAGCGACATGGATTTGCTGATTAGTTGACGTAGGTAGCAAAGTTATTAAAAATTAATCGCTGATTCACGATATATTAAGCCGGAGGCAAACTAGTTTTGGTCTGAGTTAGATTTTGTTGTCTTATGTATCTTTGATTAAATTTAGGCAGTAATAAATACAATGGTTGGCAGGTACTATGCCCGTAATTATTAGTATCTAATAACGCATCAACTCTTTTCTATTTATTGAGGAAACTAGAGTGAGGGAGCAGTATATTTAAGCCAGGGAAATCTAGTACTACAACTTTAGGAGGAATTTGACAGCTGATCATGAAGCAAACATAAGATATTCAGCTTTTTGACGTCTACTAATTGGGTCCCTTAAGCCAGGGAGATTATTAATAGAAAGACCCTGATACGATTAATGAGGCCGGACGATGCAGAGTTCATTAATTACAAGTGGAGTCGTCTTCATCAATCAGATTTATTAATGGCAGGGATATTTAATGTTGCTCGTTACACATCTTCATCGATCAGATTTATTAATGGCAGGGATATTTACTGTTGCTCGTTACACGTCCTTATCGATCGCTATATATGAACCGTGGGCGCGTGATAATTTAATTTGTTCATCTGCCCCTCCACTCGCAAGAAATTATAAATACCCGGCCCTCCCCCATACTACTAGGACTTCGAAGTACTGATTTCTTTCTTTGCCATCTCCGCCCTTTCCCTCTCTGCGACCGTTCCACCGACCCCTTCTTTGCCTTCCACCGCTCCACAAACGGAGGCACCAGCTCCGTTTCTGGAGCAGGCGAAGGCGAAGAAGCTAGGTGTCGGCGGGACGGTCGCGGATAAGGAGAGCGCGGAGAGGACGGAGATGGCGGCCTAGAGCAGGACGACAAGGAAGAGGATATTCAAGAGGAACGAAAAATATGGACTTAAGGAGTACGAAGAATATGGACTTGGGGAGTGACGACGTGTTCGAACACGTACACCCAGGATCCGACCCAGCCCTGCTGGACGTACGCGGCGCGTCATCCCCAGTAGCCTCACCACGTTGACGTGCATGCGTGCATGCACAAACCCATATTCAATTAGCTAGCCATGCATCCATGCCAAGACATTAATTTGTAGGAGGTTTTTCTTTTTTTTTATCGGAAGATTGCTTTATATTATAGAAGGGAAAAGTCGTCTAGTCTACTTAGAGTGATACATTCATCCGAGAATATCATAGGTGGGCTAATCCCGTTCTGTAAGTTGTACATCTTCCATAAACATATTTCTCAAAAAGTACGGCATTCTTTCTTTCCATATGTGGATGTTGTAGTTGTCGTTAATTGCCTGTGCGGAACCTTCTTTTGCCAGTCTGTCAGCTACTTTGTTTGCCTCCCTGTAAACCTGCTGCAGATGGTATGCCGGATGCGCCATTAGAAGTTCCTGGCATGAAGCTACTAGTGGGGTCAAACGCCAATGGTAGGTTGCCTTGCGCAGAGCCGCTGAAACCACTAACTAAGAATCCCCCTGGATGATAATCTGTTTGTGAGAGAAAAAATGAGCCAATAGACATAGGGTGAGTAATAGTGCACTAAGCTTGGCCTCATTATTTGTTTTTTTTTTTTTTTTTGAAAGCCCAATAAGTCGCTAGGAGGCAGGACCCTTGTGAGTTTCAAATAATAATTCCACTACCCGCTGTATGCTGATGCAAGAAACAGGATCCGTCAAAGTTAGCCTTCAAAATTTCTGGAGGAGGAGGTAGCCAAAGTATGTGAAGGCGTGGGTTTTTAATTTGTAGGGGATTTCAGAAGGGATGGCTTTTTGTGTAGCGATATGCTCCGTTATGTATGTGATTTTCTTGGCTAATAAGCTAGGATTTCTGTTGCACCCACGAAAGATTTTTTGATTTCGATTACACCATATTTCCCAAAGACCCGTGATGATGGCCATTTGTAATTTTGGCCTTTTTCTGAAGTTGGCATCAAAGAAAAGGGAGTGTAGGAGCTGCCTTAGGGGTGGGAATTTGTGGGAATTTTATAATGAAGGGCTAATTCTTTCCATATTTCTTTGGTGAAGGGGCAAAAGAGAAAAATGTGTTGAATTGTTTCAGGAGCTGAGGCACATAGTTCTCAGTATGTGTCTATGCTCATACCCCTTGATTGAAAAAAGATTTTGGTGGGTAAGCAATCGCAGAGAATTTTCCATAAAAAATTTCTCTACTTTGGTAAGAGGTGGTTTGACCAGATTTTGGTCCAGATCCTATCTATTGGCCCCTATTTAATTTTTGGCTAGTTTTGATTTATTTTTTGGTAGGTGCATTTAATGGTAAAGGATCCATCAATGCCTACGGTCCAAATGAGTTGATCTGTAGTAGAAGGGACCCTAAGTGTTAGTAAGATTTTTGTTGCAACATCACAAGGCCAAATGTCTTGTACGTGAGTTTCATTCCAACTACGAGATTGGATTAAATTGCAAATTTTCTCACTTGGTAATAATGGGCCAATGAATTTTTGTTGGCATTCAATCAAAAGGGTGTCAAGTCCTTCTACCCATTGATCGTACCATAATGATGCTTGTGCCCCATCCCTGGGTTGAAAATTGAAATACTTAGTAAAGAATGGTAATCGGGTTTCAGGTGTTTCCATAAGGTGGATTCTCCTTGTTTAGTTCGAGTGGGGATTATGTGTGGGGAGCATCCGTATTTAAATCTCATGACTTGAGCCCACAGAGAGTATTTTTCAGTGAAAATGAGCCATAGTAGTTTGACTTTGTAAGCAGCGCTGAGGGCTCCAAGGTTTCGGATTCCTAAGCCACCATTATTGGTGTTGGAACATACTTGTTGCCGGTTTATAAGATGTAATTTTTTTGACCTAGGTAATTCCATAGGAATTCGTGAAATAATTTTTCTAAAGTTGTGATACCTTGTTGTGGTAAGTTAAAGCACGTGATTAGATGTATAGGAAGACTAGATAGTACATATTTAAGCAAAACTAAGCGTCCTCCAAAAGTAAGTGATTTCCTTAACCAAGACTAGTTTTTGTTTGGTGTTTTGGATTAGAGGATCATACGTTCCTCTAGTAATTCGCTTTTCAGGGACAATAATACCTAAGTATTTGCCCAATGAATTTGTTTAGGTGTAGGGGAGAATATTTAGTATCCTGATTTTCATGTTTTCTGGCGTACTAGTGGAGAAAAAAATATTTGTTTTTTCTTTATTAATTTTTTGGCCCGCAGCACCATCGTATGCGAGTAAGGTCGAACTGAGATTCTGGGCTGTTTTCATCTACCCGTGCGATAGGAGGAGGCTTTTAGTGACCAATTAAGACATTTGTAGCAATATGCATGCAGGAGGCTTTCAATGACCACGTACATTGGACTCCAAATATATAACGGTATATACCGGTCTAAGTTTCTGTACTAGTGGTGTCTTTTCTTTTTTTTTCCATGATCGAAAAAAAACCTCGCTCTTCCGACGTTTAATATATGAAAAGACTTTGAGAGGGAATGATATGCTCTTTAGCTACTATATATGAGAGCATAATGTTGTCACACAGCCTCATTTTGTTTGAGAATATCTTTTGTGAAAGGCCTGGGAGCATTCTTCTATTTACTTTCTGCGGGACCTCTTAGTGTGAGTCTTTTAAGACTCCTACTACAATAGTGAAATTTTTTCTATTTTCCTTAAGAATAATACTAGTTGCACTTAGCCCACGCACCTATCCCACGCACTTGTTAATCTAAACCATTGATGCCTAGGCTTTATCCTCTAAAAAATAGGATTTGTTAAAAAAATATGTTTTTTAGGTTTTTAAGGGCTTAGATTAAGATGTATGTCCGATAGGTGCGTCCGCTAGGTACGTCTAGCATTACTCTTTCCTTAATAAAAGACAAGTCTTTAGTCCAAATAACTTGACTAATCTCTGTTACCTTCGCCTCTCGCTTCCACCAAATGTTTTCTCATATTATATATACAAGTCTTAGTTGAAGGGACGTGACTAATCTGATCCTTTCCCTCCACCTAATTGTCACCTGGCTCTGTAATGTTGTTGTTAATCGCAGTAATTGGCCTTTCAATGCGTTGTAGCAAGATTTCTGAAAGAGTGTAAAAAAGTGAAGAAATGATCTAATTTATAAGAGTCTCTGAAATATATAGTATAGAAAGTCTGAAACTTTTCTTTGTTCTTAATTTCGTTTTGGAGATTTGAAATATCGATCTGGGATCTGCCAGCCAGGGGGAAGGGAGAACCTTTCGGTTTCGGAAAAAAAAAATTAAGTGTATATTTAAAGTGTTTGTTTCCTTCTTAATTCAGAGGAACTCAATGTTAATATTTTCTGAGTGCAATATTAATTGAAAGGTACTGAGTGGGGTCTCACATTGAGGAGAGCTCTCATATAGGCTCCATGCACGCGAGAGGTGACCTCCTCTGTTCACTTTCTTTCTACACGTTCTTTAGCTAAAGCTAAGCGCTGCAATTAGGTGATACCATACAGCCATCACTTTTAAAGCAGGAAAGATAGACGCAGGTTGTTACAAGTTGCCTTCTTCTTTATTATGCAGTATCAGCTTTGTTGACAATATCATCTCTTGCAGTTAATTTACAGCGAAAACCAAGCAAAAAATAAAGTCCGCTTGTTTGAGAAAGCCAGGTGAAAAGTTCAACCTGATAAATTAATTGCAGATCAATATCCAAATCAGTTTTTAGGTCTCCATATTGATTCTGGAAGTTAGAACAAATAAACTTTGGTGAAAATTGCAAAATGTTTGATAGCTTTTAGGCCTCCATATTAATTATAAAATATGTTCCAAAAATTTATGTAAATTATTAATCGTACATAGAGTAGTACATCGTTTGGAAAGCGGATCGTTACTATTGACGGATGTGTTGGAAATATGGTTTAAAATATTGATTTATAAAATAAAATTACCATGACTTTGGACATTCAGTACAGGGAATAATGGTTAGCACATCCCCTTGTAGAGGTAGATTTAATGGTACATTGACTCTGGGGATGCTTTGGGAATAAAGAGTTGTATCTCTCCCAAGGGTCATTAGTCGCACATTGATGAGATTCATTAGTGCCATACCTATTGGAATCTATAAATCCTCCAAGGTCTTACAAGTGAGGCTAAGGCTTATGCACAACCAATGTGGTTGAAGGGAAGCAAACTCATCACTTGTAAAAGAAATTGAAAAAGCTTTGTTGTGCACTACTTCGACTCAATTACTATTTCAAGATGAAAGGCACGCTCCCGTTATCTTTCGTGCGTGACATACTTTGGGCACAAGCTGTAGAGAGAGGGCTGTATTGTGAGCCGTAGGAGGCCAAAGTGTTGTGCGGTTCGGGTTAATAATGACCAAGAAATATTAACTAGACCAGGTTTTGCATATATATTGAGCAAGAATGTGTTTTCAAGTGTTTTTTTACTCCAAATTTTATTTAATTTCCTGTAATGATTTATTAGTTATTTTATTGCATTACTTTGATTGTTTTTATGTATTTGAATGTGAAAATTAATTTAATTATATGATTTACAAAATCCTGAAATGAAAAACCAAGCTTTACTGGAGATGGTTTTATCTATTATAGCATTTGCAAATATGCCAACTTCCTTTTGGGGCGAAGCACTCTTAACTGCTACCTATATCTAAAACAGAGTGCCTTCAAAGTCGGTTGAGATAACACATATGAGGTATGGTCAAGAAAAACTCATAGTCTTAACCATTTAAAGAATGGAGATGTGTTGGTCACGTTTTGAATCTTGATCCTAAGGATAAATTAAAGGCTAAGACTCGAAGGTGTTTATTCATTGGGTATTTTTGAACGTTTAAAATGATATAGGTTATATAATCCCATGGAGAAAGTGATTATTAAAAGTAGACATGTAAAATTCATTGAGGATGAATTTGACTGTGATGAAGATCTAGGTAGTCTCACTTGGAAGAAATTGTGGAAATGTCCTACTCTGAATCTCCTACTAATGAAGAGGAGTCCACTCAAACGGAAGTGCTAAAGATAGAAAACCAAGTATAATTCTATCATTTTCTCATTTTTACAAATATGCTGGAGAAACTTAAGAAAGAATAAGATGCTATTGATCCTACCACTTATGAGCAAGCACTCATTGATGTGGACTCCGATAAATGGCAGTGGGGAGTGGAAGAAGAGATAGATTCCACGTATAAAAACAAAGTTTGGAAACATGTTGTTTCTCTTACATTGGTTAAGCCCATTAAGTGTATATGGATTTTAACCAGAAAGAGAAATTTTGATAGTAAAGTCGAAAGATTTAAGGTTCGTCTTTTTGTCAAAGGTTTTTCTCTACAGTATGGGATAAATTTATGATAAAACATTATCTCCTATTACACGTATACAGTCTATCCGAACTCTCTTGTCCTTGGTTGCATATTATGATTATGAGTTGTTCCAGATGGATGTTAAAAATGCTTTCCTTAATGGAGATTTAGACAAGGAAATTTATATGGAACAACCCGTAGATTTGTTAGCACTAGAACTGAATCGAAGGTGTGTAAATTGGTAAAATCAATTTACGGTTTGAAGCAAACTTCAAGCAAGTGGAATATCAAGTTCAATGATGCGGTCAAGGAGTATGGATTTACTCAGAATTCAGAAGATCATTGAGTTTATGTAAAAATAGTGGGAGATCACGTTGTTTTACTTACTTTATCCGTAAGTGATATATAATTAGCTGGGAATGATATTCAATTACTCCAAGGTATAAAGACATGGTTATTTCAGACGTTTAATATGAAAGACCTTGGGGAAGCTTCTTACATTCTCTGTTTAATAATCATATATAGAAGACTGTCATATTCAGCTTAATTAAAGTGATTTAATTAAGTTTTCGATAATCGAGCTATAATGTAGCTTAAAGGATGTGACTCTTCAGTGAGTAGAGGCTTAAGGGTAATTTCCATTCTTATGATGGGAAAAAATGGAATTACCAAAGGAGATGACTTTTCATATCAAAGGAGATGACCTTTCATTTGAAAGGATACAACCTTTCATCCGAAGGGATATAACCCTTCATTTGAAAGGATATTACTCTTCATCTGAAAGGATATGACTCTTCATCTCTATATAAAATAGTCATGGTCTCCAGATCAGACAATCAGTTTTCATTCTTCTGACATCCCATCTTCAGAAAGAATATCAGAGAAACTACGTCTTGATCTGTAAGACTATATAACTCGTAAGGTTCCACATAACTTAAAAAGTTTATGACAAAGATGGATTCAGGTACGCTTCCATTGACAAAGATGGATTTAGGTACACTTCCGCTCTTTAACGTATTGTTTCTCAATGAGTTTTTGACAAGTTTTAGATCTTGGTTATTTTGTTTATAATTCATACATGTGATATTAGAGCTCTGCATGTCGAAACATTGAGATTATACGGTTTTTTTTTTTTACAAACGGTTCATCTTGTGAAAATTTTGGACCGAAGGCATTTTCAGTATTTTTTTGTTTTGTGGTTATTGTAAGCTTCTACTTGAAGTAATAAGTTTGGTTATTACTCTGGATTTAACCTAGGATAAATGATTGATGCATATTTGTTTGATATTGTTCCATATTGCATACATGTATGCATGAATTCGGTGTGAATTTTAAATTTAAATTTTGGTGTGTGTTTGTATATATTTTTAGATGAAGTTTTTGAAGCAACATGTCGCTAAAGTGACCTCTCTTGTGAAAATAAATTCAATTTAAAATATAAAAGGTTATGAGTGTGTAACTTATGTGAATATTGATTGGGCCATAGGAAGATTAATATTTATTAGAATTACATGTGCATTTGTGGTAATAAGCACAGTGATGATTATTTGATTTTGCATATGAACAATAAATCGGCCCTAAGGAAGTTTTTTTGTTTGATATGTTATTTTAATTTTAGTGTTTGATTACTGCACCAAGATATCACTTAGAACTTAATATTTTATCCAAAGATGAAATATTAATGGAGTGTCCGATATCTTGAGATGGGATTTACCTTTATTTAAATTTTTTATTCTATTTTGGTTTTATGATTTAAGACTTATGTGAGTTTGCTTTGTTTGATTGTTCTCATATTTAGATATTATTCCTGCTTCTACAATAGCTAATCCCAACTATCTTCCTATGCTTCTTAATTTGGTTTGTTCTGAGGTTAATTTAACTTTGGAACCTAGACACACATGGTCGATAGATTCTGGTGCGAGGCAATAGGAAAATTTAGATTATTATTAAAACTAGATTTTATTTGGATCTTGATGAAACTTTTATTGTACCATCTTTTAGGCGATATCTGATTTTCTATTTCCGTGTTGGACAAATTTGGTTATTCTTGTTCATTCGGAAATAGAAAATCCAGTTTATTTCAAGATTCAAAATTGGTTGGTTCTGGTTCTTTATTAGGCTATGATAATTTTTATTCATTTGATACTATTACCTCTTATAATGAATCCTTGCATTTGCGTACACGAGGTGTAATAGAAAATTAACCAATGAGAATTCAGCTACGTTATGGCACAAAAGATTAGGTCATATCTCCATACAAAGAATAGAGAGACTTGTGTCAGACGAAATCTCAACCCCTTAGACTTTATAAATTTTTATGTAGGTGTTAATTGTATAAAGGGTAAACAAACCAATAAATGGAAATTTGAAGCTAACAGGAGTGGAGATGTCTTAGAACTTATACACACAGATATATGTGGGCCTTTCTCTACGATTGCTTGGAATGGTCAACAATACTTACATTCATTGATGATTTTTCCAAAAATGGCAACATATATATCATTCATGATAAGTCATAGGTACTGGATGTGTTCAAAATTTCTAAGGAAGAAGTTCAAAACCAACTCAGTACAAGAATTAAAAGCGTCAGATTTGACCGTGGTGGTGAATACTACAGTAGATATGATGATTCAGGTGAACAACGTCCAGGACCTTTTCCTAAATTCCTAGAGGAAAGTAGTATCATCCCACAGTACACTATGTTGGGTTCACCTACTATGAATGGTGATGCTAAAAGACGAAATGGGACGCTTAAAGACATGGTAAGGAGTATGATTTCTCATTCTACCTTACCTGAATAACTCTGGGAAGAAGTAGTTAAGACTGCAACTTATATCCTTAACAAGGTAACAACTAAAGCAACTACCAAAATCCCTTATTTGGACTGGTAAAAAGCCTAGCTTAAAGCACCTCCACATTTGGGATATCCAACAGAGGCTGGACAATATAAGCCTCACGAGAAGAAACTGGACTCAAGGATGGTAAGTTGTTATTTTGTTGGCTACGCATAAAAAACCGAGTACAATTTTTATAATCCCACAACTAAGTCCATTTTTGAATCAAGAAATGCCCAGTTCTTTGAGGATGTTGAGTTTGTCGGGGGAGATAAAGTTAGGGACTCAACATATTCCCTTGGGTGGCTTTGACATTGATCAGGTGATCATTCCTGCTCATGTTGATGACACAATAAATCAAGGACAAACAGGAGACCCCCCTCCCCTCTCCTATTCAAGAAATTATTCCTGAAGAACAAACTCAACCACCTCAAGAACCTATGCCATTAAGGCGATCCACTAGACAAAGGAGAAGTGTAATTTCAGACGATTACGTTGTATTTCTTCAAGAACATGAGGTTCGCATTAGAGTGATGGAAGATGATCCGATCAGCTTCCGTCAACCCATTGAAAGTTCAAGTTGTCTAAAGTGGATTGATGCAATGAATGAAGAGATTAAGTCCATGAATAACAATGAACGAGATCTTGTTCCTTTGCCTGAAGGTGCCAAACCTATTGGTTGCAAATGGATATTTAACACCAAGAGGGATTTGAAAGGCATTGTGGAGAGGTATAAAGCGTGTCTTGTTGGTAAGGGATTTACACAGAGAGAAGGCGTCAACTATAAAGAGCATTTTTCTCCTGTTCTTCAAAAGACTTTTTTAGGATTATAATGGCACTAATGGCGCATCTTGATCTTGAGTTACATCAAATGGATGTAAAGGCAGCTCAATGGAAACATTGATGAGACTATCTATATGGTGCAACCAGAGAATTTAGTGTCTGAGGACTCAAAGAAATTGGTTTGCAAACTTAAGAAATCTATTTATAGACTAAAGCAGGCATCGCAACAATGGTATTTTATATTTCACGAGGTAATCGTCTCATTTGGCTTTGAGGCAAATTTGGTTGATGAATGTATATATCATAAGTTCTATGGGAGTAAGTTTATTCTTCTGGTTTTAAATGTCGATGATATACTACTTGCCAGCAATAATATAGGCTTATTGCACTAAACCAAGAGTTTTTTAGCTAAGAATTTTGAGATGAAAATCTTGGTGACGCCTCTTTTGTATTGGGGATTCAAATACATCTAGATCGCTCTCGAGGTATTCTTGGAATATCACAAAAGAGCTATATTGAAAAAGTTCTTGAAAGATTTGGCATGCAAAACAGTAAACCAAGCGATACCCTTGTGGCTAAAGGAGCCAAGTTAAGTCTCCAGTAGTGTCGTAAGACTACATTTGAGGAAAAGGAAATGGAGAAAATTTCTTATGCATCAACAGTAGGGAGTCTAATGTATGCTCAGGATTGTACACGTCCAGATATTGCATATATAGTTGGGATGTTAGTCTGATATTTGGCAACCCAGGAGTAGACCATTGGAAAGCAGCCAAACGGGTCATGCAGTATTTACAGAGGACGAAGGATTACATACTCATGTATCAGAGGTCAGATAAGCATCAGATCATTAGGTATACTGACTCTGATTTTGTTGGACGCCAAGATAGTAAAAAGTCTACATGAGGCTACATTTACATGCTAGCAGGAGGAGTTGTCTCTTGGAAGAGTGTTAAACAGACTTGTATAGCCTCTTCTACGATGGTGGCTGAGTTCATAGCATGTTATGAGGCATCGAATCATGGAATATGGCGACGAAATTTTGTCACAGGACTGCGTATAGTAGATACACCACTCAAGTTATATGGTGACAATAATCTGTCGTGTATTCTAACAACAACAAGAGCTCTACGAAGTGGAAGCATATTGTCATCAAGTTCCTAATTATAAAAGAGAGAGTTCAAAATGGGCAGGTCTCTATTGAGCACATTGGTACAAACTCCATGATTGGGGATCCCCTCACTAAAGGATTGCCACCCAATGTTTTCATGAGCAAAATGCTCGTATGGGTGTCATATCACTAAAGGATATTCAATTCTTGTGGGAGTTGGCAATTTTATATGTTTTTATGTGATAGACACATTTTTCAGTTTTTGGTTGATGGTATTATGAGGTTGTTTTCTGCAGAAATAAAGATTTATTCTGGTTTATTCACATTCTGAATTTTGGTTTTAATCTCACTAAGGTTTCAAGTGGACCAGCTGGAAATAGGCATGTTTAGATCACATTGAATGAAATTTCCATGCTACATAGTCTCATCATGTCCATGTCATTCAGTTATATCGACAGTTGTGACCATTGACGAGTCGAGTTACGAGAGTTGTAACAAAGGCCGCTTTGATACGATGTGGAAACATTGATGGACTGGATGGGTTAATAATACAATCAATGATGACAACACAGTTGAGCTCATACGGTTTTTTTTATACAATACATGATTATAAGGTTCAACATATAACCCAAGTGGGAGAATGTGGGATCATTAATCCAACATAGGGTTTATATATTTAATAATCATATATTGAATACTATCATTTTTAGCTAATTTAAAGTGATCTAATTAAGTTTTTGGTGATCGAATTGTAATGTAGCTTAAAGGATGTGATTCTTCAGTGTATACAGACTTAAGGGTAATTTCCATTCTTATTATGGGCAAAAATGGACTTACTAAAGGAGATGATTTTTCATATCAAATGAGATACTCTTTCATTTGAAGGGATACAACCTTTCATCCAAAGGGATATAACCCTTGATTTGAAAGAATACAACCTTTCATTTGAAAGGATTTAACCTTTCATTTGAAAGGATACAACCTTTCATTTGAAAGGATACAACCTTTCATTTGAAAGGATACAACCTTTCATTTGAAAGGATACAACCTTTCATTTGAAAGGAGACCACCTTTCATTTGAAAGGATACAACCTTTCATTTGAAAGGATACAACCTTTCATTTTAAAGGATACAACCTTTCATTTTAAAGGATACAACCTTTCATTTTAAAGGATACAACCTTTCATTTTAAAGGATACAACGTCCTTCCATTTGAAAGGATACAACATTTCATTTGAAAGGATACAACGTCCTTTAATTTGAAAGGATACAACCTTTCATTTGAAAGGACACAACGTCTGAAAGGATGCAACGTTTCGTTCGAAAGGATGCAACGTTTCGTTCGAAAGGAGGCAACGTTTCGTTCGAAAGGAGGCAACGTTTCGTTCGAAAGGAGGCAACGTTTCGTTCGAAAGGAGGCAACGTTTCGTTCGAAAGGAGGCAACGTTTCGTTCGAAAGGAGGCAACGTTTCGTTCGAAAGGAGGCAACGCTTTCGTTCGAAAGGAGGCAACGTTTCGTTCGAAAGGAGGCAACGTTTCGTTCGAAAGGAGGCAACGTTTCGCTCGAAAGGAGGCAACCTTTCGCTCGAAAGAGGAGGCAACCTTTAGTCGAAGAGGCAACCTTTCGCTTCGAAGGGAGGCAACCTTTCGCTTGAAGGAGGCAACCTTTGGTTCGAAAGGAGGCAACCTTTGGCTTCGAAAGGAGGCAACCTTTCGCTCGAAGAGGAGGCAACCTTCGCTTCGAAGGAGGCAACCTTTCGTTCGAAAGGAGGCAACCTTTCGTTCGAAAGGAGGCAACCTTTCCTTCGAAAGGAGGCAACCTTTCCTTCGAAAGGAGGCAACCTTTCCTTCGAAAGGAGGCAACCTTTCCTTCGAAAGGAGGCAACCTTTCCTTCGAAATGAGGCAACCTTTCGTTCGAAATGAGGCAACCTTTCGTTCCAAAGGAGCCAACCTTTCGTTCCAAAGGAGCCAACCTTTCGTTCCAAAGGAGCCAACCTTTCGTTCGAAATGAGCCAACCTTTCGTTCCAAAGGAGCCAACCTTTCGTTCGAAAGGAGCCAACCTTTCTTTCGAAAGGAGCCAACCATTCGTTCGAAAGGAGCCAACCATTCGTTCGAAAGGAGCCAACCTTTCGTTCGAAAGGAGCCAACCTTTCGTTCGAAAGGAGCCAACCTTTCGTTCGAAAGGAGCCAACCTTTCGTTCGAAAGGAGCCAACGTTTCGTTCGAAAGGAGCCAACGTTTCGTTTTGAAGGAGCCAACGTTTCGTTTGAAAGGAGCCAACGTTTCGTTTCGAAGGAGCCAACGTTTCGTTTGAAAGGAGCCAACGTTTCGTTTGAAAGGAGCCAACGTTTCGTTTGGAAGGAGCCAACGTTTCGTTTGAAAGGAGCCAACGTTTCGTTTGGAAGGGCCAACGTTTCGTTTGAAAGGAGCCAACCTTCCATTTGAAAGGAGCCAACCTTCCGTTTGAAAGGAGCCAACCTTCCGTTTGAAAGGAGCCAACCTTCCGTTTGAAAGGAGGCAACCTTCCGTTTGAAAGGAGGCAACCTTCCGTTTGAAAGGAGGCAACCTTTCATCCAAAGTGATATAACCCTTCATATGAAAGGATACAACCTTTCGTTTGAAAGGATACAACCTTTCATCCAAAGGGATATAACCCTTCATATGAAAGGATACAACCTTTCGTTTGAAAGTATACAACCTTTCATCCAAACGAATATAACCTTTCATATGAAAAGATACGAGACTTCATCACTATATAAAGGAGTCATGGTCCCCAAATTAGGCAATCAGTTTTCATTTGTCTGACATCCCATCTTCGGATAGACTATCAGATAAACTGCGTCTTGATCTGGCAGACTATATAACTCGTAAGGTTCTGAATAACTCACAGAGTTTATGATAAAGATAGATTCAGGTACGCTTCCCCTGACAAAGATGGATTTAGGTACACTTCCGTTGTTTAAGTTATTGTTTCTCAATGAGTTTTTCACTTGTTTTAGATCTTGGTTATTTTGCCTAGAGTTCCTACATCTTCTCGTTTCAATTACATTCCTCTTGTATAAATATGTGTAAAAGTAACAACAGAAATTTGAATTACATCAGACTTTCATAAACACCATCTTACAATTAATACCTTAATCCAATGTTTTCAACTTCAAGGTTATCCAATGTTTTCAACTTCAAGGTTATCCAATGTTTTCAACTTAACTTCAAGGTCATCCAATGTTTTCAACTTCAAGGTCATCCAATGTTTTCAACTTCAAGGTCATCCAATGTTTTCAACTTCAAGGTTATCCAATGTTTTCAACTTCAAGGTTATCCATTGTTTTAAATTACAGATCCAGCAAGAGCTAGCTTGAAACCGTCTTCCATATTATAATTGGGGTTCTAAGTATAATTCATACAACCAACTATTAGCTAGTGTGGTGGTTCGAAACTTATTAAACATCAAGTTGGATATTTAATGGTTTTTACATAGGTAGAATGAATTAAAGATCCACTGCACTAGCTTTCACCATCTTCAGAGACTACCCAGAATTCGAAGTGGAAGAAATTAAGCTGGTTCGCCTCTTATGAGTTGCTTGACAGACACACAGCTAAGAAAGTAAGAATTAGAAAGACTGGATGGGGCATGCATGCAGGACACTTTATTAATGTACTGTGGATTTCTAAATGGTACTAACGAGCTAGTGGGAACTAACTACTAGCTGGCCGATTGCTAATCGGTACTTGCATGCGGACTAGGAAATTATTATTTCATTATTCATTTAAACTCTAATTTATTATTTATAATCCATTATTAAACCAATTAGTTCGAAAAAATAGAAAATTATTTTAATTAAAGTGTAATTTTATAGAAGCTGCTGATTCAGATTTATACGTACTCGGTCAAAACTTTTTTGCACAAGCTCGATCGGTTCAAACGGGGTCAGTTGTCCACGCCACCCACACCATAATAGCGTTTTCTAATCGAGAGAATTCCGGAGCTTCCTTCTGGGTCCCACCAACGAATAATGCACGCGTGTCCGACGGAAATAATTTGTCGTTTAATGCGATGCCCTCACGAAAAGAAGCCGAATCACGAAGTCGATGACGACCATTTGAGTTTTAATCTCTCCACTTTTTTCTATTTCGGGGCGGGGCCGCGGCTTTTTGGGGTTTAAAATTGAACTGTTCGTCCTTAATTTTGACAATGTGAGAACCGAGGAGTATCCCCCGATCTCATCTCCGAGACTCCTTCCTTGGATCTTGAAGTGAATTACTTCGCCAAGGAAAGAACGATGAGTGGAGTCGGGAAAGTCGTCTGCGTCACCGGAGGCTCCGGCTACGTCGCTTCTTTTATTTGAGTCTCTGCTTTTCTTTCTTCCGCTGCCGAATGACTGACTAATCTTATTAGAATTTTCCGTGGTTTAATTAGCAGTAGCTCCGTGATTGTACTTTCGTTATTGAAATCGGTATGCTAGAGATCCTTCTATTATTTGGTCTCATGGAAGTATTAATCATATACTTGATCGAGATCCATTTGATAAGAGATTTATGCAAGTAAAATTACCATTTATACACTGGTCTGTGGAATCTAATTTACCTTTGCAGTAATGTCACATGAGTTGGACTCCCCTTCCTAATATATGCCTTCCACAACCACCAGTACTACTGTACCATTCACCCTTCTCTAAAAGCAAACTTCGATGGTTCCTATTTGGAGAATGGAAATCTGGCTGGTGCAGGTATTATTATCAGAGATTACATAGGATCTCCACTAGTTACTGTTTGCTGGCCTTTACATGATAAAACGAATAATGAGGCAGAATACATGGCCCTTTTCATTATGCTAAACATTATTAAAACATTTTTCAAAAGCACAAATATTACAATTGAGGGGGACACCCTATTGGTAATTCAATCATTGCATGAAAACAATCAGGGACATTGGAAATTAGCGAGGTGGAGAAAGGTGTCAAAGCTTCTTCAACACTTGCCCTAAGTGAAGCTACAACACCAATATAGGGAGGGAAAATGCTATGGGCACGGGAGCCGTGCTAGTATTTCTGCACGGCTCCATGTGGATGGCTTAGGCGGCCATCCAGTGATGCCCTAGTCGACAAAAAAAAAAACCCAAACAGCCGCTGGACCCTCCCTCTCCTTCCACGTGCGGCCCAACCACCCCTCTCCCGACGCCGTCCCTCTCCTGACCATCCCTTTCCTTCCTCTTTATTTCTACCTCCCATCTCGCTTCCTTTGGCGATCGCCGGAGGAAGCGAGACGGGAGAACATCGGAGGAAGCGAGACAGGAGGTCGCCGGAGGAAGCAAGACGGGAGGTCGCCGGAGGAAGCGAGACGGGAGGTCGAGGGAAGAGGCGAGATGGGCGGCCACGGGAAGGGGCGAGACGGGCGGCTGCAGTAAGGGGCGAGACGGGCGGCTGCAGTAAGGGGCGAGACAGGCGGGCGCGGGAAGGGGCGAGACGGGAGGTTGCCGGAGGAAGCGAGACGGGAGGTCGCCGGAGGAAGCGAGGCGGGAGGTCGAGGGAAGGGGCGAGACGGGCGGCCGTGGGAAGGGGCGAGACGGGCGGCCGCGGAAAAGGGCGAGACGGGCGGAAGAGGGACTGTCGGGCCGTGTGAGAAAGGAGAGGAGGGTCAGGTCGATGTTTTTTTTTTTTTTTTGCCAACTAGGGCATAACGTGGATGGCCACCTAAGCCATCCACGTGGAGCCGTGCACAAATACTAGCACGGCTCCCGTGCCAATAGCAGGACTCTATAGGGGAAGAGAAGATTCGTATATGGATATAGTGTATACCAAGCTTTTTTTAAAAAATCTATTTTAAATGACAGCATTAGGGCATGCTTAAGCCCACAACTCGTACACTTTCGTATAACTGTAATATTCTCCAAACAATATCGTGCCTTGTGCAACTCCGTGACGCTCAAAACACTTGATCACATGGAATAGAATGATCTTTATGCGGTTTAGGATAAAAAAAAAAAAAAAAAAAAAAAAAGTAGTCGGAATCGTTGGAACAACAAAGGGAACACACGTACGTACGTGTGCCACATTCAAGTTTCAAAACGAGATAAACGAGAGGGGAAAGTGGCGCGACGTAAAGAGGAGCTAGGGCGATTATGAACGCAGGCACGTGCATGTTACTTACACCTGCGATATAAATTTGCTGAGTCAGAAAGCTGGGGCATCCTCTCTGGGGAGAGCAACGTGACCGAAGCTCACCACGAAAACGTTGTCGTAAACGACGCCGGCCAGACCCCCTCCGATGAGTGGGCCCACCCAGTAGACCCAGTGGTGGTTCCAGTCCCAGCTCGCGAGCGCCGGCCCGAACGATCGGGCCGGGTTCATCGACGCCCCCGAGAAGGGCCCACCTGCTAAGATGTTGGCTCCCACCACCAGCCCCACCAACGTGGGCCCGTATCCGCCGGGGACGGCCTTCTTCGGGTCGGCGATCGTCGCGTAGACGGTGAACAAGAGAGAGAAGGTCAGGACCATCTCCATTATCACGCCCTGCACACTGTCCATCCCTGCCCCCAACGCATGCACCGGTACTGCCTGTGTATAATATATATATGATCGTATTAATTACACTAATTTATTTTTAGAGTTTATAATTATTAATGTTGATGACGAGACGAGAATTAAGCTTAATTAATTACTTACCATGCCTCCGGTCAAGTACTTGAGGAGAAGACAGGCGAGGGAAGAGCCGACCAACTGCGCGATGCAGTAGAGTAAGGATCGGAAGACGGTGACGTGGCCGCCGACGGCGAGGCCGAGTGTGACGGCGGGGTTGAGATGGCCGCCGGAGATGTGTAAACCGGCTGAGATCATCACGGCCACCACCAGTGCGTGGGCCACTGCCACTGCGGTCAACCCCATGATCGAATCGGCTCCGCCCATCATTTTCTCTGTTATGTATCCATGAATTTGACACTTGCATCAATAATGATCAAACCACAGTCACTCATAACAAAGCTGGGAAATATAACATAAATTAGATAATATTGGAGAAGCGAGAACACAAGGGAATTGAAGGGGCCGGGGACCATGAGGACATTACGTGATCTAGATCCAAGTCCTTTTCAGACATTGAAGAGAAGAAGGAGAAGAGCATTCCGCTGGATAGCAGTTATAGGGAGGAAAATGTGATGATCAAAACAGTGAAATTAATTAAAGCACAGAGCAGAACAGGTAAAGCAAGTTATAGCAATAATTAACCACTTGCCTGCGGTCATAGCGGCTCCCACGCCGGCGAAGACGAAGAGGAACGTGCACACAATCTCCGCAGCAATGGCTCGAACACACTCCGCTTCCGCCGCCTCCCGCCTACTGCCCAGAGCAATCTTCCCCATTCTCTGATCTCGTGTTATAGCTAGAGTACTATACCCACCTCTCTCTTAATTTCCTTTCCCTCCTCCTGATCGATCTCTGCCTATTGCTTCATAACTTTCATTCAATCGGTCTCCAAAATATATAATGACGACGAACTTAGAGAAAGTGGAGAGAGAGAAAGTAGTGGAGAGAGAGAGAGAGAGAGAGAGATGATCTCTTTGAGCATTGGATCTAGGTTCAGGGGACGGGGACTGTTACAGTTTAATAGTAGGGTCGACCCCTCGTCTCCTCCACTTTCTGCTGCACCGTCAACGCTCTTCGCTACACTGTGAAGCAGGGAATCTCATCCCTGTCGATCATCTCAAGCACTATGATATTCATTACTACCATTATCAGCCGATATCACATGAATTTCGCAAGTAAAAAAGAGAAAAACGTATTAGTTGCGTCCATTTCTCCTATTAATTAGTTCTGTTTTTTGAGTCATGAGCAATTAATTACGAGAGTTTGACGTCCAAATAGTGTGTCAGAAGCAGCACATGATCAGTGCTTTTATTTAAACAACCGTCGACTCCGGAGTGTGGATCCTTGTACACCACAGCTTTCTCCAACGTCTTATCTTTGTAGAATAAATAAACAATAGTGTGATGATCGATCAGGAAGCTCATTCTTAATTTTAGGCAATGCCTTTTCTTTGAAGATACTTCTCATCGTGGCTACCTAGCTTCCGCAGAAGAGCCAATTAATATTAATTGCATGGGTCTGATTCCAGAGTTTTTGTTTCCATGATTCATTCCTCCGCCAATTTCCTCCTTTAATTCAGTGGTTGGTTTGATCCGGAACGAATGGCCTGCATGCTCCCATTACACATAGTATATGTCCCATTTCGCTGCAACTTAATTTGCCGGAGCTTCTCACTTGCCTCCTTAATCAAAAGCAATTAACAAGAGTCACAGGAGCTGAATTGGGAGACTGCGGACGGACGCACCCGCCAATCAATTAATGGGCTTTGACTCTGAATGAAGCTCCGACCCTTTTTCTCAAAGTTAGAACTTAACAATGATTCTGGGAACCAACCACAGTTCACCGACGGCAGAAGTAAAATGATCGCGATCGCGACCTTCACCTTAGAAAAAGATAGAGAGGACACCCCACCAAGCGTTTACCACTATCTTATTTGTCCCCACAGGATGTGATGATCTCCACGAAGCGACGACTGAGGACATCCAATTTCGTCTCTCATGTTATGAGTTTTTGATAGGAGAAGGAAGCATGCGCGCCCGTGAAAGTCCTTTTCAAAAGTAAACTGATAAATGTATGACGATCGACGTAATTATTGCAGATAGGAGAGCGTGGACGTAGACATAGTGGTGTAAACGCCAGCCGATCGTCAGCTCTACAATCCGACCGATTAGTAAACAGTTCAAAACGGCAAATAATAATATTATTAATTGAATAATAATGCTACTTGCACCTATCCCACGTAGCTATCCCACGTACATGTTAATCTAAACAATTGATGACAAGGGTTTATCCTTTTAAAAATAAAATTTTATAAAATAAATTTTTTTAATATTTTTAAGGGATTAGATTAATATCTATGTTAGACATATACGTGATGGCCTAGGTGCACCTATCATTACTCTTATTTATTTACCATTCTACCATTTTACTGTTTTACCATTCTACAGTTTACTGCTTTGCCGATTAATAATCGGAACGGAAATGGAAATAAGTACAATGTGATTTGGCGTCCTCATTAGCAGTCCATAAAAGATAAATTAGGAACTATCTTCCTCTTCTATAAGTAAGTCAAAACCCTAGACATCTAGACTACCAACTAGGTTGCCAGCAAGACAGCCACATCAATATGTAAAAATTTATACTGAAATCATTTTTCAATAGAAATAACTCTTTCAAATTAAATAATGATAATATATTAATTTATTAATCTTTCTCATTTTTAAATTTTAATACTTCCCAAATTAATTAATTTTCTAATTCTTTTTTATAACAAGTCCACATCCACACAATGAGAATTGAGATATCAAAAAATAATATTTTACTTATTTTATATTATCTTATGATTTTTATCACTTATATCATATATTTGTATGACTCGTTGACTTAGACATAGCAACATGAATCATGACTCAAGAGTTAAGTTCATACAATGATTTTATTTTATATCACTATTATTTGTTATGCAATAATTAATATTAATTGTATTAATATTTATTAAATAAAAAAAGGTCTTAAATTTATTGAGATATACTATTATGTTAAAATTGAATTCAAAAAATGTATTATTAATTATAAAACTAGCACATTAAGAAATAGTCAATATAGTTCTACCTCACTAACAAAACACTTATACATCTAAGGAGCCATCTTTCACAATTGTACTTGACAACTTGTACATTAGTTACTAATATTATATGTCTAGTACTTATCATTGATTAGCTTATTACAATTCATATTATTCAAGACTTCCTACTATTCATGACGAAGAAGTAGGTATGAGATAAATTACAATGTAAAAAGTACAAAAATAAAATAGCACCTACATAATACATCAAGAATTTTAAAAAATTAAGATTCACAAGATTCATACCACTTACAACATTGCCTTAAAAGTTACAAATTCCAAAAGCCCAACTATAAATTTTTGATTAACCTTTGTTCCTTATCTATTATTATTTATTGTTGTATTTTTATTCATTATTAAAACTAGTCCCTTAATTTATATATTATTAAGCCTTTATGTTATTTAATCTTGGTTATTGATGTTGGATACTTGTGACTTGTCGATTAGTTTATGATTATCATCTCTCAAACCCCTAATTTCTCTCTTTCTCCCGTTCAAACCCCTAATTTCTCTCTTTCTGATTCAAATCCCTAATTTCTCTCATTCCCATTCAAATCACTAACTCCTCTCTCTTTCTCTCTTGGTAATTATCTTCAATTACTCTTGTTACTTCACTAATTTTCTTGATTTTTCTCTGCATCTTTCTTCATTTTTTCTCTCTCGGAAGCTCTCCTTTTCTTCTCACTATTTAATGGCTGCTATATCACTCTTCTTCTTTTGCTTTTCGTTTTATCTCTTTGGATAGTATTTGTATTCATTTTTATTCCGATTTTTTGTTTCATTTTTGTTCCGGTTTCTTGTTTTCATTTTTTTCTGATTTCTGGATAGTATTTGTTTTCTTTTTTGTTTCAATTTCAAAGTCTTTCTTCATCTCTTATTTTTCTCTCTCTTCTGTTCTACAATTCTTCCTCTCTCTTTATTTTCAATTTCTTCTTTCTTTATTTTCGATTTCCTCTTTCGTTGTTTTTTATTTCGTTTCTCTCTCGTTGTTTTCAATTTCAAAATTTTTTTTTCATTTTTTTCCTCTTCCGAAGTCTCTCTTCAAGAGTTCCTTATTTCCCATAATTATTTCTGATTACAGTTCAATTACCACCAGAAATAATTGGAAATAATCGAAAATAATCGGAAATAATCAGAAACACACAAGGTAAAAATTAATCGGACAAAACAGTAACAGTAGACCATTTCATAATTGGATACGTTACAGGAAAATGGCTCTGCCGTTTCCTTTATGTGCCGTCTACACCCCTATATAGGTACCCCATAAGTTTCAGCCATATAAGGGTGTTGACGGCACATAAGGAAACGGCTAATAAAATATATTTGTGCACCGATTTGGTGTTTGAGTGATGCACCGGTTAATAAAATAATATATTTCATAAAATTTTAAAAATATATTATTTTATTCATATGTGAGAGAGCCGGTGTGCACACTGGTACACCCAATCAATGAGTTTAATTAAATCCTTAAAAGGATGTAACACACAATTGATTTCAAGTGTATTTGTACCATAATCAAGTTTTATAGGTAATATTTTTAGTCATTAATAATTCTTTTAATTAGTGTTTTAAAAACCAAACCTACCCTAGCAGTTCGACCGGGTTCAACCAGAACTGGAGTTTTGAACGGTTCGGTTTGCTCAAAAACCCGAAAAAGGTAAACACTGGTTGAGTGGCCAATTTTAGCGGTTCAACTACTGAACCATAAAACCAGTTGAACCAATTTAGTTATCCTTTTTAGCATTATTAATAGTTTTGGTATTTTTATACTTATTTTTTGTATATAGAAATCTTATTTTATGATTGTTTTTAATGAAATACAACTGATCCAACCTGGTTGAACCAGTTGAACCAAAATTAGAAACTCCACCGATTTCATTACGGGATTTTAAAACTCTGCTTTCCATTTTATTTTCTGTGAGTGGAAAGATAGTTAAAAGAAGCACCAGAAAGATAGTCAGAAAAATAATTCAGGAACAGTACGCAGATAAAGTACTTCGATCGGCATCAGACATGGCAATCATGTCAAAGAATGCACTAAATTGCAGGGAAGTTGTATGAAATCCTTGCCGTAAGCATCCCTCTGCTTCCAAATTCCTTCCCGCAATCGGTAGCATTCCTGCCGGACGATATATCTCCTGCAACTTCCGTTACAGGTACTCCCTTTCTCTGAACTCGAGGATTCTGCTGTCCAGTTCGCTTTTTGGAATTGATAGAAATATTGTACTTAGACAAATCCCTAACTTGCCTGTTTCGTCATTCTCGTCGGAAACACTTTCTCATTTTCTTTTTGATCGTGTAAAACCGGCCGAATTAATTAGACGCACCAAGTGTCTGAACTCCCTTTTCTGCAATTACTGATTTATGCGTGGGTGGATTTGACCGGGTTGGGTGCTTGAGAAAAGCGAACATTAATCGATCCTGTTAATTTTTCTGGCTATGACACTGCACAAGTATAGAGATCGGATGCGAGGGTGCTATTTTATTATTCATTTATTTTCGGTAGATCAACACTAGGAACAGACGCCATGTCAGCATTCTCATCTGAGAACCATTGAACCAACCTTCTGAATAGTTTTATTCGGAGTATTAATGATCTGGTTTCTGGTGCGCTTGCTTTTCACTTTGGCCTCTAGGATGCCCGTTTCTTTAGTCGTCTTTGATTTTCATCAATTAAAACAACATGAATATAAAGCTCCGGAAAGATGCAGAATCGTTGCAGTATTTCTTAATAAATTATTGTTTTCTGCACATAGGCCTGGATACCTCAATGACGTGGTTGTCATATTTTATGCTTTTCTCAAGCTAGTCAGTCCACATATCTAGATTAGAATTCTTGCCAGTACGCACTCCAGTTATCTCCATGCTAATTATTGTAGACATGTGGTTGTCGCGTTTATTTCAATTTCTTACTTTGTCAATACGTTCTCTATTGCTATTTTTTTCTTTGTCTTACTTCCTGTAAGTGAAATACCATTAAAGTCTTACTGGTCTCGTACCTCGGGAAATAGGGATTCTTGTAAATCTCGAAATTCTAGATTTGTCATAGAATAATTTGCAAGGAGCTAGGCAACTTACTAGAGTTGCAGCTTGGAGGTAAGACCCCTTCATGATCATTGGGACAGTTGTAGAACCATGCCAATGCGTTGAATCTTAGTCATAATGGACTGGTTAAGGAGGTTCCATCGGAGTTAGGGGTGTTAACTAAGCTTCAGAGTTTGGATTTATCTTGGAGCGGCACATTGATTTCATTGGGCAATCTACATTCATTGCTTCAAGTGAATGTTTCCTATAATTATTTCACTGTCCCACCTCCACAATCTTGGTTTAACTTTCTCGTTTCTTAACCTACCTAGATCCTTTCTGCACACAGATATCAAACCTCAGAATATTCTTCTAGACACAGACATGGAACCTAAGAATACTCTTGATCAGAGCAGCCAAGTGAGTCCGGCGGGGTGGATTGGCAAATCGACCGGAAGAGAGAAAAAATTTCGTTCCCATCACTACTAGGAACGCAATTTTTGCCGGTGGCAAAACACCACACTTAGTAAAAAGTTTACCAGCAGTAAATCGTCCACCACTATTTGGAGCGTCAATAGACGGTTCACTGGCGGCACAACGGCACTAATATATTGCCTGTAAATTACCGAAGATAGATATCCCCAGTAATTTACTGGCGGATTCTCCGACGATGTATTCTTCGCCAGTAAGAAATATGAATAATTTACTAACGGAAATAAATATGCCGCTAAGTTTTTTTGTAAATATATATTATTATATCGGTGGTTTTACAACCGCCAATGTATATAATTTTAAATGAAATAACAACAAATATTTTAACCGCCGATAATTTAATATTAATTAAAAAATAAAATTTATAAATTTTTTTATAATTTTTTCACTTGTTTGGTAGTTAAATCAATCATACACCTGTTGCATCATCATTTTATTAAAATTATACAAAAATTTTGATAAGATAAACTAAAATTTACTATTGCACAATCAACTAAAACTAAATCAACCATACACTTGTTACATCATCATGTAATTGAACTTGATTACAATACAATGTGTCATTACATCCTTACATATAAAAGGAAAAAGATAACCGTACCAAAAAGATTAAGGTAGCAAAAGATAGATGTTATATGCTTAAAGATATTAGGTAAGCTGCACAAATATAATGTATCATTCATTTGAATGTTTTGTTCTTTTCAATGTTTAATACTAATTTTATTCATACTAGTTTTGCACACATTGTTGTGCGACTTATAGTTTGTTTTAATAGTGCACTACGAAGGTATATATATATATATATATATATATATATATTTGAGGTACGACTGTGCCAAATTAAAGTGGAGATCTCAGTACGAAATTTATACCTCGCTTGAATATTCAGTTATACAAATATTTCATCATAATCAGAAAGGAAGGATCCATATTAGATGGTAAACCATGGGTTTTTTAAGTAAACCTAGCAAGCCAATTAATGTTCTATACGGAGGAAGGGACATGAAGATATCATATTAAGCGCAGTTTTAGTGCAATATTTATTTGGTCTACATGTGCTCTTTCATACGGAAAGAGACAAATGGGAAATCAGAGGTAGGGAATCGATCGTATTAATGGTGAACCCGAAAACAAACTCAGTAATTAAGCCCTTGCAAACGAGCAGTTTCAAGATTTTATAGTTGAAGGCCAGCTACTAATCTTTTACTTGCATGCCGTTTTTAGGATTTCGATACAGCCAATGCATGTCAGGTTACGATTCCTCATGCAATATGCGTTTGCATCAGAAGATTAGTCACTAGACACGCTGATCCCTCTGGGTTCCTTTTTCAGACTTCATAATTGAGCTGATTCAGTGAAGTACTCCATTGTCCATCTGTCTGGAACAAAAATAAGTAGAATTTATTGCATTTATAGTATTTAAAGGATAGGTTTGTTTATGATTCTAGTGATTCTCAAATTTTGCTTTATTAATAAATGTAAAATGATATTATTCCGATTGTTTTGTATGTAATGATGAAAATTAATCGAAATTCAGAGTTCTAACACAGTTATAAATTATATTTTAGAATATAAAAACTAGAAAACACAATTAAAATTAAAGATGCATCATTTAATATCAAATGGAGACAAAATTGGTTATCTACGGGAAACAGTTTTAGAGCTTGGTGCAGTACCCATTGGTTTTCCACTCGGCAATCTGATCACTAGATTACCCAAGAGAGAGAGTAATTAAGTATATTTCCACGTGATTAATTTGACATAAACAATATTTATACAGCTAGAAGGAAAACTGAAATTAGAACACAAAATTATTTATATTAGTCATTAATTATCTCAATGGTACGCAACGTTCTAATTAAGTTTCAGCCAAGACCACTCAAATTAAGCACATCATCTATGAAGGCGCAAATTCACTTATTTCATATCGGATGCAGCAGTTTCAGGTATATCTCCAAGTCTCATGCACTCAATTCATTCAGTGAAAGCGACACCAATTAATTAGGTTTGTCATCCCGTCGCAAGATGGATTTCGAGCTCCTCTGGGTCCGATCAGGTTCTGTCCCTATATATATAGGCATACAACAGATTCTCCACGTACGGATATACAGAAATGGTAGCGCGCGCACTCAAAATATCATTACTGGTTAAAGACGAAAGGCAGATGACAGAGTACTGGAAACTCAGAGATACCAAATTTAATCTCACAGATTAATTAAGGCACTTGGCGCAATTTAGTGATCGGATTATTCAACTTGCAATATGAGCAAACAGTGCAAGGTACCTAGGGCAAGTAGCATTTTTCCATATAACAAATTCTGCAACGTCAATATTGATGAATGCAGATGCATCTTTTTAAATGTGTTTTCAAGCTTTTATAATCTAAAATATTTCTAACTGTACATGTTTAAAACTCTGAATTTTGATTAATTTCCATCATTACATAAAAAACCAACCCAAGATTATGGGTGGCACGCTACAATATTGAAACTTTATTTAATTGCTTGCAGGTATATGAATCAATGGTTCCAATCACTGTTTTAAAAACCGAGGAGATCAAATCGGTGGAACATCCGATTCGATTCAACCGGTTCAACCGGGTGTGAACCAATGGTTGAACTGGGTCTGACTTGTTAGTCATTAAAAAAATTCAGAACATGACTCCTATTACTTATAAGCCTATTACCTATATTCACAAAACAAGTTTAAAAATACAACAACCATTATATATTCTAAAATAATTAAAAAATATGATTTTTAAACTTTAAAATAAAATATAATTAAATTCTAGAAATAAAATATCCTTCCAAAATACAAAATTATTCTAAAAAAATTAATTTTTATGAGAATCCAACTACATCTTTTTACACGTCTTCACCTATATTAACAATCTTTTTATCCATAATAGCTCCAAATATAAAAATTATCAATTTGGTTTCATGGTTGGAGTTTTCTTTTAAATGGTTTGGGCCAACAATAACTAGACCGGTTTAACCGGTTTCGGCGGTTTAGCAGTCCAACCGGTAAAACCGGCCGGGTGATCCGGTTTTCAACCTCTTGCCGGTTTGTGAGCAAACCGAACCGCAAAAAGCACTGGTTCTGGTTGAACCCAATCGAACTGGTTGGGTCGGTCTAGTTTTTAAAACATTGGTTCCAATCGAAGTTATGTTATTGTCATTAATAAATTGAAACCTAACGTAAAAATAAGAGATATTCTTTAAATGGAATATAAAAGAGTACTGCTGCCTACATTGTGTTCCACCGTTCCCATGCTTTTTCATACAAGCTAAGTAAGAGATATTAATTAGCTAGGGTTTCAAGAGTAAACAACAAGGAGGAGTCGGAAACAATCCAAGCTCAACTCTCAGGTAAGTTCATCTCTTGCGACCTCTCTTCAAGTTTGGCCTGTTCGGTTCTGTTTTTAAAATACTGTTTAAAACCAATAAATCAGTCAATATTAATTAATATTATTTATAATTTTATACGTATATATAACACATATATCATTATGGCAGTCCTTTTATATTAATAGAAATAAAAGATTACAAAAAGGTATTGTGCAGACATGTCAATTTGTTGGCTCTAGACAATGTAGTCGCCCTCCCGAATTTGATTCAATGCTTGTCATACTTGTTGGCCTTCAACCCGAGCCTTTTTCAGCTAAACGAAAATAACAAAACCTACCTTGGGCACCTACTAAATAATTCTCTAAAACAAAGATTACGATATAACTCCACAAACCTAACTTAGCTCCAGTTTAATATACAAAAAAAATGATATAAGTTCAAATACGGCAGTACATATATCATTTTTCAAAAGAAAACCTGAATTGGGCATTGGGGGCTAAACAAAATGATGTTGCCGTTGTATCAAATTAATCATTTCAATAATAGGTTCAAACTCTTCATTTTGTTCTTCTTCTCTACTTCTCTCCTCTTCTCTCTATTCCTCTTCTCTCTTCCTCTTCTCTCTCTCTTCCTCTTCTCTCTCTTCCTCTTCTCTCTCTCTCTTCCTCTTCTCTCTCTCTCTTCCTCTTCTCTCTTCCTCTTCTCTCTCTCTCTTCCTCTTCTCTCTCTCTCTTCCTCTTCTCTCTCTCTCTTCCTCTTCTCTCTCTCTCTTCCTCTTCTCTCTCTCTCTTCCTCTTCTCTCTCTTCCTCCTCGCTCACTCTTAAGTCATAATTCTGGATCTGACCCTTGGCCTGACCAAATCTTGACATTGGTCCATAGTGTAATTACCCGATCCACTGGGTTAAACATTTTACTGCTCATCCGACCTAGCCAAACCGAGGACCGGCCAGGCTAGGCTGGATTTTATAACAAATAATTGACGAATTGTGTTCTCAATTCAATTCACGGCGGTGAAGAATAACAACAAACGGGAGAAAATAAGTTAAAATTAAAAATATATTTTCCTAAGTTTTTAATATACTTTTCTCTACCGTTACCCTATGTAACGTTTTTTTATTCCTCCGAGACCTACTTCCCTCACCCGACTCTTAAAATTTCTTAGTCCCGCTCCTCTTCCCTCAAGCCCTCACGGCATTCTCACCTCCGACGAAACCCCTTCTCTATAATCCGCCATATTCTGGCTGGATTAATCAATCGCCTCTCTTCATATCAATTAGGGTTTCAGCATCGATCAATCTCTCTCTACCGAACGATGGAACCGATATGCCCTTCTTCTCAAAGTCGTCGTCGCAGAATTAGTTCGATAGAAGTGCTACCAGACGCTCTCCTCGACCTTATTCTCAAGCGCTTAACTTGCCTGCGTGACTTTTATCGTTTTGGTGCTGTCTCTCGCAGTTTTCGCCGCTTCAGGGAAGCAAGAAGCTACACGCCTCCGCCAAACATGTCCGGCTTCCCGTGGATCATCGGAACCCATGAGCAGCACATAGTGCTGTCGTGTTTCATCTCAAATTCTTCCACCAGCATACTTCGAGGTAAACCAATTGAAGTCATGAAATACGATACTGGCTTAGGGGGGAACTGCTGTTTCGGCTCTTCCCACGGTTGGATTATATTCGCTTCTAAATTAGAGCCTAGGGGAAAATCGTCGTATGAGATTTTGTTACTCGATCCATTTTCTGGCCAACGAATCCGGCTGCCGGGTAAACCGTTTGACAAGCCATTTTCCCCTAAAGTGATATTGTCCTCTTCTCCACCTTATTCCTCTAGTGGAAATGGAGTCAATACTATTGCTGTTTCCTTGCTACAGTTACCAGGGCGTAAGTGGACTGACCTCGACTTTTTTCGAATTGGTGTTGACAAACAATGGACTCCCATAGACATCTGCAGCCAAGGTTTCTTGTATTACGAAGACATCATGTTCTACAAAAACCAACTGTACGCCATTACATCCTGTGAAAAGCTCATCGTCTTCGACATAATAAACAACAGTACTAATATGGAGCAGCCATTAATGAATGAAGTAGTTACACTCCAGCTTCCACGAGCCACACCTTCGCCACATAAGAAGTATATAGCAGAAATGAATGGGGATATATACCTAGTTTCTTGGGCGTATAAAGACGCAAGATTAGTTCACCTGAGCATTCACAAATTGGAAGTGATTGGGAGCATTGACACTAGATGGATTAAGGTCGATACTTTGAATGGGGGGTCATTATTTATAGGGAGAAACCAGTGCATATCTGTACCCTCCTCAGCCAGTGTCATGAAGGACTGCATCTATATTTTCTGGGAGACCGTCTTTGTCCCAGGGTATCGTGTAGGTGTCTTCGAGATGATACGGGGAACTGAAATTATGACCTACACGAAATCATTACCCTATTTCCCATGTAATTGGTTTGCTCCCAGTACTCTTGCATCGAAAGGCATGGAATTTGAAGTTTAATTTTTTATTTTGATGGTTTGTGATTTTCGAATATGGTACTGTATTTGCACAAGTGTGAGTTTTAGATTAGCATAGAAGTCAATTACATTCTTGCTTTTCTTATATGTTTATGTGATGCATCAGTAGTGTATATTGATGGGAGAGCATTAACTTGGTCATTTAAGGCTGTTTTTGAAATTATTTGAGGTAGTTATGAGTCTAGAAAATTTTCCATTTTTTTTCACTACCCCTTAGAGAATTGGTAAAAAATTTTGGGTGAATGTTTGGATGGGAAAGGTTTCTTTAGCTGAGGCCTCTGTTTTGTTTGAATTATTTAATGATGAGCAGATTTTTGTTGAGAATTCATTAAGAGTTCACGGGACTTGATTTTAAAGAGTAACTTACAACCAGCTATATATTTCTTTCAGTCGTACGCCAAATAAGTTGATGTCCAGTACATGAGTTTTGTCTAGGGAAATTTAATTTTATACTATTGTTTTGAACAAATGTGAGCGAAGCCAGAAGCAATAAGTTGTATGATATCTAGTACATTTTTGTCAAATAAGTTGTATGATATCTAGTACAGTTTTGTTAAATAAGTTGTATGATATCCGGTACACTTTCGTGATATGCAATGGATAATTGCCTGCATGACATAATTTTATCCCTTCGGCGCTGTGCATGTGTCACACTTTCCACTATGTCAGTGAAGCCAGAAACAATATGCCTCTGCCAAACGTTGTAGTTTTATCTTGTTGCATCCCTAATGCTTCCACCGGCAAACTTGATCATGAAGACGGCCTAATTCATGAAGTCATGGAATACAATAGTGGCTTATGAAGGCACTTCTGTTTGGGCTTTTCACATGGTTGGATCATATTCGTTTTAAATTACAGCTTATGGGAAGATTATTCTATGAAATTTCGTTAATACTCCATCCATTTCCGGCCAGCGAATCTGGCTGTCTAATGATTTGTTTAACAAGGACTATTTCTTTCAAAGAATACTGTACAATGGTCTCCTCATTAAAGTGATATTATCCTCTTCTCCTTCTTCCTCTAGGGGAAATATTAGAGTCAGTAATGTTGTTTCCTTACTACGGATTACCATGGCTCCTAAACCTGGTGGCTCCCATAGACGGTGACAATGAAAGATTCCAAGATTATGAAGACATCATTTTCTAAAAAAACTAGCTTCACGCTGTTAATCCTGCGGATTGCTCATGGTGTTCGACTTTATAAACAAGTACTCATTTGGAGCAGCCAGTCATGAAGAAAGTAGCTACCAGCACCAAATTTGGGGCATGTAATAAGAAGTATATAGTGGTAATGAATGGGGTTCTATACCTAGTTAGCATAGTTAAAGATATATTTGGTACTTTTCACTCCCTATGGGTTCAGAGATTGAACGTACCCAGATGGATTGACGTCAGTAGTATTTTGGATGGTGGAGGATTGTTTATAGGGAAAAAAAAGTGCATATTTGTACCCCCATCAGCCATTTTATATCCCATAACTGCATCACGGAGGAAAACATCTATTTTTTTTCAGAGAGGTTTACAAGAAGAATTATGAAGGGCATCATGTCTTTGCCTTCAAGATTGAACTAGGGATAGAGAGGCATGGAATTTTTGCAATTTTATGCTTATGTAACTAAATGATTTTGATTGATTTTTTCTTTTCGATGGTTTTCCATTTTGGAATATGATACTATATTTGCACAAATGTGAGTTTCGGATTAGAATGGAAGTCAATTATTTTCTGCTTACTTTTCTTTACATGTTTATGAGCATTTGATCATTTAAAGTTCTGCCAATTACATGAGGTAGTTATGACAATAGAGAATTTTCTATTCATTTTCACTACCCCTTGGTGGTTGGTCAAAAATGTTTCTTGCTGAAGTTGTGTAATTGGATGTTTGGCTGGGGAGTTAAATTTTAGGAGAATGTCTGGATTGGAAAGTTTTCTTTAGGTAATGCATCTGTTTTGTTTTGTATAGATTATTTGATGAGCAGATTTGATATTTCATTATAGATTCAAGTACAAGTTCCTCATTGGAAATTAAATTGGTTTTTTTCCAAGTTGAAGTTATATCCAAACAGCTATAGGGGTTGCTTCCTAGCTTAATTGAACGCTTTGAGGATTAGCGTCTATAGAACTCTTATCTAAAAAGAGTGCTTAGTAGGAAATTAAAGGTGTTATAAATCACTATAAGAAAATAGATTTCTTGATGGTAGTTTAGGTTTGTGGTTTTGCCAATAAGACTTTTCCAATATTGTTCATCCATATTTTGTTCAATGGAATTTCTTACTTTATTGATGGTTAATTAATCAGAAGTAGGTGCTTTGTTGATGTTGTGTCCTAGAGCTTTGCATTTAAAATTTTGTTCTGGTTGATAAGCCTAATCCTGCCGGCGGAAGAAGAGTTGTCGGGCCTAGAGGTGTCGGCCGGACAAGATTTTTTCCTCCGCCGGCGGCTGATGCAGAAATTCTTTATTTTTTGTCTTCGCCTTCTTTATTCTAAAGATTATGCTTGAAATTTATGTGAGATAAGCAATTATTTTTAAAATGGAATTGGTTGTATAAATAATTAAATTACTATAATTTTCCACTTTATAGAAATTATATTTTTTTTGACTATGTTGGGAATTTTTATTTTGAAAAAACTCATCATTAGGGTAATATCATTACTTCAAGAAAAATCAGTAAACCTAAAACATTGGTTAGATTCAAATTATAAATATTTAAATCTTCAGAAATGATTTTATGCATAACTATTTAAAAATGTCTACATAAAATATTTCAGTAGTTTTTGTTGGAGCTATCCCTTGTTTAGTGGAAATTGAACAAGGAAAGACAAAAAGTGAATCATGTTTTCAGTTTAAAACTCTTTTTTCTTGGTCATAAAGTGTAAGTGTTGATTTTTTACCAGCCATTTTTTTGGGCGGGAGAAACATGCCGCGGAAAATGCTGTTTTTCTAGGCGAGGAAGCACTAATTTTTGTAGACAAAAAAATGATGCTAATGGAAAGACAATTCAGTTTTTTCTTGGAAAACACTGCATTTTAGGTGTATGGGCGTTCTCGCTTCAAGGTTAAAGGAAATATCCTTGTCAATGCTGGTTTAGAGAATGAACCATTAGATTCAATATATGCAAGTTTTGATGAGGAACTGATGCTAATCTTTAATAAGATTCTTCCCTAGAGGTGGAAATGACTTGAGCCCAACCCAAAACCTTATATGCTAGGTGTCGGCTTAAAGGGTGTACTCCAAGCTGAAGCTAGACTTTGAGCCTAAATGAAGTCTGAGCCCAAGCTCGGAAAAATATTGGGGGTGTTTGGTACGAATCTAGATGAAATAGATAACTCCAGCCTTTAAGTGTAATACAACTAGATATATTGTTCATCTTATTTCTATTCCTATTTTGATTCTATCTCCAAAGAGTTTTAATTAAACATAATTTTGAGATACCTATTTTATTAATTATAATAATTCATAAGTTAAAATTTTTAAAAATATTTACTAATTAAGAATATTAATATAGGTATATATGGATGCCGGCTTGTCAAGCCTTGAGCATAACTGCTTAAACCTTGAGCATGATATAATTAACTAAAGAGTAATGCTAGACGCGATAAAGCCCTTAAAAATATAAAAAAATATTTTTATAAAATTCTATTTTTTGAGGATAAATCCTAGGCATCAATAGTTTAGATTAACAAGTACGTCGTGAAATCAGTGCGTGAGCTAAGTGCAACTAGCATTATTCTTAACTAAAAGGAGCCTTTAATCTTTATTTGTAATTAAAATAATCAAAATTGAATCAAGGTTCAGGCAAAGCCCAAACAATTCACGAGCTAGCTTAGCTTGATTCCACCTTCATCTATTGTAACTTATCAGAACTTATAGAAAATTACAATTGCTTTAACTTTTTTGTTAATCTATAAAAATTCAGAATTAAGCATAGAAAAACTTAGATAAATATTAGAACTCTGTTATTGAGAATCATTGTTAAAATAGTGACGAAACTTATTAGTAAATATTTTAGTGACAATATTAGTGATTTACTACTATAATAACATTTTAGCACAACACAAAAGTTGAAATTCATGGTAAAAAAGTTGAAGAATAATTTTCTATAAAAAAATGTAATGGCAAAGAAGATTTTTCTTTTTTATCTAGAGCAAAGTGGTGAATAATATGTTTGTTGTTAGAAATTACTTCCATGAAAAAATCAATGTTTTGAAAACCGATCAAGCTGGTTATTCGATCAATCCCAGATCGACTAGTTGGATTAGTACTTGTTGAGGAAGCAAGATGTACTGATTGAGGCCTGCAATTGAAGTTGAAGAGGGACTAAGTAGGGTTCTTCCACGATTAGGGTTTCTTTAATGACTGTCGACTGCATTTAGATCGAACGGTGGAAATCAACAGATCTGGCCTTCACTATAAAGTCAGCCTCTTCTAGTAATTCGTAAAGAAAGAGGGGCGCAGCCTGGAGGTGCAACTCTAGAGAGCAAAGACTTGGATAAGATTTTAAAGGGGTGACATTCAAGATTCTGATCCGACGGATGTAATTGCTTAGCTTCTTTTTTCTTTAGATGGAAGCCTACGGTTGAGATTTATTCATCTACTGCATTATTTGAAATAACAAATTTCGAACAAGAGCACTTTATAAATAAAAACGATGTCTCGTTTTACACAAAAGACGTGGAATAGAATTTATTATTAAATATCATTTCAAATGCATATAAAATGTCTTAAAAATTACATATAATTGGTAGTTACTTGGAGCATCATCCAATATAAAAACTATTAATAATTTAAAGCTATTAAGGCACCAAAAACTTAACAAAAACACAATTAATATTCACCAATGTAAATTGCTCAATTGTATTTGTCATAGTTGGAGTTGGGGTAGGGTTCGGGTTCGGGTCCGGAACTAACTATTTCTGGAAGGAAAAGTGCCTTTTAGAATATGTTAGAAATTAGGCATTTGCCTTTTTAAACTTTGGGATAAAAGAATGATGGTAATTTTTAAAAAAATTGGAAAGAAATCTTAAAATTTAAAATATTTGGGTATAATGAAGGTGTTACTTTATTTAATATGTGGCATTTTGATAATAGATTCAAGGGAATAAAAGAATAATATGCATTTTTATAAATGAATCAATAAAAAAGAATTGGCGTATAACATTTATAATTTTATTTTGTTTGATGTACAAGTACAATGTGGAAAATCTCTTATTGAATGTTTATTTGATTGAATTAGGGACATAGACATGTGTTTGCTATTGTTGATGAGGTAAATTTATAATTAATATTAAGTTTATTGAGTTTCATTTGAGTTTAGTAATAGAATAATTCAATATATTTAAGATATTTGGTTGATTTAATAAATATTCACACATTCAATATGTAACTGAATAGTATTAATTATTATATAATAAAAAAAATAATAGAAACTTAACTCGTATCGCAAAGAAGTTATTGGGCAATTGTAATGTATAAAACTCAAGTCATTGAGTCATTTGACTCATTTAGGCAATAACTCATATAAGATATTTCTCATAAGAAATTAAGACTTTAAGCCAACGAGTCATTATACTCGTTACTCAATAACTTATACAAGATATAGCACATAAGAAATTATGGCTAAGCTAATAATTCATTATACTCAATAACGTAAGTCATGTAAGATATTGCTCTCTATCCTTGTTATGTATAAAACTCTAAGGCAATTAGTCATTATACTCAATTGTTAATTTATAATGACAAATAACTAACTTATCAAAACAAATAAGTAAATTATTATTTTTTGCTATAATATTTACATAATATCTCATTATGTGGAAAATATACTCGTCATAAAAAAAAGGCAAATTAATAAATTAAGAAAAAATAAAGTTAAAATAAAAATATTAATAAATTTAATTTACTACCCATATTTAAACGGTAGAACGGATTCGGAAGAGCTATTACCATTTCTGTCCCATTTATTAAACAGTAGAACGGTAATTGGCAGAACGATAAATGGTTAATATTATTTTATTACTCGAAAAGGTAGAATGGTAATCGGTTGAACGATAAATGGATAATATTATTTTATTACTAAGAACGGTAGAACGATAATTGCTAGAATGGTAGAGCGGATAATTAGATACCGTTTACCCCCTAATTAGAGTATTAGTACTTTTTGAACCGTAGGGAGATGCCCCATTTTAGAACGGACATGATGTGTCACTTGGAGCTTTATTTGAACTTTTGCATGTCATGCTTTGGGAACCTTCGTTCTTTATCAAAGCATACTAATTTGAGCGGACCAATTATGAGGTTTTAGTAAACCAACTAGCAATTTCTTATGGTTTTAAAGAAATCCAGTTGTGGTCTTTGGAAGAATTGAAATAACATTCAATTACTGTTTAACAAGGTTGCACTTGCTGGTCGAGTTGGGTTTTAATAGCATCGATCATGTATAACTTGTTTACAACAAAGATATTTATTGTTATTTGATTTTTTTATAAGGATTCAGGTCCGAATCATTTAAGCCTGCCTTCTTGAAACTCCTTTTACTCTAATATTTGTATTTTAGTTAAGTTCTTCTTTTTGGTTGTAAATATCTCTATATTATTTATTCTTTTCTTTCTGCTTAAGCCTCAACATCAGTTACCTCCTCTGACTCGAACTCTAACTCTTTCTGTTAGTATATGTACACATTGTATGTTCACTAAAGAAAAATCAGAGATTACACATGTACATGGTATCAGAGTTGCCCCTAAGCTACAAACGCTAGGTTGTCTTCCTCCTATGCCCTTGCGCCCCTGCATCCCTGCCCTCTTCCTTCAATTCTTCTTTCTCTGACTCATGGTTGCTGATTATACTCACTCTTCTACTACACCGTCGTCTTACAACATATGAAATCAAGTTTCATCTCCTCCTGGTCACAACATTGATCTAGGTCGTTATCTTATCACGACCAACAAATTACTCTATTATTAATAGTCAATAAGTCCTGAGACACGTGGACGGAACAATCGTCCTTCCCCAATATATAGATCATCCACAATTTTAGTTCTAATGAAGTCGAGCCCAACCCTCTCCATACCCAATGGTACGTGGTTGATCAGACAATTCAAACTTGGATTGTCGCTTCTTTGTTTGAAGTTGCTCTTGGTCACACTATTTGTTTAATCACTATCATGAATACAAACCTTGATTGCAATGCAGGGTCATATGGCTGGGTTTTGAGACAAGGTTGACATATATTATGGGTGTGTTTGTGAGTTTTAGTTAGTCAAGGAGTTTTAGAGAGTGTGAGAGATGGGTTTGGAAGGGTGAGGTGATTTCGTAAATGGGGCCTTCAGGCAGGTTGGAAGAGTGAGGTTGTAAGGCAGGTTTGTCTGATTGGGTCCTGTGGCGGATTTACCATATTGTTAATTTGTAGGAATCATAGCCTGAATTTGGTCGGTAAAGGATGTTTTTCAACTGAAAAGGGCTGGATTAATTAGTAGCAGGGTTTTGTTTAAAATCGAGATAAGTCAAAGTCAATTATGACTGATTTATTGGTTTTAAAATCTGGATTTTCAGTAATTAAGCGGGAAAATATTGACATCAAGATAAACGTGGGGATAAACATTTTTTTGCTGGCTACTTTGGCATATGTACGGTGTGTATGAATGATTATGATCTCTATATGTA
Organism: Aristolochia contorta; assembly: GCA_022405105.1. Taxonomy (NCBI): domain Eukaryota; kingdom Viridiplantae; phylum Streptophyta; class Magnoliopsida; order Piperales; family Aristolochiaceae; genus Aristolochia; species Aristolochia contorta. Next base: position 17,436,380 of record CM039666.1, read on the forward strand.
TATGTATATATGCTTATGTTATATATCAGTCATTATATTTGTACATATTTTGAAGTCAATTTTAACTGTGCATCATGTTCTAATTTTCAGAAGTTTTATACATTACTGTACTACAGGTTTTTTAGCTTTTCTTTCATTGTGTATCATTTTATCAAAACTGACCTTTTTAATTATAAAAAGCCATGCCTTATTATCTGGCCGATTAGACTAGTTTATAATTTGCCTCGACCTGGGGATACATATCTGTTTTTTGATAGTCGAATCATCTGCATCCATCTGGGTGCAAGAAATGAATTGGGTGGTGCAAGAAATGTATTACTAGGCCTTAGATTCTTCACTGGGAGACTTAATTTCTGGTAGACTCTGGTGAGTCTTTTAATGTAATTAGGTGGTGCAAGAAATGAACTATACCTTCACGGAAGCTACAAAGTAAAAGAGATCTGGGTGCTAGGGAAGAGTATTGACAGTAGATGGAGCCACATTCTCCCTTGCAAATTGATCTGTTGCAGATGGGTTGGCCAGGGAAGGGCCATGGAGGGGTTACCCTTGCACAAGTTCTTGTGAGTGAATTTTTATAATGGTACTCAATGTATTCATGCATTTTACTCTCACTAATTACAGATATAACATTTTCCTCAATAATAATAATAATAATAATAATAATAATAATAATAATAATAATAATAATATATCTGAAAGAATATGATAGAAATACTAATCTGCAAGATAATCCACTCTGATCGGCACCGACCAATCCATAAGCATCATGGATTGTATATGTACATTAAGATAATCAATCCGTGTAATATGTAAGTGAACAAATATTTAATAACCCGGAGATGATCCGATCCATTCTTAGTGTTTGGATTAAATTTTAATAAAACCCAAAACATTGTGGATAGCATATGGATATTAGAGTACCCCGAACAGACCCAACCTATTTGCGCTCTCTTTCGTAAACGATTCAGAATTTTGTTGTTCTGACCGCCAACCGATTACCCACCCAGACCAGCAGGTCTATGGTTGACGTTGCACAAGCGCACAGTGAAGAGAGATCAGGAAAGGAAGAAGGCATAAGGAGAGGGCAAGGGAGAAGGAAAGGGAAAGGGAGAGGGTGAGGAAGAGGAAGAGGAAGAGGAAGAGGGAGAGGAAGAGGAAGAGGAAGAGGAAGAGGAAGAGGAGAGGGAGAGAGAGAGGAAGAAGGAGAGCGAAAGTGAGGGGGGAAGAGGCAGAGGATGTGGAACCCTTCCCACTGTTGTTAGCAAACAACAATTTTCCTTGGCGCGTGTTTTTGAGTTTTTTAAAAAAATAAAGATGTCAACAAGATTCAATAAATGAATTATCTTGGTCAAGATGATTATAATTGAACCCGGTCGGCCGGGTTCCGGTTTGGTTGTTAAACCACTGATTCTAACCTATCTTAAGATTCAAAAACTTAATGACCTGTTTGGATATCATATTTCCAAAATGAGGCTGCTTTTAAGTACTGATGTGTTTTTGAAGACAGCCCTGTAGTTTAAAGCTAATCAATGCATAGATTTAGAAGACGGGATTGGATATTTCCAGCCGAAAGAAATTGAAGCAGGGATTGATTTCACGATTGTGCAACTCGGCCAGGTCAAAGGCCACTCAGCGACTCGCATTTACCCTTGTGCAGGGTCAAGAAGGAAAGAGGCTTGCTCCTTTAAAATGGCGTGTTATCCCGGCGACCAGGACATATTCAGCCAACCTGACTCGGACATATTCAGCCAGTTTCCATTGCAACATACATTTTCAGAGTTTACCAAGCAGAATTAGTGGAGAGAGGTGAGCTCTCTTTCAGTTTTTGCACCCTCCATTTTCTGCTCCCTCGTACCTTCATTTGTTCTCACTAATCTTTCAACATTTGCCGGCAATTTCGGCGCACAGATTCTCTCATCTTAATTTTCTTTTTTTTTTTTTATCAAAAGATTGATGATTGCTATTAAAGAAGCAACACCATGAAATCCTTGGAAATCTTGGATCGGCACCCTTTAGATGTTTAGCTTTTCTTCATTCTTTACTACATTCTCGTTATATGTTTCTGCCATTCTCGTCACAGGTTGGGCATCTGCATGTGCGCTTTCATAAATTCTCCGTCTCACAGTTTTCCCAAAGCACAATTTTAAAAAAAAAAATTAAATAGAGATTTATCTTAAATAATTTTAATAAAAAGACAGTTTCAGGTTCCAAAGGGCATGACCATTAGCAATCTTTGTATATGGGGTGCTCGCTGGCCACGAAAAAGACGTTCTCTTCCCCACGATATCTCCTTCTACTTAAGCTCCTCATAAGAATATAACACTAGGCTTATGGGGTTGACTCTATAAGCATCCATCGTCATATATAGATTGCCAGAAAACCCCAATACAGAATTCCGTTGATTTGTTGAATTCAAGATTGCCAGAGCCTGCAGCAAACTAATTATTAGAGACGATGCCAACATACTTCCAGCGAACAAAGATGTTTTACTTACACGGTGTCTCTCTCATCTGAAGGCTCCACGAACGGGCACTTTGCCTCTTGCTGCATTACACAGGTTCTTTTTTTCCTCCTTCAAAATACATGATATATTCATTCATGACAGAGCCATATATTCTAACAACGCTAAAGACTTTAGTAACTATAAACAAAACTTAAAAAAGCTTATGTACTCAAACATAACTGTGTTGTTTTGGAAAAAGAGACGCACTACTAACATTAACATTTACTTGTAATCTTCTCCCTCGGTGTAACAGCAGAAGGATCAGCATCCAAAAGCATCTTCACCACTTCTCTCATAGTGGGGCGAACTGAAGGAAGCTTGGTGGTACAGAGGACTGCAACCTTCAAGACCTTGATCATGTCCTCCTCAAAAGAAGTGCCGATTCGCTTGTCAAGTACACCAACGACATCTTTTTTGTCATTGATACAAGTTGAAACCCAATAGACGATATCTTTCCCTTCTCCATAATCCTGTTCTATCGGCCTTCGCCCCGTTACCAACTCCAACAGGACCACACCAAAGCTATAGACGTCGCTCTTTTCGGTCACCTTCAGGGAATAGGCATGCTCTGAAAATATGAAATGTACCAGCTCAACACAGGTTTGACATGAATTGCAGCATAAAACGTAAAACACGACGGTGTACAACATCAATGATATAATTTTATCGACTAAAGATGGAACTCACCTGGGGCAATGTATCCGTGTGTACCAGCAAAGCAGCTTGAATCCAAGGATGCAGAAGATTCTTCCATAATCTTCGCAATCCCAAAATCAGCAATCTTTGCTTCGTAATCCTCATCAAGTAAAATGTTGGACGATTTTATGTCCCGGTGGATAATTGCAGGTGAGCAATCATAGTGAAGATAAGAGAGCCCCTTTGCAGCTCCAACTGCAATGTTGTACCTCCGAACCCAATCCAGCTCTGGTTGCCCACCCTTGAATTCCCGCTGAAGGGCTTCAAACAGATTTCCATTAACCATGTACTCAAACACAAGAAAATTAGATGCTCCTTTACTCAGGAAAGCATAAAGCTTGAGGATATTGCGATGTCTAATTTTTGCAAGAATCTCCATCTCTGCTGCCAAAACCTTCCCGTCCGTTCCTCTCAACAACTGCTTCACCGCAAAAGTGCTGCCACTCTTCTTCAAAACTAGACGATATACTCTACCTGTACCACCACTCCCAATCAAGTTTTCCTCTTCCAAGTAACGTATATCCTCCACATCAAACTCTGTCTGGTGGAAAGACTCCAGTTTCCAGGATGGATTCTTTTCAAAATCATGCCCATGATAGTTGTCTTGAAAGGATTCGTCAAGCTTGAAGCTGCGATAGCTCACAAAGATCAATCCAGCAAGAACAAAAACCATCACCGAGGATATGATGCAGACAAGAACCACTTTGCTTGCCATGCTTTTCTTCTGTTCATGCCTTGTATTGCAAATACTCATGTCAGAATTTCTTGGGCTTGTCAATTTTGTGTCTGCACAAAGTCCATCGTTCCCAGTAAAAGCTTGGTCTCCTCCAATCATCAAAAGTTGAGGAGGAACTCTTCCTGATAACCAGTTGCCAGAGAAATCAATAAAACTTAACTTCAGCATCTGTAAATCCTCAGGAATTGAACCTGAGAATTTGTTTTAGACAGATTCAAAGAGTTTAAAGAATTCAACATAGACAACTTCTCAGGAATATGACCATTAAGAGAATTCTCAGCAAGATTCAGGTCTACTAACTTAGAGCATTGACTCAGTTCAGGTGGTATTGGCCCACTCAATGAATTTCGGTCCAAATGCAAAGTCGATAACTGGTTAAGGTTTCCAATTTCGGAAGGTAGCTTCCCAGAAAAAGCATTGTTGCTGGCTATAAGTTTCTGTAGCTGCAGAACTTTGCCTAGTTCAAGGGGAAGCTGACCCGAAAATTTATTGTTTTGCAAAAGCAGTTGATTCAAGCTCATTGAAGTCTCAATATCAGAAGTTATGCCCCAGCAAAATAGTTATCCGAAAAATCTATAATTTTGGCATTTGGTAAACCCCACACTCCATCTGGAATCTTCCCAAATAATTTGTTCTGGCTGATCCTGAGCCTCTCCAGTGACTTGCAGTTTGCATAAGTGTTGGGCAATTCACCTGAGAAATTGTTACCCAATGCAAGCAAGAATTGCAGTTTCTTGCTTTCACATAAGAACTTCGGAAATCCACCTGAAAACTGATTCTCTGATATGTCTATACTTTCAAGAGGAGAGAACCTGCCAAAATTCTCAGGAAATTTTCCAGAAAATTGGTTCTTGTAAATAGAAAAACCCTTGAGATGCTGTAGTTCCCCAAATCCTTTAGGAATCTCTCCGATAAAATGATTTTCATATAACTGGAAAACTGCCAAATGTTTCAGGTTGCCCAACTGCGGCGGTAAACTCCCAACCATTTGGTTCTTTGAAATATCAAACTCACGCAAAAGAGTGAGATTTGAAAACTCTGGAGGGATTTCTCCAGTGAAATTGTTTGAATAGAGTTCAATCTTCACTAGATTCCGTAAAGTTGTGATGGCTTTAGGGAATATCCCTGAGAGTCTGTTGGTAGAAAAATCTAGTGTCTGAAGAGAGCTTAACTGGAAGATTGCATCAGGAATCTCTCCTCTGAAATTACAGTCTGCCAGATAAATCACTGTTAAGTTTTTCAATTTTCCAATATATTTGGGAATCTCTCCCTCGTTGAAGGGATTTCCTGCAAGGCCCAGTGAAGTCAGGCCAGATAATTCTCCAACCCATTTTGGGAAGTCACCTGAGAAGTAATTCTGTGACAAGTCAAGCGCCTCTAACTTTGTCAAAGGTGATAAATCTGGAATTTCACCTGCAAAATTGTTATCAGAGAGATCAAGCTCCCGAAGATTGGTAGCATTCACTACCGCAGGAGGCAGAAGACCTGAAATGGAATTGGAGGCAAGTACAAGCCTAGTGAGCCCAGGGAGGACAAAAATGGAAGGAAGCAGCTCCCCAGAGAGAGACTTGTTCGTGAGAGATATCTCAGCAACATGGCCTGATGCAGGATCACAAGATACACCAGAAAAGTTGCAAGGAGATTTAGAATCTTCCCAGTTTTCTAAGGCACCGAAAGGGTCTTTCAACTGTTTTTTAAATTGAAGGAGAACATCCTTCTCTATAATGAGGGATTCTGAACAAAACAAATGGCAAAATACAAATAGTGTCGTTAATAGAGGGGAATATAGATGCGTGTTTGCCATTAAGATAGAAGGAAGGAGAAAAAGTCTCTTTCAATTAGTGTACGATTGGTTGGTCTTTGTAGCACTTCTTGAAGCATAGCAGCATCAGAGCTTCCACAGTCATCTGTAAGATAAGAAGAGAAACTGTCAGTAGCTGCTTTCTCAAGAAAAACAGATGACGAACCATTAAAAGACAAATTCCCAACTGTTTTCTGAGAGAGGTCCATTGAAGATAAGAACTTCACACAAAAAAACAAATGGCGGATCATGGCAGGTTGTATGTGGCTAGAGAATCCCAACCGGAAGATTTTCTTTTGTTTTATCAAAAACTAACCCCGAGTGAGTGATTGAACCGCTTGCCAGCTTCGTATTAACTGGGCCTCTTACAACTGGCCCAAGAGTCCGCAACTCACTGCTTTTCTTAGTAGAAGTTGAACAGTTTGGTAATGTGATATTGGCGATCAGTTTGGGGGGGGGGGGGGGGACATTCACCACTTGTTTAGCTAAGATGGTTATGCATGAAACAATTTGGGGCAACTCCAGCTAATATTAGAAGAGTACAAAAGGCAAAAGTCAAAACTTTTCCTTCCTTTTTTTCTTTAAAGGTCTTTTCTACGTCCTACTTTTTCCTTTAATTTGAGAAGAGGAAAGAAATTTGGGAAGAGATAAAACAAGAGGACTAAGGGAGGCTAAAATTTACATTAGAAAAAGGGAATGAGACAAACAAAATAAACCTTTAGAAGTTACACTACCACACTCTTATCCATCATTAAAACAAATAATTAATGAATGAATAAATAACGCGAGTGTTCAAAACAAGTCCAGTTCATCTCCTAAAAAAGAGTACCAACATTAACAAGATTATAAGTTGTTCTAAAGTGACATCGAGAACTAGAGAAGAAAAAATAATTTATTAACGAAGGCGGCGTGGCAGCTTTCGGTAACATATAGATAGCAAAAAACTTTTTTACATCAGAGAATATGCATCAGATAAAACACAGTGACAGGTCATGCAACATTTACGGCGTTTAAAGGCCTCGGGAAGAGACAACCTTCCCTCAGAATTGGTCCTCCAAAAACCCGATAAGAAACGCTTCCAAGCAACAACGCAGCGACAGTAACAGAAATCTGTTACTTATTTGTCGCGACTCCGGACCCAAAGGGAATAATCGGGTAAAACATGTCGGATCAGTAGTCGGATATCGGACCTCCGACAGAATAACCATCATCTACGGTGTCCAGCACAACCGGACCTGGATTAAAAAAAAAGAGAAAGTACAACCGGGACCACAAATTCAAATGTACGGCTGAAGATGGTTAAAATATCTCGATTACTCGTAAAAATTCGGAAAACAGGGGCGGCGCCCGCTTCACGGCGCCAGTGAGGAATCAGACGGAATTGAGAAAAAAATGGAAGAAGAATCTTTCGAAATCGCTTCTGCCTTCTTCCGAGCCGTTCCGTTTGGCAAAAAAAGTGAATGGAAGGACCTTATTATATCCGTAACGTATCTGATCTCCCAAGGTGAGAAAAGATGGGAGTTTTAACTTAACTGGACCAGTCGATTTCATCTTAGAAACCAGTGAGAAAAACCAGTCCACTCGAGTTACGCCGAGGAAGTCGAAGTTCCACGAAAGAAAATTCCGGGACTTTTTCTCGAACGAAACTTTAGGTGTTTGCTGTCTATAACGGTTTACAGCTTTTGCGAAAGAATATCACTATAGCGAAAAATACCAACTTCGGCGGCCGACTTTGATTAAGAATCAAAATTTTCTTTTCAGAATACGCACACAATCGCCCTTTTGGAATTTATTTCTATAAAAGAAAATCACGGATTTTCAAAACTACCAAAGGCTACGCCATGAGATATACGAACAAAAACAGAAACAGTGGAAAGACAAGCAGTATCGAAAAGGAACGTCAGAAAAGATTCGGCCTTTATCATACAAAACCAGTGTATTAAATTAAACCATACTTAATAAAAACAAAGAGATTAATCCATGCAGATGATTTCTTACCAGAAAGAGACGATCGAATCCTCTCCGTAAATGACTCGATCAGTAGACCTCCGAAGCGAAACCACTCAACAACAAAACCTCGTGATATCGCAAAGCTCCAAAACACCTTCCGCCACCTTGTACAACCTCATTGAGGTCCAACAGATTCACCTTCGCCTCAGAAATTACTCGAACAAACACACAGATCTAGAAGACGAGCTCAAGAAGATAAAAAAAAATAGCCACCATTTAAGAAAAGAAAACACTCTCTTGCCAATATTCGGATTCAGAAACCAAAGAATCACTCGGAGGCCGATTTCGGGACGGTTTTCGAGCTCTGTAAAGCAAGAAGCGTTCCTCGTCGAAATCGCCACGGAATGTCGCCAACCTCGGATCAAATGAAAGCGCGGCGCAAGCCTTTTGCGACGGGAACGAAGCCGGAACGTCGATTTTACGAGTCACGACAACCGGACGGGAATCGAAGCGGTTACATTTGGGGAAAAGAAAGGGGGAAAGGAGAGAAGGTGAGAGAAACGAGACTAGGCATCGAAAACCTCAAAAAACCCACTCTAAAAGCAAAGAGACAGAGATAGAGAGAGATTGAGAAACGAGAGACAAGCGTTAAGACGAGCGTTAGCGAGCACCTCCATTACGACAGAGTGAAAAGACATTTTTACCCATCACTCTGTGTGACTGGGACTTGTCCCCCAGAGGATGAATTATTGATTGGTCAAAGAGAGTTGACTGGTCGGAGTTTTATTTACTCGGACAAAGTCTTCTAGAAGCGGATAAGGGGTAGTTTCGTCAATGTTAGACGCACGAGGCGACAATTTTTTTTTTTTTGCCCTTTTCATCCAAAAACGATATAATAATAATATTAGATAAAAATAAATAATAAATAAAGTCATAATAAATTACACATAAACATGCCTTCAAGAATGCAGCATTGAGCATCCCCATTTCTCGTTATATGTAAGTGAGTTAATTTTTATTTTGATATTATAAATTACCCAGTAAAAATAAAATAATTTTTTTATGTTAAGTACGCTTGATTAAGTTTATCAATTTATTGAAAAAGCATGCAGTTACTTCCTTTAAGCATTAAAGGTGAAGATAAGTGTTTTCGTAGATATCAAATTAAAACTTAAAATAGATGAGAAAAGTTGTTATTCTATACTACTTGTTCTTAATAAATTCTCTTTTTAATTTATATTTTTATATAATAAATATAATTAGTAATTACCATTTTAATTAAAGAAGGATAAATAAATAGAACTAAGGAGAAGAAAAGAAAGTGAAGATATCTTGTCCGTATGTGTTCGCTGAAATTGGTAAAATCTTATGTGGGGTAGGGTGAGAGGTGGTGGGTCCAGTGGACGGTGGGATGAGACATAGGAGTGGGGTCCATGGGTTAGTGCGATGTGGCCTCGTTGGGTTTGTCTCATTTGACCGAAAGTGATGAGAATGTGGCCATCCCACACTCAATCAAGCAAGAATTATAAGCAAGGGTTCAAAGTTGAGACCCTCACGGTCCCCATGAGTTACCATTTCTTAAATACTAGTTAGTATTAATTTTATAAACGAAAACCTTAAATCATGGAAACTAATTATGTGAGCTAGCAAAAATTTGTATTTTAAAAATATATGTAATGATAATATTTTATTTAAATAAATTTTTTTTTAAAAAAAGTATTTCTCTAATGAAAAAAGGAAACTATTTTTTCTAATATTTTAGTTTAAAATAGGGATAGGAAGTGGAAACAAAGCCCCCTTTTTTCGTTTATATGATCAAAGTATTATTAGTCAAAGCTACGCACTTCCAGTATTTGCTTTAGAAAAGATAAGTCTGATTTGGTTGAAAAAGAGGGAAGAGTAATCAAGTCATCAACCCTATCTAGTGTTAGAATGATTATTTATGACCTCAACAAAAGACAACACCCACTTCCCTAATACAATTCAGATGTGCTTCAGTATGGTCCACCTTACTTTTCAATTACTAACAGTACATTCCCATGCCCTTTTTTCCATTGGGAAGAAACAAAACTGAAGATAGATTAAGCATTGATGGATGAAGGGCAATTCCCATTAAATACATATAAAACCAATTAATGAATGGTTTTTTGTCAAAAGGCAGCGCCAGGGTGTCCCAGAACAATCTCATTTATTCATCTTTCTAAATCATTTGTCCACGCTGCAGATTTGTTCTTACCCTTTGAGAATCAGTACTAAAGAAAAGAAAAAAAAAATAACTGTTAGGTCTGCCCACCCAAAGCTTTGGAGAGCTTAAGAGAGAAGGCCATTATGATAATCATAATGGCCCAAACTGGTGGTTCAAGGTTTCTTATAAGTCACAGGTACAGAGGTACAGCATGGATTGCTTGTGAGGAGTACTACTTGTGAATTACTTTTCCTTTTTGTGGGGTTTGAAAAGCAGGAGCAGCTACTGCTGCTGACAAGCCCCTTTCATGAGTAAACAGTAATCAAATTTAAGAGAACAAAAAGTGGGAAGCTGAGTATTTGATTAGTATCAATGAACAGAATTCTGATAATTTAGAATAGATTGAAAGTAGCAGCAGCAGTAGCTGCTGCTGCTGACAAGCCACTTTCATGCTTTGACTGAAACCAGGATTAAATTTCAGAAAACAAAATTAGAAAAGATTGAGATTTTGTTTGGTTCTTTCATTCTTGTTTGTTTACTAAACAAAAACAAATCGTAAGACCCATTAAAGACTGGTTTAAAGGGGGCACTGGCTTTGAGTGGAAGAATGACGTCACCCACTTTGCCTCCTTACAGACCTAGTAAACACATCAATTCAGACTACTCTTTTAGTGTGGCACATAATTTTTTCAGATCCAGAGATGCGGAGCCTTTATCCATTACCAGACACAAATGAAAGCTGTGAGTAGTGGATGGTATCCCTTCCCTTCTCAGAAGTTTGGAAAATAAGGGGAAGGTGCTCCTGGTTTGTTCTTTTCCATTAAATGGCGCCCATCAATGGGAGCAAAGTTTTTTTGATCTTCTTGTCGGTAGACAACTAAGGAGTAGTCATGATCAGTGCTTCCATTCATTGAATCTCATCAGCTTTTATTGTTCATGAGTTGTGAAATTTTTGTAGTTTTGTGAGCTACATTTTAATACAATCTGGAGTTAAAATTTGTATGACCCAAATTGAATGAACGACTTATGGTTATGTTTATTTACTTTTGAACCACAAGTACTGCCTATATATATGAGACCCACATCAAGGAAGTACGAAAATTATTATCAAGGAAGCTGAGAAATGAGACATTTACTATGTAGTTTGGACCACAACATGAAATCTTGGGTGAACAAGCTGATAATGATGATGCCGATGTAATAACATTCAAACGAGTTGTTATAGTATCTAATCATAGATTGAGTGATGCTGATAATGATGATGATAATGATGAAGATGTTATTGTGTTCTTCATTTTATCCTAAATAACCAATGACATCGGAGCACCAATATTCATTAAATTCAACATGTTTAGTTTCATTGCATTTCCTTTTCGCTTACAGTTTAATTTAATATTTATTTGGTAGGAGTTCATCTTAAGAAACCGAAACCAATCATTGGCGATCTTGGTTATAACCTACCATAGGGAAAGAACAAAATTTTAAAAAGAAAGTGAACAAGCTGTAGCTTTCTTTCAAGTTTCTTTCTAAGGCATTGATCTTGGGTTGGTAGTAAGAAAATGGCTTTCAAAAAATTGGTAAATTAGTGGGGTGGAAGGGAAGTAATCTGATTGGAAGCATACTTAAGCAACTTGTTACTGTTATATACTTGGGAGGAGTGGGCTCCATAAATTCCTAAAATTGCAAGAGTGAGATTCATCTAGATTCATGATTCGTTTGATGATAGATTAAACCAAAGATTGAATGAATCTCTGCCTAATTAACTTTTAGCGTGGCTTGCCAACATTTAATCTCTACATGCACAATAAGCAACAGCCATCAGAATCTATTCGCTCGTTTCAACTCCTCACTAAGTGCTATTTCAGATTTGATTAGCGTAGGCAATGTCAAGTCACAGAGGAAAAAGTTGCCTCTCAATTTCTTTGTTCCATTATTCATTCTAGAGTGTATTTCATGAGGAACCCAACCCAAACCGGCTCAAAAGACATAGGAGAATAGTGGATGTTTCTAACTTTCTACTTCGCTTTCAGCTCTTTCCATGTTGGTAACAATTTGGAGTTCCATCTCTTCATTCATAAATTTCATTTTTCTATTACTTAAGTCGGTTTCCAAGTCCGAGAAGAAAAAGACTGAAAAAGAAGATGGATTTGCACCAAAAGAAATCTCATCTGGTTAGAAGTGCATTAAAAGCATGATGTGTTGTCAAAAACTTGGAGAATAGGACCATCAACCTTTGCAGCAAGACGAACCAGGACAAAGCGTTCTTTATCATATAAAAAACAAAGAGAAGAAGATGTGGATCTCCTTGTCTTACTTTTCTATGTCGATAAGGCTTCATCATTAACGAGGATAAATAAGAAGTAGATGAACTGCAAGAGATATGGCCAAAACCCATTCTCAACATCATAAAATCTAAGGAATTCTATTTTACCCGTTCAAAAGCCTCTCAAGATAAATTTTAATGGTGATTCTACTAGCTTTCTTTAAAGAATTTTGACGAAATGCACATTGGCAAGGACTGATTATGGAAGATGAACCTTACAAAGTAGATCTCACAACTTGATAAACCTTTCTCAAGTTCCAATGGCATAGAATTAATGATTTCAGAAAGTTGAGGGAGGGAGGAGGGAGGCAGGGAGGACGGGGAAACCCTTTTAAAATGTCTTCATGTTACAACAGGGTACAAGGCAAAATTGGAAGATGACAGGTCTGAGAAAATACCTTACAACTTCATTAGCAATGAGACTACGTCAGTCCATCTCCGGGAAAGTTTTTGAAGTCTATTCTTTAAATCTTAGATCTTCTAGAAAAAAAAAAAGATTTGTTCTAAAAATGGTTAGCAAAGGATAGGTTTACTATTTGTCTCATTTTACGGGGATTAATATGAGTGGTGATGTGCATAGTGATATATTTTTACTAATTTTTATATAATAATATAATAAATATACTTTATCAGATATAATAATTAAAATGATGACTATGTGTTTATACAAAGTTTTATATAACAAATTCAAACTAAATTGTTCATTATCATTAAAAAACAATACAAGCAAAAAGAAAGAGAGGTTAAACTTCCCCGTTGCCTTCTTCTAGGAAAAGAGGAGGACGCATCCATGCTTTTGCTCGGGATGAGTGGGGGACATAGCAGTGCCCCCTCAAAATAGGAGGGGAGGAGAACATTGGCATCTTCCTCATTGCCGAAATTGGAAAATAGGTGGCAAAGAAGGTGCCAACACCTTGGGGCCGTCTTTCATGCTCAAATGCCAAAGCTTCCTTTGTTAGAGAGCCAAGGGATGATGGAGGATCGGGGAAGAGGGGTGGCCCTTTCTTTGGAGGAGACCCTTTACCCCCAAAGAAAGTGTTGACAGGGTAGGGAGAGTAACAAAGAAGAAGACAATGAACAAACAAGAAGAGAGAAAAGGGGTGTGCACTGATGAATTTCACCAGTCTTTTATTCTGAAAAAGATATTCATCCCCTTAAGAGGGAAAATTCAATGACTAAGACAGATTCTCTCCCTACCCTTTTTCTCTCTCAGATTCTTTTATACTTCCTAAATACAAAAATAGACTCTTTCTTCCATGCAATCCTGGAAAGACATAAGAATTTTTGGTCTGAGGGCTGATGAGCATTTTCTTATACAAATTCTCCCACCTTTTGAGTATATTAGCTAAATGTAAGCGAGCTCCAGAAACTTTCCCATGTCCTTCCATCATAAGCCCCCCTTTGTTTTTATCAACATTTAAGCAACAGATCCCAAATTATACTTTGAAAATAAGTGCTCCATCGAAAATTCTAATTTGAAAAATGTTGAAGAAAGGAAAATACAAAAGAAGAAAAACAGACACAATTGGCTTCTCAGTCCAGGTTAAGTGTTACCAACATTTTTTTTTTTTTTTTTTTTTAAGGACAAGTGCTACTAGCATTGAATTAATTAATTGTGATATCTTTTTTCCGTTTTTCTTTTCCTTTTTGTTGTTCTACAAAGGAACCCAGATTTTGTTTACATCAGCAGAGACCTAAAATTTTCATATGAAGTTGAGAAGAAAATTATCTCTTGGAACAACAAAAAGACCTGCAAAGGAACTGAGAGTGCCTTACAAGTGTTTGGCCCTCCAATCTACAGTTAAACCTCTTTCATCTTCATCTTCATCACTTGATTCCTCACTCGACTCTTCACCTCTGAATTTAAGAGGTTTCTTCTCCTCACGAGCAAGTTTCACAGCTTTTAACTCCATCTGCTTCTTCTTTAACATTTCCACTCTTTCCTTGTAAGCCCTAACAAAAATGCAGAGTTTCGATCATGCTTAACAAACTGAACCATAATATAAATTGTTTTTTATTTCTTTTGACTCACTTTTGTTCTAATGATTCTGCTTCCTCTATCATCTCTGCAGCATCAAACTGCGATAAACAAAATATTTATAAATAAAGTTCCAGTAACCAGAGAAGTAGATCATTTTTTTCTCAAGAGATTCAGAGACAGAGAAAGAGAAGAAGATGAGGAAAACATCTGCACAGAGAAGTTCCAACCAACTGCATAATCTTAGTTACCTCTTCTTCCTCTAAGCGTTCATCTACTCCCTGCAAATCCTCTTGGATTACCTTCTCAAATTCTTTATATTCATCACTGCACAGGCATTTTAAAATTTAGTATAGAGATAAATGATGAAACATCTCTATTGTGGTTTCTTATGCATCATTGCCGCTTTCATGAAATAAGATTGGAGATAAATGGTGAAACATCTTTAGTGTGACACTTGGCTTTCCCATTTTTCTGGTATACTGAAGAGGTTTTTGTGTATAATGCATCATTATGTACAAGAAATGAATGCTTTTGCAGGTCAACAAAAGATTTCACCAACAATTATACCATTTTCAGTATTCATTTCCCCTCCCTCCCTTCCTCTCTCTTTTGTTTTCTCCTCCAAGCTCTACATTTTACATAGTATCAGAGCAAAGAAGATGGATTTTTGAAGGTTCAAACAGTGTTCTGGTGATTCTTTTAAGCCTGCAACTTCCTTTAGAAGTTACGAATTCCCAACTGGTGATGGTCAACCTTAAAGCAAGATCTCTTTGTGACTACCACTACCGTCGGAGAGATGGTCATAGCAGAGGTTGGGCCAGGGGAGATCAAGTGTATGCTCATTGTGGGCACCCCAATCATATTCCTCAAAACTGCTGGAAGAAGTTTGAAATACCAGCATGGTTAACGTGGCTGAAAACCCTAACAAAGTTTTGATGATTAATCGTTGGTCAAACCAAAGGGGGACTATTTGACGATTTACTCTCAAGATAGAAGTTCTAGATGGCAGTGTCGAATAACTTTAACTCTCCGGCTTCTTCATTTCTTAGCTAATATGTTGCTCCAATCAATACTGGCTTCCAAATTATGGTCAATAAGTTGATCAATGGTCATCCTTGGCTGGCCAAAGGTAGCAACTGGGAATGCCCAAAGGTGACAAATTTATCAATTAGAAGTCATTTCCTATTTTATTTCATTTTTTTTAAAAAAAGTGGATAGACTTAGAAAGTCCTAATTGGGGTCTATTACCTACTGCAGACATGATAGGAATTTTCTATTTAGTCAATTTTATCCCCCAGCCAAAGCGAACGTGAAGGTTTGCACCAAGATAATTTGTGAAGTCCTGAAAAAGTGTTTTCCTTTTGTTTTATGTGATACAGAAAGAGCAACAAAAATTTGGTCAAATCCAAGGTTTAGAAGAGGAATGACATCATGCAGCTCACTTCACCTATACTTCTCTGTAGTACGCCAGATTATTAGTAGTAATTTATACTCAAAAGAGAATTCTTTAGCAACTTTCTTATTCACCAACAACCCCCAAATCAAATGCTAATTTACATTTCCCCTGAAATGCTAAAGAATATTAACTTGATTTTAAGACTTATCAAACAGTACGAATAATTTGCCATCTCAACGAGGCTATTTTATGAAAAAAGATGAAGGTAAAAAAAATTTATAAAACTGATAAAATCAGGTAGGGAAACACTTACTTGATATCCAGTTTAACTGGTTCGATGCCACGGGCACGTAAATCTGCATCTTTGTTGTCAAAGAAACCTTCTGGAAGTGCACCATTTACGGGCTTGACTTCAGCACTACTAGTCTTTCTAGATGAGTTACTAGGCAGCATGGGACCCATATCTTCATGTTTCTCGATTGTTTCCTCTACAACATGACTTGTAAAGTCACTTGCCTTGTTTACAGAATCAAGCTCCAGTAAAGGATGACTTTCAACTTGAGGAACCACAGCTTTTCCGGAAGATGGATTGACCTTGCCTCCAGCGGTTGGATCTAAATATCAAAATTATAATTAATAGTTGGAACAAAACAAATAAACACAGATGACAAAGATCAACGAGAAATGACCCACCACTAACAGTCTAAATAATAAATCAATTCTACAAGTGATGGCTCCAGATATCCAGGAAAGAAGAAACTGAGGTAATTTGCAGCTTTTCTAACTTGTCGTGTCCACACACATCTTAGCTGGTTCAATCAATTTTTTTGGGAAAAGAGGATGGCAGGCAGGATGAGAGGATTGGGAGGGTCAGAGAATGGGAGGGTGGGAGGATGGGGAGGACAGGAAGGACTGGGGAGGGGGGGTGTTGGCGGAGGTGGTATGGGATTAGGGATTTTGGATGAGTCCCCTCTGGAAACCTTAGGATCCAATCCTACTCAGGAGGTCCAATGCAGATTTGACCACAGCCAAGAAGAGTTCAAGTCAGTCACATAACCTTGGTCTTAGGGACCATGTGACAAAAATTTAAAAAGTTGACATAATTGAATATTCCAAGAAAGAAGATTTAAGAACTGAAATTAATCAATCATCTAAGTTAAGAATGCAAATAGCTTAAATCAACATAAGATACCGAAACCATCTTAATGATAACATCTGTCAGAAAATTCCAGGAGACAGTATGCTTAAAAAGAATGTGGAATATTTGAAATGACATGGCTCACATACCAAAAGAATTTATTGTACTTAATTGTACTGGTTGCTCTATCTTACTTGGATATGTGTAGCCAGAAAGGCTAACTCATCTGTGGACAAATTGGGACAAGAGGAAGTTGCCCAACACCTTGTTGTTTGACCACCTCAATGCTCATAATTGTAAACCATATTACATATTTCAACAGAGCTGTTATCATTGTCTTTCTTAAACAAAAGTAAACTAGAAAAAAAAAACTATGCAGCAGGAACTCTTTAAAAGTACATAAATAGACTTTTTTGTACTGCCGAAATAAACAGAGCACAGCAAGTGGCTTCTCTTAAGGTCTTTCTTAAACAAGCCAAATTGATCCAGATAATATCTGGATCTGTTGACAACCCGTTTCACAAGAAAAAGAAAACTCTACAACTTGGATCATTTATAGGGAGGATGTCTTAAAGATTTTATCCAAAAAAAATATTATTTTAGCAGAGGATTATCCATTTTATGCATAAAACAAAAGACTTGATAAAAACCAAAGCTTACTGGTCTTGGGTTTCTTTGACTCTTCTTTATCAAAAAAATTTGCGGGCAAAGATGATGAGGCCCGATGTTTATCAGTAGATTCTTTAACAGGTTGATCAGGTTTTGCATCATTAGCTTGAGTATTTCGAGCACCAGCAGCTGCAGCTTTTAAATTCTTGATTGCCTACAAAAGAATAACCAAATAAAAGGATGTGGAACATTAAACACTTCTTGGAAGCTTACAAAAATATGGAAGAATCCAAATCACTCAAGGAACTGAATTTTTCGAGACCCTAAATTCAACCACTAATCATAAATGTACCACTGTTTGTTTTAGTAGTAGTATTCCACATAGGTTAATGCCATAAAAATTCTCATCTAATCATTTTTTAAAATCACTAGACACTGCTTGTCACCTTCCCCAACACTCTCACAACCCAGAAGAAGGGGCCCTCAAGTTAAACTTAGATGGTTTTTTTTATTTATTTAAAGAAAACCCAGGGCACCTGGATAATAGTGGTCTTCTGAGGAATGGGAGGGGAATTCTTCCTAGTATCTTCAGGTCCTATTGAAATTGGTGAGTCAGAAGAGGTAGAATTCAAGACTTTCTTACAAGGTAAGGTGTATCTAATGATTCTCAGCACAGTTGAAATTAAAGGGGAGATTCAACAAGCGCACTCAGTTGGATGAGGGATCTTCTCCTGCACCATAATGTTTCTGCCTATGCTAAGGACAGCCAACAATGAGTCATAAATATTGATAAACGGGTATCTCAGGCATCAATAGTGTTGGATTCATTTCAAAATGTATCTTGAAGGCCTTACCTCTTTTTCATTTTCTTTCTTTTTTTTTTAGTAAGTTGTGGCCTCCCTCTTTGTAGTTTTAATCAACAAAGCTAATGAACATTTCAGTAAAAAAAAAAAAAAAAAGAATAAGTGGACATGCACCTAAATTTATCAAATATATGGATGAGCATTTATTCGAGAGCTATTGAAGAGCCAAATATAATCACCTCATGGTGCTGACGAGTGACTTGATGAACCGGCCAGTGTGATTCAGACTTCAAAACAACATCACAAACCTTGCAGACTGGTTGTTGACGGTCATTGTACCTGCATTAGGAAGAATTATCATGGAGCAATATCACCTCAACAATTAGAGACTCATCGGACACAACTTCTCGACCCAAATAGATAAGGTTTGAGATACCTTATCAAGTTTAATAAATTCGTGCCATTCAACGCAGCGGTATAAGACCCCTGAAATATCCTTATTGCAAAAAAATTTGAATAAATAAAAAAAAAAAAACATAAGTACCTTACAAGAGGAGAATCTATACGTTTTTCCCTTTTCTGCTCAGCCTCCCTTAATTTTGCACGAATCAAAGACTTCTGTGCTTGAGCATCCATTATAACTCGAGAAACCTCCAGGCACCGCGAAATAATATGAACGCAGTCTCCAAACCATGAGCCTAGAGCCTTGCAAACTGTAACAAAAGTGTCAGTGACATTAAATACCCGGTAAATTGGATTGCAAGAAGCGCTGAGAAGTTTTAATAGAATTGCCCACAACCCTGTTGCAGAAATAATCAGGTTACCCATTACAAAAGCTGAGAACGGAATCGTCCACTGCCCATTTCCCAAACGAGCTTCGAAATGTGGGGGCACAATCAAAGCCACGAAAAGGATAAAAGGAAGCAGAAAAGGAAAAAAAAAAAAAAAAAGACTCTACCTATTAATGCCGGACGCTTGGCCAAACCTGTCGAGTTTTCATCAGCGAGCTCAGCTTTTCTCAACCTGGCGCCGAGGTAGAGGACTTACTCTAGGTTAGAGAAAGCTTGATACGCGAAAAACCAGCTGATACGCCGTTGGCATGTTTGAACTTTGATATATGATACGACGTGCGTACGTTAACTCGTCACGGGATAACTCACTCTCAAGTCCTTCAACAAAATATTTTGTTTTCTTAAAACATAATATCTTTAACTTATAATTTACCCAGAGTTTTTAAAATCGGACGGAACTGGGTTGAACGCTTATCATAAAATCCCCAAGAAACCATGAAGGACCCATCGGGCCAATGATAATGTTTTGCATGGATGATTGGTATATCTGGAATACACGAGGAGGTATACTAGAGGTGGCCCTCCCTGGCGATTTCAACGCGACAGTAAATGAAAATGAGAAATCTTTTTACTCGATAGTTTATAAACTTAGCAATGCTTTTAAAGATTATATTGAAAATTCTGGGTGGGTAGATATTGGCACTTGTGGCCCAGTGTCACGCCGCTAGAGTATGAGAAGCACAATCTTGCTCCTTAGTGGCGTGCGGCCTAGCCTCCAAGCCCGTCTGGATGCTAGTCAGCCTCTTGGAAGAAGTTTAGCACAAGAACACTCTTGTTCTTGGTGCTAGAACTCTCTCAAAACTCAAGCACAAGAGAGACTCCGAATTTGGGAGGAAAGAACACTTCTATTGAATGAATGAATGAGTTACAAGCCTTTGTACATGGCTATTTATAGATTACAAAACCTCCCATGGTTGGTGACACCTATCAAGCACTTCTCTAAGTGCTTGCCAACCAATGCCAACTAATGCCAACTCATAGATTCCCACTAACTCTATGAGTTGTTGCCAACCAGCAAGCACTCCCTCCTTGTGCTTGCCAACTCATAGCCAACTCATGCATGCCACCTCATTTGCCTAGTCACAAGCCACCTCATGTGCCACGTCATACCCGTGCCATGTCATCCGCCTCGTCATCGGTTGATAGTTGGTCTTGTGCCTCTTTGTGTCTGCTGGTTGGCCATGCGCATAAGTGGGCGCGTCTCGCCCTTGTTGCATGTCCGTGTTCCATGCATATCGCACATTTTGGTATAGGAAGTCGCGCCCGTTTCATGCTCCCACCGCCATAAGGCAGACGTCCTCGTCTCGCATACGCTCCCGATATGCTTCGACCTCTTTCTCGAATTGCCAAAGCTCTGCTGCTTCATGCCAAGTTGCTTCGCTTTCGGTTCTCTCTTCCACTTCACTAAGAATTACGTGGAACGTGGCTTGCCTCTTTGACGTACCTCTCTATGAGTTATTACATAATCTACTTTCTTGGTAAAAGTAGTGGATACATCAAGGGTGCTCTAGGCTTTACAATTCTTTGGGGTCTGAGTCGGAAAAGTAAGGTTTGATGTTACTTACGTGGAATACGTTGTGAATGCGCATTCTCTTCGGTAGTTGCACCTTGTATGCTAGCTTCCCAATCTTCCGAATAATGGGAAAGGGTCCTTCGTACCTTTTATCAAACCTTTGTTCTTGGTCCTCAACAACTTGAGTTGTTCCGTCCTCATCTTTATGAGAACAAGGTCTCCCACCTTGAACTCAACATCTCGCCGCTTCAAATCCATAAAATTTCTTCATGCGCTTGCTGGCATGTTGCAAATATGATCGGGCTAGTTCCGTCCTTTCTTTCCAACGCTTAAGTAAAAGGTGGGCTGCTGGACACTTACTCAATTTTTCCGAATAATGCTTGCTGGTACTAACGGTTGTTGGCCAGTTGCAAGTTCAAAAGGGCTATGCCCTGTGGCTTCACTTTTCTGCATGTTGTATGAGAATTGGGCCACATCAAGGAGCTCGGGCCAATTTTTCTGATTTGCACCGACGAAATGCCTTAGGTATTCCTCAAGCAAGGCATTTATCCGCCTCCGTTTGCCCATCCGTTTGAGGATGAAAGCTGGTGGAAAGGTTAAGAGTAGTTCCAAGCAACTTAAAAGTTCGGACCAAAACTTACCCGTAAATCTTGGATCTCTATCGCTTATAATCGCCTCCGCACACCCCAAAGCTTCACCACATGTGATAGGAATGTCTTGGCTGTTTCTTGGGCTGTGCAATCGTTTGAGACGGCTATAAAAGTCCCATACTTGGAGAATCTATCTACCACCACTAAAATGGAACCCAAGCCTTCAGCTCGCCTTAGGCCAGAAATGAAGTCCATGCTTACTGAGACTCCCATGGGCGCTTGGGAATGGGAAGAGGGTCTAGCAGGCCAGCAGGTCTTTGTCTCTCCACTTTGTCTTGTTGACATACCAAACAGGTGCACACGTACTCCTCAACATCAGCATCAAGTCCGGGCCAATAGTAGTGCCTAGACAAGAGTGCAATAGTCCTTCTTTGGCCAGGATGACCAGCCCACAATGTATCATGGAACTCGCGTAGTAGCTCCTTGCGCAAACCCTCATATTTTGGTGCGAATAAACGCTTCCCTTTCGTGTATATAGCAGTCCGTCGCTAACCCAAAAGCGTCTTGTTTCACGCCCATGATTACGGCTTGTTCCAAGCGACAAGCAGTGGTATCACTCCGTAGCCCCGCACGGATTCGATCAATTATAGAAGTACTAACCTTAGTCACAGCGGCAACACTCATGAAGTCGGCTTTGCGGCTAAGTGCATCAGCAACATTGTTGGTCTTCCCGGATTTGTACTCCATCTCAAAGTCGAATTCTGCTAGGAAGTCTTGCCAACGTGCTTGCTTCGGGCTTAACTTCTTTTGTGTGAGGAAGTAGCTTGAGGCAACGTTGTCCGTCTTTACCACGAACTTGGACCCCAATAAGTAGTGCCTCCAGTGCGTAAGCAATGTACAATTGCTGTCATTTCCCTCTCTTGAACAGTATATCGCTGTTCGGTTTCATTGAGCTTCCGACTTTCGAATGCGATAGGGTGCCCATCCTGTTCAAGAACACCCCCAATAGCAAAGTTAGAGGCATCCGTAATTACCTCGAATGGCTTGCTGAAGTCTGCTAGCTTCAATACGGGTTCCTCCACCACAACTTGCTTCAATTTCTCAAATGAAGCTTGGCATTTGTCCATCCAATGCCATTGTTGTTTCTTCTTCAAGAGGTCCGTTAGAGGTGCTGCTATTGCTGAAAATCCTTTGATGAATCTTCTGTAGTAGTTCACGAGGCCTAGGAAACTCCTCAAGTCTCCAACCTTAGTTGAGTACGGTCCACTCGGAAATAGCTTGAACCTTCTTTTGATCCATCCAAATCCGTCCGCCGCCAATCCAAAGGTGTCCGAGGAAAGACACTTCTTCCAACCCGAAAGAACATTTTTCCTCTTTACATAGAGGGAATTCTCCTTAACACCTTGAAGACCTGCTTTAGGTGTTTTACATGATCTTCTAAATTTGGGCTATACACCACAATGTCATCTAAGTAGACGACTACAAATTTATCAAGGAAGGGTGAAAACACTTGATTCATAAGAGTACAAAATGTAGCTGGGGCGTTTGTTAAGCCAAAAGGCATAACAAGAAATTCGTATGACCCATACCTGGTTACACAAGTGGTCTTCGCCTCATCTCCTTCCGCGATCCGAACTTGGTAATATCCGGATCTCAAGTCCAGCTTAGAAAATACTCTTGCATGCTTCAATTGATCAAAGAGATCAGCAATCAAAGGAATAGGATACTTGTTCTTGACGGTTACCTTGTTTAGTGCTCGGTAATCGATGCAAAGTCGCATAGAACCATCCTTCTTTCTTTGAAATAGCACCGGCGCTCCATACGGTGCTTTGGAGGGCTGAATGAACCCAGCTTCTAGTAGTTCACCCAATTGCTTCTTGAGTTCCTCCAACTCCTTAGGCGCCATGCGGTACGGTGCCTTTGCTTGGGGTTTGGTACCCGGTTCCAACTCGATGGTATGATCAACACCTCTTCTAGGGGGGAGGTAGGGCGGCAACTCCTTAGGCATGACATCTTTGAACTCCTCCAGGACTTTGGTGACCTCTTTCGGTGCTGGAGTTGAGTTTCCTTCATTATCCTCTACAAGAGCTGCAACATAGGTAAGATCCCCTTGCTTAAGACCACGCTTAAGCTGTAGGGCCGTTAACATTGCATCCTTTCTCTTTACATCATGTACTTGTGATTCGGAAAGAGTACAAGGGCCACCCTCATCAAGGATTCCTACTACCCCAAATACGGCATTACAAATGCCTTACAATTGTTCAAGAAATCCATCCCCAAAATAACACTAAAATCGTCCATGGGAACAATGGTGAAATCAAGAGTACCCACCCATTTGTCCAAGGTAACACCAATGTTTCTAGCAACACCAATTACGGCCTTTGCCGCCGAATTCACAGCCTTGATTCGACTGTTGTCCGCTTCCAACTTCAATTTAAGGCGATTTGCCTCCTCCTCGGAGATGAAGTTGTGGGTTGCCCGGTGTCTACCATTGCCTTGGTCTTACTTCCATTCAAAATTAAGTCCAAGAAAAGTAGATTTCGTTTAGGTCTTACCGATTGGGTAGTCTTTTCACTACACGTCCGCATGCGAGTTGAGCAATGCCATAGAACTCATGCGCGGCTCTCCCCATTGTGCTTTAAATCTCCTTCTCCAGAAAGAGAGTTCAACACTTTCACCTTTGGGCAATCCTTGGCAAAATGTTCGCCTTCACAAACAAAACATCTTACTTTTCTATAGGACTTACCCTTCTCGCCTTTCTTCTTATCTTCAAACTTGAAGCTTGAGTCCTTCTTCTCAGGTCTCTTCTCAAACCTCTTTTTTTTTTTCTTCATCCTTGTGGTCTTTCGGGCTATGAGAGTTTTAGAAACCACCTCCTTGGTCTTCCGTTCATACTCCGTAAGCCTCTCCGCCGTGGACAAAGCTGAAGCCAAAGTCTTGACTTCCCGCCTCCTTAGTTCTTGCTCCGCCCAAGGTTTTAAACCAGCAAGGAAAGAAAAAGTTTGTCCTGATCGGACATATTAGAAATGCATAACATTAGAGAAGTAAACTTTTATACGTACTCTCTAATTGTGCCCTCTTGTTTCAAAGCTCTCAACTCCTTTCGAGCTTGATATTCCACATCTTCGGGAAGAATTGCGCCTTCAATTCCTTCTTAAAATTTTCCCATGTATTTATGGTAGAAGTGCCTAATTCCACATCCGTTTCCCTTCTCCTCCACCATAGAAGAGCATCCTCAACAAGGAACATAGAAACAGTACTAACCTTTTGCGCATCGTTGAGATTAGCATTGAAGAAGTACTTTTCTACTTGGTAAAGAAAGTTGTCAATGACTTTAGGATCTCTTACCCCATTGAAAGGTTTTGGTTCCGGCACTTTGATCTTGTTTGTTGCTCCATTCGTGTTTGCACCTCCGTTTGCTATAACACGCTCCAACAAAAGCAAGTCTAGTCCGAAGTTCATCCATCTCGTTCTTCACATCGTTCTTCACCTCCTCAAGGTTACCTCGGAAAACCGCCATAGCACTATAGACATTCTCCTCCAACGAATGAACCACTTCTGGGCTTCCATTTCCAGAACTAAGGTTCTCACGAACTTGTTCTTCCAATTGAATAACAAGCCTCTACCTTCTCGATCCTATCCTCAATTGAAGAAAAGCGAAGCTCAGATTTAGACATTCGTTCCTTACCTTTGAGTTGAACTTCCGCCTCGAAGTTGCCATAGGATTGCTTCCCGCTCTGATACCAGTTGTCACGCCGCTAGAGTATGAGAAGCACAATCTTGCTCCTTAGTGGCGTGCGGCCCTAGCCTCAAGCCCGTCTGGATGCTAGTCAGCCTCTTGGAAGAAGTTTAGCACAAGAACACTCTTGTTCTTGGTGCTAGAACTCTCTCAAAACTCAAGCACAAGAGAGACTCCGAATTTGGGAGGAAAGAACACTTCTATTGAATGAATGAATGAGTTACAAGCCTTTGTACATGGCTATTTATAGATTACAAAACCTCCCATGGTTGGTGACACCTATCAAGCACTTCTCTAAGTGCTTGCCAACCAATGCCAACTAATGCCAACTCATAGATTCCCACTAACTCTATGAGTTGTTGCCAACTAGCAAGCACTCCCTCCTTGTGCTTGCCAACTCATAGCCAACTCATGCATGCCACCTCATTTGCCTAGTCACAAGCCACCTCATGTGCCACGTCATACCCGTGCCATGTCATCCGCCTCGTCATCGGTTGATAGTTGGTCTTGTGCCTCTTTGTCTGTTGGTTGGCCATGCGCATAAGTGGGCGCGTCTGCCCTTGTTGCATGTCCGTGTTCCATGCATATCGCACATTTTGGTATAGGGAAGTCGCGCCCCGTTTCACCCAGGCACATATGGTGGAATTTCTTTTTATCTAGAGTCATTAAATATTTCATTCCTGCATTCTAAAATTGTCTAGAGCAGGTAACATAGAGATGTTTGAGAGGGAGTTAAGGATTATACAAGAGTAATACTATATCCACTCGCAGAGTGGATGCCCTCCGCCACATTCTGACGTAGATGGCTTATGTGGCCATCCACGTCAGAATCTGACGAGGCCCCCTCTTTCCTCCCGCCGGAGTCTCTCTCCCTCCCTCCCTCGTCTCTCTCCCTCTCTCCCTCATCTGTCACCTGCCCTCGTCTCTCCCGCCCTCGTCTCTCCCGCCAGCGATCTCTCTGGCGATTCTCTCCCGCCCTCGTCTCTCCCGCCTGCGATCTCTCTGGCGATTCTCTCCCACCCTCGTCTCTCCCGCCAGCGATCTCTCCGGCGATTCTCTCCTGGCGACGATTCTCTCCCGGCGACGATTCTCTCCCGGCGACGATTATCTCCCGGCGACGATTCTCTCCCAGCGACGATTCTCTCCCAGCGACGATTCTCTCCCGGCGACGATTCTCTCCCAGCGATGATTCTCTCCCGGCCGCGATTCTCTTCCTCCCGCGCATCTGTCCCGCCCGGGCTCTCCCACTGTCTCCCTCCCGCCTGCCCTCTCCCTCCGTCTCCCTCCGGCCCCCTCCCACCCGCCCTCTCCCTCCTTCTCCCTCCCGCCCGCCCTCTCCCTCCGTCTCCCTCCCGCCTGTCTCTCTCTCGCATCGCTCCCGCCCACGATTCCATCCGTCTCGCCATCTCTCTCTGTCTCCCTCCTGTCCGACCTCTCCACCCGTCTCGCGAAGTGCCCAGAAGGGCTGAAGACGGCTGACGCCAAGGCGGGTGCTGCTGGGATCATTTTATCTTAGGAGTATTCCTTAACAGTGGCCGACGGGAGCAGCATCTCAGAAGGAGGGAGAGGGAAGGACTGAGAGGGATGGGACGGAGGGAGAGGGCAGGTAGAAACGAGACGGAGAGAGAGGGTGGGCAGGAGGGAGAGGGCGGGTGGGAGGGAGAGTCCGGGAGGGAGAGAATCGAGGGCGGGTGAGAATCAGCGGGCGGAGAGAATCATGGGCGGAGAGAATCATGGGCGGGGAGAATCATGGCAGGAGAGAATCATGGGCGGAGAGAATCGCGGGGGGAGAGAGAATCATGAGCCGGAGAGAATCGCGGGCTGGAGAGAATCGTGGGCGGGAGAGAATCGCCGGCGGGAGAGAATCGCTGGCGGGAGAGAATCGTCGGCGGGAGAGAATCGCTGGCGAGAGAGAATCGCTGGCGGGCGAGAATCGCCTGCGGGAGAGGCGGGCGGGAGAGGCGGGCGGGAGAGATGGGTGCAGGAGAGAGAGGCTGGCGGGAGAGAGGCGGGCAGAAGAGAGAGGCGAGCGGGAGAGAGGCGAGCGGGAGAGAGGCAGGTGAGAGAGAGGCGGGCGGGAGAGACGTGAGGGGGAGAGAGATGCGGGGTTTTTGGATGCTGCATCGGCTTCTGACGTGGATGGCCACATAAGCCATCCACATCAGAATGTGGCTGAGGGCATCCACTCTGCAAGTGGATATAGCATTACTCATTATACAATCATCCAAAGATTCTTTTTTCCCCTTGCCCGAAGTAGATCCGTTCTTTGCCAATGCGTCAGCCACTTCATTTGTTTCACAGAATTGATGACGAAGCTTCATCCAAGATAAGCTTTGCAGTAGATCCTAGCATACGTGAACAAAATTGTTTAATGATGCAAAGAGTGAGATATAAGGCAATTCATTTAGCTTCATCATTCGTTTTTCCGTGCAAAGGCCAATATGCTAAAACAAGTGGGTTTCCCTTGGGGCCCTAATAACCATTCCTGCTCCAGCTTGGTTACCATTAGATAATAATGAACCATCGAAGTTTGCCTTCCATCAGCTGGTGGAGACCAGCTCAAGCTCAATCTGGATTCCATTTCTTTCATTTGGATAGGGATCCCTTTGCTCCTAATAATCAGTTGTCCAAGCCTTGTAATTTTCTTTGCACATTGGTTTGAGGTGGAGTTTTTATTTTTTAAAATTTTCCTATTTCGAGTACACCAAATTTACCAAAGAGAGGTTGTAATGTAGATGTGGGTCCTAGGTAGGTGTTTTGTGTGCGGTGAGGTGAATGCTTCAATCAAGAAAGACCTAATGGTGGGTTCCTTTGGTGTTATTTTGGTATATTATTTGACTAAGTCTCACACTCTTTTGAGAAGCTACATCTAGACGATAGGTGGATCTATGTTTCTTGGTCATTTGAGCACAGGGGACAAACTAGGTCGACTTGTAATCTCCTACTAATCAGGTGGTCAGCTATGGAAACACGATCCTTCATAATCAACCAAAGAAAGGTTTTATGTTTGGGTGTCGCTTTTAGACTCCAAATGTGTTTCCAAAGGAAGTCAGGTAAGCCATAGATTTGCGAGTTCCGCTGAATCCTCTGGATTTTATGGGAGATGAAATAAGTTGTTTTAACTGAAAAGATACCATCATTCTAGGCGGCCAGATCAAGTTATTTTGATTCGTAACTGCTATGGGGGTATCTAGTATGCGGTCTACAACAGTAGGGGCAGAGCTCCCTAATGCGAATTTCATTCCAGTTGTTCCTTCCCTAAATGATAGAAATAACATTCTCTCTAGGATCCTATGGGCCATTCAAGTTCCTAAGTCACTAAGGGATTTATGACATCCCTACATCCATTTATCAAACCAAAGTGAAGCATTTTCTCCTAGGGCAAGTTGGTACCTTGTGTTATCCTTTAAAATGTTTATGTGCTTCGAAATTTGTTTCTAGTCCATTGAAAAACCTTGCTTATGATTAGTACAGGCAAGATATGGGGAGCTTCCATAGTTAAGAGTCATGAAGGTGGACCATAGGGAGTCAGAGTTTGAGTAGATATGCCATAAAAGTTTAATTCTAGAAGTTGTACCCTAGTTTTGCTGGTTTCCAAAGTCTAGTCCCCCTTCCCCTTGGGGTTCACAAATATTTTCCCAATTTACTAGATGGATTTTCTTTTTTCCTTGTAGGACCACAAAAAATCTCGAAACATCTTTTCCATTTTTTCAATTACATGGGCAGGCATATGGAAGCAAGACAGTATGTGTAGAGGAATGCTAGACAGCACTAATTAATTAAGGTCACTCTCCCAACTAGAGAGAAGGTTTTTTATATCCAACTGTCCAGTCTCTGTATTGCTAGCAAAAGGGGTTCGTAGGAGTCCCTAGTTGTCCAGAGTATTTAGCATATTCTTTTAGGATTTCCATGATATTGTTGCAGTATTGTGGTCTGCTTTTCCACCTAAGAGGGTGTCATTCTCAGTGCAGATTGCAAATCGGTGGCATTTGGGGTATGGGTTTCCATGGATTTATATTACCTTGGATAATATTTTCAATTATTTTGGCTGAGAGTAGCTCGGTGACAGGGATAAATAAAGAGGGGGAGATGGAGTCACCCTGTCTAATTCCACATGTGGGGGTGATAGTCTCTGTGGGGATCCCATTCATCAGAATTTGGTATGAGGTTGTGTTGATGCAGGAAGTAACCAGTTCCTTCCACTACCTAGGGAAGTTAAAAGCTTTTTGAGTGTGGCTACAAAAGTCCCATGAGATTGTATCAAATGCCTTTCTAAGGTCAACTGTTTCTCCAAAGTAGGCATGTTTCTTCTTGTTTAACTGAAATGTCTTTATTATTTCATGTGTCATCAATATATGATCCGCTATTTGCCTATCCTTAATAAAAGCAGTGTGTGGGGGTGAGACTAATTTAGGCAACAGTTTTGCTAGCCTATTTGCCATTATTGTTGTAAGTAATCTCCAAAATTTTGTGGTTGTTCCTTTTTTAGGATTAGGACAATAAAAGTTTTATTTAGTTCTTTCTCCACCCTTCCGGAGTTAAAAATGGCTTATAAATTTCTTTGTAAGTCCTCTATTATGAGGACCCAATGATGCTTAAAAAAGATGGGCTGGAAACCATCGGGTCCAGGGGACTTATATGACTCCATTGTAAATAGAGCAACCCGGAGTTCTTTCATGGTAATAGGAGCTAATAGGGATTCCTCCTCTGCCTCTGATAGTTTGTTTATTGCCTTGAACGGGGTGGCTCTTTTGTGGCTGGTTGGGTATATATGAGTTTGAAGAGAGATTCAGCTTTCTTTCTAATTTCCTCATCAAAGTTCTGTATTACCCCAGCTTGTGTTTCTATCTGTTGGATTTTATTTTATTTGGGCCCTAGCTTTTACAAAGGAGTGGAAGAAATGAGAATTTCCGTCTCCATCTTTAAAGTAATTTTGTCTAGCCTATTGAAAAGTGTGTAGATGTTTTATTCTAGTTAGTTTCATTGTTTCATGTTGTAATTCATTTTCTGCCTCTAGTAGGTTTTGGTTTCTAGGCTGGCTCTCTATGCTTTTCTAGATTTTTTCCAGATTTCAAGCATTTGTTCAGATGTTTGTATGGAAGTTTCCAAAGGAACTCCTGTTCCAAGTTGATAATTCCTTAGCAACTTTTCTTAGTCTAAAAGGAAAGTATTATGGGGGTGGGGTGGATAGGTTTAGGTGGTGTAGTCCATTCCAAACCTTATGCACTACGTTTTCATAATCTCTTCCATCTCTCCACATAACCTGATATCTGATGGGGCGTTTAAGAGGCTTCTCCTTAGGGATATTTTGTAAAATTAGTGGTGTGTGGTCTAACCTAATTCTAGGTAGTGTGGTTAGTGTTGAGTTTGACCAGGTCTGCAGCTAAGTTCCGTTCACAAGAGCTCTATCTAGTCTAGTCATCATAAGGTTATCAAGGGACTTGCCATTCGACCAAGTAATTTCGGTCCCAAATAGCCGATGTTATTCTAGGCTCCATTGGTGTATTTTTATACAAATGGTTTGTTAATTCTAAATGGATTTCCTGGTAACGAGTATTTCTGATTTGTATGATTTTCAGTTCTTCTAGGGTCAGGGCCCACCTATGCGGCTGCAGGGTAGAATGGGTTAGAGAACGTCAGTCTCCAAAAACTTTTATACAAGGAGACTCACCTTCTATGGACTCAATTCAGATAAGGCAAGCCGTCTCATGATCAAAGGCGGTCTTTCTTAGTTATTAAGCTTCCGAGTCACTCTCCTAATGTGACTTGGACTCTCTTCTTCCTGTAACTATATGTACATGTGAAGCCTAAGAAGTTAATACGAAATTACACAAATTACATGGTATCAGGCCAACCCTAGGCACAAACCCTAGGCCGATGTCTTCCTCTTTTCAGGACGCCTTCCTAAGTAATTTCTTCCATGTCGAGCTTCTCCAATGGCCTCCGACCAATCCAACTCTTCCTCTGCTACTCCTTCCATCTTCAATAACGAATCTTCTATGGTCCCACCTCCCCGCGGCCTCTCTGTTGATCTCAGCTCTGTCCATGGCCAGTTCAACATCACCCTCTCCAACATATCGCACTATGTGTCCATCAAGCTTGATCTCCAGAATTACTTGCTCTGGCCCAAGCAGATGCTTCCGGTCTTGAACAGTCAGCAAGTAATGGGCCTGGTCGATGGCTCAATCACGCCACCACCACAGTACCTCTTTAATGATGGTTCTTCCACGCCAACTCTGAACCCGTTGTATTCTCAGTGGTACCTCCTTGATCAGACGATACAATGCTAGATCGTCGCCACACTTTCAGAAGCCGCTCTCGGTCACACTCTCGGCTTGACGACTGCTTCAGCCCTGTGGCACAAGCTGAAGATAGTTTATGCATCTACCTCACAGTCTCGTCTTAATCATCTGCGATTTCAGTTACAGACTCTTCACAAAGGGTCTCTTTCAATGTCTGCTTATCTTGACAATATTAAGAAAATTATTGATGATCTCTCTGTTTCAGGACAACTCCTTCACAATCAGACAATCACCCACTATGTCGTTTCAGGTCTCGGACAAGAGTTCGAATCTTTTGCACAATCTATCACAAGCAGAGATGAGCCCCACAATTTTGACTCGCTGCAGAATCTTCTTCTCACTCAGGAGCATCGTATTCAAATGCAGCAGCAGTTCAATCAGTTTGATATCTCTGTCCGCTAAAGTTGCTGCCAGAGGAGGTCGGGGTCGCTCCTCCTCCAGGGGACGTGGTCGCCCTAACCATGGACGAGGGCAGCAATCTGGTGGATCCCAAGGTCACGGTCAGCAGGACAGACGCGACAATGCACCTTGCCCAACTTGTCAGATTTGTCAAAAGATTGGGCATGTAGCACTTCAGTGTCACAATCGATTTAATCTCTCATACCAGCCCGCCAGTCCTCCACCTCAAGCATATTCGACACAGACTAACCCTAATCATGACTCGGCCTGGTATACTGACTCCGATGCCACTCATCACATTACTTCATACACCTCTCAATTTACTAAAAATAGTCCCTACACAGGTTCTGATGACATGTCGTTACTGCCACAAAATTAAATCAATTTTTAACAACGAGGAGTTTTGTGCATAACGTTTAAGATTTATTTTAATAGGAACACATAAATCTTACACAGTTTATGGGGGATTGGTAAAAACTTGAAAAATAAAACAAAGAACTATTTATCTACTATATACAATTTACTTGCCGCTTTTCACCCCCAATCCCTTGGCTAAAAATGTAATAACTAAAATTTAGATCTGGTGTTATACTCTTGATAGGTTGACAAAGAAAAGTTCATTAGCTGGACTCCCTCTTAATTCCATATAACTAAAACCAATTGAGCAAAGGTTCTAGTTAATTCATATTTTAAGCACGAATTTAATCAACCCAAACTAAACTAAACATACCAGCATGTTCAAAATAATTTGTTTAAATCATTTTTTAGTTGAAATCAAGATAGGTGTGACCTCTCCAAACCCAACTATTTGCTTCTTTTAACCGTTTTGTTTACCTTGTGCATAACAAAACGAAAAGCTGTAAATTTAATCAACACACATGAAATGATCAATTTCATGCAGATGAAAACTTTTTGAACTACAAGTCATTGTGATTTAAATATCAAAAGAACCAACACTAAATTTAATGAAGTCCAAACAATCTAAATAATAGCCAAACCATTACAAAAACCAAGGTACAAGAGATTTTCGAAAGACAAATAAAGAACAAAGTTGGAACAAAGCATAAGAAGTTGGAAATTAAATTAAGATCAGGAACTTTCCCCTTTTGAGATTTTGGTGTGACACATCCCCCAAAGAGAATGGTTTTCCTCCACGGACAACAAACCAGCTTGCTTCTAATGGGAGTGATAAGGGAAAAATGAATCTCCCTCTTTCTCTACTCTCCTAAGAAAATTTCGTGCTCCAAGTCTCTGCTTCAAGAAGATCACAAAACCCCTATTTATAGGTGATTTTCGGACTGTTTTTCTTTTCCTTCTTCAATACTGCAGTTACTGAATTAATCCGCCACTTCTTTGCCTTTAATCTCCAAGTTAATGGCCCAAAAATCTCTTTATCCTCTACACGATCTCCAAGTGCCTTTCATGTTTCCCCCATATTTTCTGCAACTGATCACTTCTTTTTCCTCTTTCCTGGTTGAATTGAATAAGGGTAGTTGAGTGAAAATACTATTTAAGGTAGAGGGCATTTTTGTCATTCGATTTTATGCCCTTGTTTCCACTTGATTGGGGCTGTCTTTTTGGGATTAATTCGTCCTGGTAGTTATTTCAACTTGGTGATTATTGGGCTGCACTTTCTTGGGTGTGGGCTTCTAAATGTTTCATGCTTTCTTCTTTGGTCTTTCACTTGAACAAGCAGGAACTTGGAGCTCAATTTCTACCACAACTCGTCCCGATTATGATAAAACGCAAAAGACAAATGTTGTAGGTTTCTTTGTTAGCTTTCCATTTCATCTTGAATCTTTAGAATCTGATCACATACTAAGATGTTATGATCAAAATACGAAAGATAGGTAAATCTATGAAAAACAACTAATTCCACACCTTTATCAATTAAAAATAGAATTTACCCATTCAAAACTAAAAATTGATAAATCTTTGCAAATAAACTCAAATAATGCCCAATATGTAACCAAAGTAATTAAGTTGAAGTGATCAAAATCTGCGAAAATATGCGCTTATCAGGTTCGGACCAAGTAATTTCGGTAAACGGATCAGGTTTGCCTATTCCACTGTCGGTTCACTTCCTTTGACTAGTTAAGTTCACCTTCACAATGTTCTTTGTGTTCCAAATTCTCTTAAAATTCTCCTATCAATTTCTCGTTTTACTTCGGACCATAATTGCACTATGACTTTCACATCTAATGGATTTCATGAACAGGAAGCCAATTCGGGACACATCCTGCTCTGGGGATGGAATAAAAACGGACTCTACGTCGTTGACCACGCTGCTTCACCCACCTGTTTACTTTCAGCCAAGTCCCCTTTTTCTTTTTGGCATAACCGTTTAGGTCATCCGGTCAGTTCTATTTTACGCAATGTACTTAGGAGTTTGAATGTAGAAGCCTCTAGTTTCAATAAAATGGCATCATGCCCTAGTTGTTGTGTGACAAAATCTATTTCCACGCCATTTTTATTGTCTTCTTCATCATCTCCTCCTTTGTATACAGTCTCTGCCGACGTATAGGGGCCATGCCCTATTGTCTCGACTAATGGTTTCAAGTATTATGTATCATTTATTGATCATTTATTGATCATTTTAGTCGTTTTACGTGGCTGTTTTTACTTCATTCAAAATCTGAAGTTTATTTGGCATTTCTAAAATTCAAATCATCTGTTGAAAATCTATTTTCTACTAAGATCAAATATTTTCAATCAGATGGTGGCTTTGAATTTGTAAATTTTCGATTTAAGGAACTTTTCTCATCTTGATGAATGCATCACAGAATTTCGTGCACTTACACTCCACAGCAAAACGGGATTGCCGAACGAAAGCATAGTCACATTGTTTCCATGGGCATGACCTTACTCGAACAAGCATCCATGCCAAAAGAACATTGGGATTCAGCTTTTTCTTCTGCCACTATATCATAAATAGACTTCCCACTCCGGTTTTATCTTCCAATAGTCCGTTTGAGCTTCTTTTTGGTCATGAACTGATTATTCTTCTTTTAGGATTTTTGGATGGCTTTGTTATCCTCATTTACGTCCTTATGCCTCTCACAAAATGGATGCCAGGTCGGTTCCATGTGTTTTTCTTGGCCATCACCCTAATTACAAGGGCTACATGTGTCTTCATGTTCCCACGGGTCGCATATACATCAGTCGCAGCGTGAACTTCGATGAGACATCGTTTCCGTACTCTAGAGCAGCTTTGCTCCCAACACCATTAGGTACGCCTTCTACTACCAAACCAGTAAAATTGCTTCCTCTTCTAAAGCACATCAGGCATTCTCCCATTCTATCCTCTCCCACGGCCTGAAATGATTCACTCTCTCCCTCAATCAGTAATCCCCCCTCGACTTCTTTGCAGTCCGACACTGACCATGGCTCCATTTGCGTCCCTGAAACCCTTGTCTCTTCTCCAGCTCCTTTACCTCCTCCTGAACCATCTCTTACTGCTCATCCCAGTGCTCCACTTGCAACCCATCCCATGACCACTCGGTCTATGACTGGGTCGCTCAAACCAAAGATCTTTGTGTCCACTCGTCATCCGTCTGTTCCACTCTCCTTCCCAGTGGAACCGACGTGTTACTCTCAAGCAATCAAATCTTTGCAATGGCGAGAGGCAATGCAAGCCGAGTTTAATGCTTTATTATCTAACAATATATGGAAACTTGTCTCGTTGCCACATGGGAGACACCCTATAGGTTGCAAATGGGTATTTCGGATTAAAACAAAATCGGATGGCAGTATTGACCGCTATAAAGCACGTCTTGTGGCGAAAGGTTTCAATCAGTGGGAAGGGCAGCACTACTTTGAGACGTTTAGCCCAACCGTCAAACCAGTTACAATTCAGGTAGTACTTGCACTAGCCGTGAGAAAAGGGTGGATCATCAAACAATTAGATGTCAGCAATGCTTTTCTGAATGGCAACCTTGCCGAAGAGGTTTATATGTCTCAACATCCCGGGTTTATTGATCCTACTCAACCGAATGCAATCTGCTTCCTTCAAAAATCATTATATGGGTTGAAACAGAGCCCACGTGCATGGTACTATCATTTCACTGCATTTCTTCTTGAGCTCGGATTCGTCTTATCCCAGGCCGATTCTTCTATGTTGTATTGACATAGTGCTGGCTCTATTATATATATATTCTGGTGTATGTGGATGACATAATTGTTACAGAGGACTGCATCAGTTATGTCTTTTGTTATTCAAAGCCTTCAGACTGAGTTTTCAGTCAAAGATATTGGTCCCTTACATTACTTCCTTGGAATCAAAGTCACCCGCAATGCCATCGGTCTTCATCTTTGCCAGTCCAAATATGCAAACGACTTATTACAACGACTTGGACTCGCTAACGTCAAACTACTCTCTACCCCTGTTGCTGCTGGTTCCAAATTGTCCAAATTTGTAGGGGTTCTTCTCCATGATGGGTCTGAATATCGTTCTACAGTTGGGGCACTTCAGTATTTGACGCTCATCAGTTTCAACAAGCTCCTACTGATGTTCACTGGTATGCCGTCAAGAGGATTTTGAGTTATTTAAAAGGAACTATATCACATGGGTTTCTTATTCAACCTACATGGGACATTGGCATTGAAGTTTATTACGATGCTGATTGGGGTGGTTGCCCCGATGACCGACGATCCGTCACCGGTTTCTGTATGTATCTTGGGGGTTCTCTCATCTCTTGGTCGTCCAAGAAGCAAGCTACTGTAGCACACTCTAGTGCTGAGGCCGAATACAGAGCATTGGCCATAGTTGCTGCCAAAGTATCCTGGATTCTTCATTTATTTCGTGAGTTGCGCATTTTTCTGCGGGACATTCCTATATTATGGTGTGATAACTTGTCTGCTACTTATATTGCGGCCAATCCTGTTTTTCATGGCCGTGTGAAGCATGTTGAGTTGGACTATTATTTCATTCGTGAGCGGGTATGCAGTGGACAGCTCCAGGTCAAGTTCGTCTGCACCCATGATCAGGTAGCTGATATCTTGACCAAAATGTTTATCTAGAGGGCAGTTTGGCCGATTTCTAGTCAAGCTTGGTGTCTTTCAAAAGACGCCAACCTTGTGGGGGAATGTTAGAGAACGTCAGTCTCCAAAAAATTCTATACAAGGAGACTCATCTTCTATGGACTCAATTCAGAAAAGGCAAGTCGTCTCATGATCAAAGGCAGTCTCCCTTACTACGTAAAAATATGTAAAGATTTCTTTCTTAGTTATTAAGCTTCAGAGTCAGTCTCCCAATGTGACTTGGACTCTCTTCTTCCTGTAACTCTATGTACATGTGAAGCCTAAGAAGTCAATACGAAATTACACAAATTACAGAATGGTGAACATTATCTACATGCTCTTACCTTTTATAGGTTGGATTTTAACTTGGATGAGGTGTGGGGATGTGTAAATTATGTCAACCTTTAGGCTGTCTTTCCAGATAAGCCATGGCCTCCTCCACTTAACCCTTGTGAGGGGATTAAATGGGAGGATTGGTAGGTATTCTGAAGCCATTTGGGAGTTGGAGACTAATCAGGAGAGGATGCTTTTGCCTCTAAGAGATATATGATCTATGGTGTGTGTTTTCAATACTGTATGTAATGCATGCTTTACCGAGGAGTTGCGTGCTCCTCGGATATTCCATATGAGAATCACAAACATAGATATCTGGCGACAAGGCGGGAAGAAGTGGTGTTTCCGTCACAGCTCTAACTAGTTTGTGTTGGGTGGCTGCATCTGATAATTTTTCAGCCTTCCTTTTCAGTTGCTTGTCTGCAACTCTCTTTCGCCTCTTAGTGTGGGGTTGCAGGGGGTTACTCACCATCTCTCCCGAGTCCCGAGTATCCTCCTTGTGGTCTTCAAGAGGGGAGAATAGGGATCTTTGTGTGTTTCTCAATGCGGCTAAGAGAGTCTCAGTTTTGACTACAGTGGGAGGAAGTTAATCAACTGGCGGGGTATAGGTGATCAGTGGCAAAGTGAGTGGTGTGTCTGGTGAGATCATAGGAGATGGTGTAGCTGACGTCCTTGGACCAAAAAAGGGTGAGTTCAGGGGTGTATGGATCGGGGGAGGTTAGAGCATTAGTGTTTGATATGGGGAACAAAGATCTTGGTGTTGTCCTGGAAATACTCTGATTCTAGATCGTGATCCATCTTCCTTCCTGACCTGGTCTGTCTTGATCCTCAGAGGGGTTAGGCTGGGTAAGATCACCTTGTTCAAGCTGAGGTATACCACAACATTCGGTTGTGGAATGATTCCATCTTTTGCAGATGATGCAAGTTTTTGGTTGTCCTTCGACCACATATGCCAGGAAGAAAGTGTGCCTGAATACCTCTATGTATCTACCCTTCTTCTCTTCATCTTCAAAATTGACGTTGACTTTGACTCGCCCATAGTGATGGTTGTACGGGTTTAGAGTTGTCTCTAGATCCATGCATTTGTATCTTCCTAGGGGTCTTAGGACTAGACGAAGAGCTTCGTCATAGAACGGATAAACTGGTAGCTTCATGAGATGAACCCATAGAGGAGCTTGCTCAAACAGGTCAGTGTCTACAAGGAAGTTTCGGGGCCACCTAAATAGGTGGATGTAGGATTCCCGAAAACGGAATACTGCATACACAAGTAGTTCTTCAGAGGCTTCAGGAGTAGATAGCACGAAAGTGTGATATCCCCTACCAAGTGGGTAAACAACAATTGTTTCTTCGTGTAAACCCGGTTTCCTTAATATGCATTGGAGAAAGGTTGCAACAACAGACAAGGAGGCAGCGATACGGATGACGAACATGTCGACTAATGAGTTGTTTACTCTTGCGATTCCTTTCTTAGCACTCTCTCTGGAGATAGCAACTTTGGTCAGGTACTCCGTGATGGTAGTCAACTGGCTTTCCATCACTTGGCTTTTTCTCGCTCCTTGCAATTGCATGCATGCAGTGGGTTGGTTGATGCATAGGGGAGGTATTCTGAAGGGGGGAGTTGTAGTTTTCAGAGGTACCAATTCGCACTCTAGGCCGGGATTGTCTAGAACTATTTCCATTTGTGCAACTACATTTGTTTGGGCTGCCATGGAGCGCCGGAGAAGAAGGTAGATCAAGAAGGGCTGGTCGGAGTGAGCTTTGGATTCGCCTTCGTGCTGAGGAGGTTATGTGAGTAGGTTTCCAAGGAGGTGTTATCCCAATGTCATTTTTTTCTGGCGGAGGGTGTAATTTTGTGTCCCGTTCAAGGTGATGGATTTGTGGGTTGGGGGCTTCTTTTAGTCCTGCACATCTAAGGAATGGCTTTAAAGTGGTGATAAGAGATCTCTGTTGAAGTTGTACGATTGGTGCTCCAATTTTTGGTAATGTGATTCGAATAAACCTTTGTAAGGGGATAGCAGGAGCCCTTTGTGGGGGCATTGCTATGGTGCTAGAGGTTCATCTTCTCCAAATCCTGCATAGACTATCAATCTCTTGTAAGAGCTTTGTCGCTCCCTAAAACTTCTCCATCTCTTCCCTTAACTGTGTTTGAATATAGCAAGAGAAAATGAAACATAATCAGATGTGCTTCCTTTGAAATAGACATATACATGAGTACCAAAAAGCACAAGTCCAGGATCATACAAATTACATTAGAACCATTCGGACAAAGGGAGGTATTGAATTTGAAGTAGAATCTGAATTAGAGAGGATGCTAGGGAATATTTTAAAAAAGTATACCCTTATGATTCACCTTATGTGCACCCAAGCTATATCAGCCCAAAAGAAACCCTCACAACACAACATAAGCAAAGCCCTCTCAAGCCCATTTCTCAAAGAGAAATTTATAGTGCACTCTTTAATGGAGCCCTACTAATCACCAGGGACAGATGGGCTCAACCTAATTTTCTTTAGAAGGCACTGGTCACGGTCAATTTTAAACGACATTCTCACTCACAATATAAACACGCTTTTTAATTCGGGTTACATGAAACCTAATATGAATAGAACTTACATCACATTAATTCTTAAAACCTGAAATTTAAAAACATTCAAAGACTTCAGACTAATAAGTCTTTGCAATGTAGTTTATCCGATTTTCTCCAAAATTCATGCAAATAAATTAAAATCTGTGATTGCGCCAATCACATGAAATCCTTAATACCTTCAATTTGAAAAGGAAAAAAACAATTATTTCGGATTAAAACTTGATTTACAAAAGTCCTTTGATTCTTTGTCTCGGAGTTTCATAGTTCACATACTTCAGAAAATTGACTTTCAAAATAATGGCAAACTTATTGCTATCCTGTATAACCACCCCTTCAGATCAAGTCCTAGTGAACAATGTACCTACTAAAACCTTTTTGCCCTAAGGAGGACTTCAACAAGGAGATCGAATCTCCCAATTCATTTTTATAATGTGCGAAGAACTACTATCTTTAAAGATTGAGTGTCTTATAACAGAAGGAAAAGTTATGTCATGGGCCAACTCCCCTAGTGGGCCCAAGGTGTGCAATCTACATTATGCAGATGACATTGTCATCTTTGCAAAAGCAGAGGCCCACACAGCCCATGCTCTAAGAGAGGTGCTCGATAAATAAGAGAACATAGCTGGCCAGAAAATAAATTTCAAAATAACAAATATTTTCTTAACCTAGAGTACTCTTGAACAAACAACAAATGAAATACTCGAAATCCTCCCTTTTAATAAAACAGACTCTTTAGGGAAGTATTTGGGAATAAATGTCCCTGAGAAAAAAATCACTCAAGACACCCACATCCCCCTTATTGATTCAACTAGAAGCAAATTACAAGGTTGGATAAAAAAAATACTCTCCTTCGTTGGTCAGCTAGTTTTGATTAAGTCAATTTTAGCTAGTTTACCTATCCATCTAATCACCTGTTTTGAAATCTACATAACTCCTTGAAAATGTTTTTAGATATTTTTATGAGATTTTCAAGGTTAGAGGAAACTTCACATGGTTGACTGGATGTAGTATTCTCAGCCACTGATTTAGAAGATTTAGGAATTAGAAATTAAAACGCATAAAGCTCCTCTTATCGAGTCAAACTGTTGTGGCGCATGTTTACCGAGGATAGCTCGCTCTAGGCTCAATTTATGCACACAAAATACAGGTCCTCATCGCATGTAGTAACAACTAGACAACAATATAAGGAATCCACGCTTTGGAAACAAATGAAACCGTCAGCGGATTTTTTTAAATGGAATTGCCGTTACCTGATCTGTCATGGTAAACGTACCTCTTTATGGTATGATAGATTCCCATGCTAGAAAAACCTTTAGTAGATTACGGGCTTGTCAGGTGGGACCAACTAATCCAAATGAGAAGACACGAAAGCTCCGAGCAAAAACTAATGGGTTGAATGGAATTCATTTACATTGGCCTCCGGATGTTGTGAACGGTATCATCCAATCGACCTGCACTGACACAAGGCCAGATAAACTTATTTGTTCCCCAAGCACTAGTGGTGAGTTCTCCATAAAGAGAACTTATCACATGATAAACATGGAACATCCGGTCGATAGGCTTTGGAAGAGTATATGGTGTCATGACTTTCTTCCAAAGCATAGAGTATTCTTGTGGAAAATATTGCACGCATAGTTTAACCATTGAGGAAAATTAAACAAAATTAACCATTGAGGACAACTCTGAACACTTGCTGTTATTGTGTTCTTTTGCTATGGATGTATGGCAACACATTAAGAATAAATCCCACACACACACACACACACACACACACACACACACACACACACACACACACACACACACACACACACACACACACACACACACTTCCGTTAAATCGTCACACTTTGGGAACTCTGGTGTGAACGGAATAGCAGAATCTTCAAAGGTAAGCTCCAAAATGTTACTATGCTCTTAACAAGAATATTCTCATCCTATGAGGACATCACACAAACAGAAACCTTCTCGTTTAAACATACAATGGTCTATCCCATTGCACCAATTCCTAAAGGCGATTTTTGATGGTTCCAGTAAAAAAAAAATGGAAGTCTAGCCGGATGTGGGGCTGTAATTCGTAACGCTGAAGGTGATCCGTTAGTAGCCGCTAAATGGTCTCGCCATGAACTGAATTTTATGGATTACTTCTTGCTATTTAATTATTAGTCCATTTTTTCCCAACCAACAGGCTGCTATCGAGGGGGATTCCCAGTTGGTAATATCGGCTACCCAACAACATGCAACATGGCACTAGCGATTGATTCCCCAAACAAACTCCTACCAAGACATGCGCCAGAAATATCCCATTTACCAACTCCGACATGTATACAGAGAGGCATATGGCATGACTGATAGACTTGCCAAAGAAGTTGCATCAAGGGCATGCAATGGATAAAGTGCAATCCATCAATGGAAGGGAAAAGCGCCTACCTTTTTTAAGCAACCATTGTTTGATGATTGTATTAGAATAGGGAGTAGCCCTCTTTTTGCATTTTTTGATGGATGTAAAACTAAAGAACCAGATTTTTTCTAAGAACTGGGTGAACTAGCCCGTGTGCATAGTTTGACCATAGACTGCCCTGAGCAAAACCCAAAAATGTTGGAGGCAAGACTTGAACTCACATATCCACAACCTCAAATATCCACAACCTCCATTTGAAGTGAGCTTTATAACTATTAAGCCACATTGATCTCCCATATTATTTCTGAAAATTATATTGACTGTAACATCCTTTTACGGTTGAACTTAACATAGTCTAATCAATTTAACCAAAATCCGCCTTATTACTGGTTCAATGACCGTTTTGGTTTTTAAAACACTGTTTTTAAATTGAGTAATTTATGCGCACACTTGGGTGTGTGCATCTCATCCACATCCCCCTTATATAGGTGCATTTATAGCACCTCGATTTCTTATGCGTATAGCATTACTCTTTTAGTTTTAGAGTACAATTTGTCTACAACATTCTTTTGAACAATGAGATCACCTCAACACCTTTAGCCCCACTAGCTAAGAACTGTTTTGAAATCCACCAGACTTTTGTTTTTTATAACGCTCAAAAAAGTAACATAAACGCGCTTGTTAAAGTCTTTCAAACCAAAAGTATGTTTTTTCTTCCACTTTTTTTTCTTTTTTTTTTCTTTTTTTTTTCTTGTGTGTGTGTGTGTGAAAGAGCTGTTCTTTGGATATACTATATGTTCTAAATTTGTCTGATAAATTTCTTTCGCAAAGAGAAAAAAATGATGCTAAAGAAGAGCTTCAAAACTCTCTCAAAGAATCCATCTTGAGATGTTATAGATTGCAGTAAAAAAGCTTCCTTTAAATGGAAATAAATCTTTGAGTTCATGGCCTGCACCCATCAGATTCCAACTGTTCAAAGGGATACCCAGTTAGACGATATAAACTTGTATCCTGCATACAGAAGATACTGAAGCACTAATTAGTGTGAACTAGTCGCCACAACCTCTGTTACTTAAAACATTGCTACAGGATGCATATGCA
The DNA here is from genome assembly GCA_022405105.1 of Aristolochia contorta. NCBI lineage: Eukaryota > Viridiplantae > Streptophyta > Magnoliopsida > Piperales > Aristolochiaceae > Aristolochia > Aristolochia contorta. Next base: position 17,479,334 of record CM039666.1, read on the forward strand.
CAATACTTGTGGACACTAACCTCGCAGTAGAAGAGTCTTGAATATCCTCCACCTACCCATGTCTAAATCAGAGTTCACCGGCAACAGAACTCAAATTGTAATACTTACCCTCCACATGCTCTATCCCACTCTTGAAGTGCCTGGATCTGCATCATGAAGCATTTTCACCACCTCTCTCATAGTGGGTCGCAGAGAAGGCAGCTTAGTTGTGCAGAGAAGAGCTATCTTCAAAACCCTCATCATGTGTTCTTCAAAAGAAGCCGAAACCCTTGCATCCAGAACAGCCATCACTTTTTCCCTGTCATCGAGCTGAGAAGAAACTCTGTATACAATATCTTTCGCTTCACCGAACTGAGATTCTACTGGGCTCTGGCCAGTGACTAGTTCCAGAAGAACAACACCGAAACTGTAGACGTCCATCTTTTCAGTCACCTTCATGGAATATGCAAGTTCTGGAGACGAACAAAGCAAGAAAAGTAGCTAATTAATCTACATAACACACGCCCATGAAGAGAGAAATAAAAGTGTAAAAAAGAAGACATTTTAGGACCCAGAAGTTTGGGGACTAACCAGGTGCAATATAACCATGTGTGCCAGCAAAGCTGCTTGCTTCAGAACCAGTGGTAGACTCGAGAACCCTTGCAATGCCAAAATCAGCAATCTTTGCTTCATACTCTTCGTCTAGCAAAATGTTGGTGGATTTTATATCTCTGTGAATAATCGCTGGAGAGCAATCATGGTGAAGGTAAGCAATGCCCTTTGCAGCCCCAAGTGCAATTCTAAACCGCCTATTCCAATCCAGTTCTGGTTGCCCCTTTCTCGTTTTCCTTCTAAGAGCATCAAAGAGATTGCCATGGGGCATATACTCTAAAACCAGGAAATTGGACCTCTCTCCGGTGAGGCATGCATAGAGTTTCAGTATATTCCGATGCCTGATTTTCCCTAAGATCTCCATTTCTGCTGCCAACACTTTTACTTCGTTTCCCTTCCAGAGGCGTTTCACCGCAAACGTGCCACCATTTGCTCTCATGTCCACTCGATACACCTTACCCGTGCTTCCACTCCCTATCATTTTGTCCTCTTCCACATTGGATATCTCTTCCATGTCAAATTCCGTTTGGTGAAAGGACTTGAGATGTGATCTCAAGTCTTTTGAAGCCGACCTTCAGAACTGCCTTCTGAGAAGATTCATCTTGCTTAAAATTATGGAATTTTGCAAGAACGATTCCAATGAGAATGACAATCAAAACCAACGCGATGACGCAGACCAAGAGCAGTCTTTTTCCTACCGTTTCCTTGAGGGCGCTTTTTTTACTGCAGACGCCAAGGGAAGAATTGCTCTGATTTGGGACTTTTTTGTCGATACAGAGGCCAGTATTTTGAGAAAAAGCTGAATCCCCACCAACGAATAGGAGCTCGGATGGAACTCTTCCTGATAATTGGTTTTTGGAGAAATCAATAGAGCTTAGCTTAAGGATCTGTAAATCCTCTGGAATGGTGCCTGAAAGGAAGTTTTGAGACAGATTTAAGGAGTTCAACGAGTAGAGCATGGACAGCTTCTCTGGGATGCTACCAGCCAGAGAGTTGTCTGCTAGATTCAAGGTAACCAATCTGGTGCATCTGCTGAGCTCTGGTGGGATTGAGCCAGTGAAGGAATTCTGTTCCAAAAGCAATGAGGTCAACTGGTTCAAGTTCCCAATTTCGAAAGGTATCTTCCCATGAAATGAATTATTATTAGCTGAAAGTTTTTGTAGCTGGACCATGTCGCCAATTTCCTTAGGAAGCTCACCCGAAAATTTATTGTTGTGTAAAAACAACTGAGTTAGGTTACGCGAATTCCCAATCTCCCGTGAGATTTCTCCAGAAAATTCGTTATCCGCAAAATCTACAATATCTGCGTTGGGTAAGTCCCAAATTCCATCAGCAATTCTCCCACTCAACTTGTTCGAACTGATCCTGAACCTCCTCAGCGACTTGCATCTGGCATAAGCATCCGGTAACTCCCCTGAAAATCCGTTATCCAATGCAAGCAGATTATGTAATTTGCCATTCTCACACAGGTACCTGGGAAACTCCCCTGTGAACCGATTCTCGGATACGTCAAAGTCTTCAAGCGGCGAGTACCGGCCAAAATCACTTGGAAACCTTCCCGAAAACCTGTTCCCATAAACAGAAAACCCAACAAGATGACGCAAATCACCAAACCCAGATGGAATTTCTCCGGTGAAGTTGTTAAAAAACAATTCAAAAACCACCAAGTTTTTCAGGTCCCCAATTTGAGGAGGGAGTTCCCCCGAGAGGCGGTTCCTCGAGATATCTAGTTCACGAAGAAGGGTCAGATTTCCCAACCCAGAAGGTATCTCCCCCGTGAACTCATTGGAGAAGAGCTCAATCTGTTTGAGATTAACTAACTCGACAATCCGCTTCGGAAACTCACCCGACAGCTTGTTCTTGGAGAAATCCAAGGTCCGCAGACCCCTGAGCTCAAACACGGATGAAGGGATACCCCCTCTGAGATTACATCCCGCCAGACAAACATAAGTCAAATTCTTCAGGTTCCCAAGACTCTCCGGGACCTCCCCTTCGTCAAACCGATTCAACGACAAGTCCAAGTAAGTCAAGCTCCCCAAGTCTCCAACCCATTTGGGGAACTCCCCGTAGAATCCATTACCGGAAAGATCGAGAACCCGAAGGAAGTCAGGTTGCGGAAGTAGACGCCGGAGGCAGAGATCCCCGGAAGAGAAGCACCCTCGAGAGAGATACCGGTGACAAGGCCGGTTACCGGGTCGCAAGTGATGCGGTTGAATCTGCAGGGAGAAGAGTGGGGAGCATCGTTCCAGTTTTGGGTGATCCCTAAAGGGTCCGCGACGCGTTGTTTGAACAGGAGCAGCGCCTGGGCCTCCTCTCTTCCATTGAAGATCCGCAGGGAGTCGGTTGGCGGGAAAAGGGTGAAGAGGGTTAGAAACGCTGCCAGAGTCCAGAAGACGTCGCGGCCGAAATTCGTCATTTGCAAGGAACGGTATCGGGTACCGATATTGTCACATAAACCACCGAGACGAGAAGATTCTGGCGCGTCTCACGTCACCGTCTTCCCCTGCAAGAACCCGTGATGATAAATACTGAAACCATATGAAGTCGCAGCAGATGGATGTCCTTTTTTCACTTTTTATTTACAAAGTATAATTTTAAAATTTAAATGTTACTAAACAGTTTCTTAATTCCATCTATTAAAATACATACCTCATCTCAGAAAAATAGAGGTTAATATTATATTCCCAATACATTAAAAAGGGTATAGTTATAGAACAAAAAAATAAAATAAAAAGCATATTATAACATTTAAAAAAAATATGGAAACCTACAAAAATTCTTGTTGAAGGAGATCAGAGCCAAAGAGCAAACAATACAACAGAAAGAAGATTTTTTTTTTTTTTGTTTTAGTCAAAGAATTACGAAGGAGAATTGAAGTGATGAGACTTGGAGAGACTGCGCGGGGGTCAAGCAAAACTGTGAACAAAGAAGAGAAAGGAATTCATGAAAGCGAAGGAAGAGTGAGAAAGAAATCGTGGAGATGGACGAAGACGGAAGACTTTGACATCTCCTTATGAATTATTTTCTCCCTTTGGCTTCCGGTACTCTCAGCCACGCGATCCATTTCATCACGACAAAAAAAAAATAAAAAAATCAAAAAAACAGTTCCATCGACTTACTGATAACATTAAGGAGACGATAGAGAAGGTGATTCATTCGTTTCAAGGAAAGAATTTCCGCAAAATTCAGTAACATCTTTCATTTCATTCTCTCAGACGACGATCGAGAAGCAGCAATCATTTCACTGCCTCGACGAGAACAAAAGAAAAACGACTCGCAGAAGTACTCGAAGAATATTTGATTACCTTGATTGATCTCATCCAGTTCTCCCACTCAAGAAATTCTTTCATAGAAAGAAACACAGAGCTAGCTCATCCAGTTCGCCTAATTGGCTAATCAACCGATTCCGGCTCAAAAAGAGCAACGCCATGTCTCTGCTTCCATCTCCGCTTCAAATCTCAAAAAAAGAAAGCGACTTTTAAGTCATCAACAGCAGCTATCAACTAAGCAGCGCATGCTCCAGTACTGATAATCTCTCTCCTAGCTTGTATTCGGGACAAGAAAACCCTTAACAATCCAAGCCTGGCTCCTCTGCTCTCAGCACCAAATGCTCTCTCGACTCCGTAACAAGATTTGGCTGCCGAATGTTTTCGAAGATTGCACGAATAATAATACCATGGATAGCTACGTCGTCGTGGGAGGGCGCCGTCGGCAGCCGTGATTCGTAAATGGTACGAACGTTTTGGGATTCGAGACGAAACGAGTTTGAATTGATTTTTACGGCGCTCGATGAAACGGAAGGATTTCAGTCCCGACGTTTTGGAATCTGGAAAACGTAGAGAGAAGAAGAAGAAGACTTGGTTCTTAGTCAAGACTGGAAACTAGAAAGATACACCTGGCGACGGTCCAACTTCTTTTTATTATTTTTTCTGTCTCTTTCCCTCCAGGTTTCTTTTTATTTATTTAAGACTACTAATCCAAATCTAGCAACCACGTCCCATATCTGAAATTACGATAATTAATTCATTTCTATTAAAAGAAATATTTTTAAGCCCTGTTTTAAAAAACTTTCAATTTTAGTTCAACCAGTTCAATTGGGTTTAGGGTTTAGGGTTTAGGGTTTAGCGTGGTTCAACCGATATGAGTTGTATCTCATTAAAAAAATTTATAATAATATTTCTACATACAAAAAATCAGTTAAAAAATACAAAAAACTATAAAAAATACTAAAAAGGTACTAAACCTATTCAACCGGTCCGATTGAACAGTTGAACCATTAAAACCCGCTTTTTAACCATTTCCGGGTTTTTGAGCAAACCGAATCGTTTATAGCCCCAGTTGAACCCGGTCGAACTGGCCGGGTCGGTTTGATTTTTAAAACATTGGTTTTAAGTATTAACTATTTTTAAAAAATCACTGAGAAAATATCATTTTAGGCAATGTGATAATATCCGTTAGTGAAATAATGTCTACACTAATTGAGGTGGTCACCGTGCAGATTTGCGCAAGACGTTGAAAGACAATGTTATAAGGATTAGAATATTAGCATCACGGTCTAACTTAGCATCAATAACATCAAGGGATTGAGTTGCGTGATAATCTAGTAAAACAATCTTGTTCTTGCCATCTGCTACATTAGGCCCCTCTTAAGTTTTGGTCTTAGGACATCATACGTGGAAGCCCACTAAGGATTGCTAATCCTGGTATCATGTAAAGTTTAGGGTTAATTCTACCTGAAAATGTCTGACCTAAGTTAGAAAAACTCTTTTCCTTTAATAAAACAAGCGTAGAATTAATCTCTAAAAGCTCTCTATGTTAAGCAACAACATATTCTTCAAATAAAATTTGTTCTAACTTCTTAAGCACTTCCTACATCTTCGTCAACAAACCTGATGGCATAGTTTCATTAACCTCATTGTATGCCATGTAGATTTTCAACATGTGGCATCCACGTCAGTAAAAGTATTGGACGGTACTTAATTTGTATAGTAAGCCTAGTATTTTTCTTATGTTTTATATAAAAAAGCAGTGATATAAGTACTGTGGTTTTTTACTACCAAAACTTTACATCCTGACATGGCATCTACAGTTTAGGTAAGAGGTATTCCAGATAAAATCTGTAAGATTTTATTTTTATAATAAAATATTATCTACATATTTTGTGGGTAAACGTTAAACCCTACATTTTTTCTTACATAGACCGCCAACTATGCAGCCAGGATGTAAAACCTTGAAGTAAAATCAGAAGATATTGATATCATTTTGCTATATGAATCAGGTGTTCTCTCCATTTTGAAACACGATTGATCGTTGTTAAATGGGTTTTACGAGATTCATAAGCGTCGAAAGGAAGAAACGTCCTAAAGTCGTCTAAGGCTGGAATATTAGACAAGTGTGAACACATGCTGGAAGCTCCATTATTTTCGGCTTGGGGAGCCCATCTCAAGAGACAAGAAATTAATCATTCGGTAGTACTACTAATTGCTACATCATACAGTAGCAGTCTGTACTCTTTTCATCGATCAGTACTTTGGACTTTTCTCCTCAACATTCATGAAATGAAACGCGTGCATTATATATAGAATATATATAGAAAATGGAATGAATGATTCGCGAGTTTAATATGGCACTGCCCAATGTGCAGACGAAGAAGACGAAATAATAGTGGGGTCCGCGGTCTTTCAAATATGTATGGCTGAAACTCGGTTCGATTTCTCGATGGATACAAATTAATAAGACCTACCGACATTGACAATGAAAATGCATGTGAAGAACTCCAGATCATGAGGTCGGTCAGCGTCCTTTTGGATCACCTTTTAAAACCCAATATTTTATTTTTGCAATTAAAAAATAATTATTTTTAAAATTGAAGTACTTATTTATCAGATTAACTTAACTAAATATAAGAATTATTGTTCATACTGGATTCCGGATGTTCTTCGTCATGAATACATCAAACTAGTCCTCGTCCAAGACATTTATTTATAGAAAAATAATTTCAATACTATGAGTTTTAGATCGTGGTTGTCCTGCTTGCGCCTAGTTGGTAGTCCAGATAAGGTCTAAGGTTTAGGCTTGCTAAAGAATAAATAGATAGCTTTTACTTTATCTCTTATCTGGACTGCCAATGAGGATGCTATGTAACATTTGGCAATACAATTATCACCACTCTTATTTTTAAAGCTCTAATTGTCCAAGAACGTTTCTACTCATATTCTCTAAGAGTTTTTTTGCATTGAACTTCTAATAGAACTTGCGCCTATTATATTCGTTGAATCCTTATTTTGAAAATTATGCAAGTAAATAAAAACAAGAAGCCCTTATATATAAAGCTTAATCTCTTAGATACAGTTTTTCTACCAACAAAGTGGGGACTTTCCTACATTTATTTTATGCTAAAGGGTTACTTGGGTAGATTGAGATCGAATCAATCTAAGATATGCAACACATAAAGACAACATATATACACGTCCTCTAATCTCATGGATGTCCTTGTTGTGCGGGTGATATAAGACAGGTAGAAGCTACATTCACAGCCTAATACGACAGCAACACACTCAACGTACTTGTCCAACAGGTAATTCCACTCAACATATCCATGCTTGCAGATTGGAACCAGTCCAGTTACAGATCAACGTTTTCCAGTGGCCACCCATTTGGAATGTTTCAGGTACACAACGATAGTAAAATCCTAAAAATCCTTTGGCGTATTACCTGCCTTGCTGATATGATCAGTTGGGGGGAGTTTTTTAGTGCTTGAACCAGTCTTCCTCTCTACAAAATGTGTCACTCTCCTAATTTCCATCCAATTGTGAAAGGCTAACTTCAAATCATTCATGTTCCACCGTTTTCTTAACATTTCATCCATCAATTAGGTTTACGGTTTTAGGTACATAACATGCCTGAGCTATTTTTTACAGATCTCCTAGTCCTGTTACCGCTCTTGAAACTAACCGATTGGTATCCAGATAATTAGGCCTATGAATCCAAATTCCCCTCGCAAATATTACTCATGTTGGGTTCATATTTTAGTAAAATAGTCAGATCAACCCACTTCCCCTAGGCACGAGGCAATATGACCACTTACACTCAGGATATCGTGTTCACCAATTATAACCAATGCTGGGTATCCCAAAACTTCCAAGTCCTGATTTTACATTCCTTGCTTCCTGATTAGGCAGAGTTTTTGGCTAAGCCCAAAGCCAGAGAATGAACAATGCGGGCTATACAAACTAAAAATTTGTTTTTCACCCCTCAAGACAATTGTCACTAATTACAAACCCAGTATTTAGAGGACTGATATCACAACAGGCTCCCTTCGTCTCCAACGGGACACCAATTAAAGACAGACACAACACCAAGAGAAGCCTCCGAAGGTTTAAAAATAAAATAAAAACCAAGTTAAATGAAAAAAATCCATATTAGCATTGCTATTGGTATAGCAATGTCTCGAAAATTTGTTATAATATCAGTAACAAAGAATGATTTCACGCATTTGTACATATTCAGCAATGTTTTCAAGCATCAATTTTTCACGCCCTTGTGTGATTGGAGACGAGCAAAGCTATTTGTCCAATTGATTGTAAAACGGAAAAAATAATAATAAAATATTATTTTTGAATTACTGTTTTACCATTTACTATTTAACTATTTTATAAATAAACGGAACAGAAACGAAAATAACTCTTGCAAACCCATTTTACCCAATTACAGTTTAAATATGAGTAATATGTTAAAGAGTAATGTTATATGTACTTTACTATACTTGCACTTTGTGAGGAGGGAAGTGCACAAAGTGCTTGCACAGTAAAGTGTATATAACATTATTCTATGTTAAATTTATCTACCCACTTACTCAACCATAAATTTTCAAATTTTTCATATTTATGACCTTATTATCTTTCTAAATAAAATGTTATTACTTATTATTAAAATTAGAAGTTAAAATTTTTTGAAAAGAATTTTAAATATTTTCATATTTTTTGTAATTATTAGAAGAAATATATTGTATTGTAATTTTTAATTATCTTTTATTTAATATATTTTAAAAATATTTTTTAATTTTCTTAACTTTTTAATTTTTTAATTTTTTGAAAAAAAATTTATTTTTCCGATTCCCTTTCAATACCCAATTACCCTTCAGAAAATCGGATAACAATAAAAAATGGAACAATTTGGAACTAATCAGGAACGGAGGATAAACGGCATGAGTAAACAAAATGGTAAATGAAAAAGTCTTACCAGTTCCATTTAATACCCATTTACATCTCTACAAGTGAGGAAATGATCCGTATCTTGCACATGTAATGTTGGAAATGCCACAAAGGTTTACAAATACAACGAAAACCTTATTGAATTACTTGCTTTGCTTGTCACCAAGCTCGGTCGCAATGTTGAAATAACAAGGAGAGACCAGAATGGTACATTTCATAGAATAAGAAAAAGCTGAGCTTTGATAAACTCCCAGCAAGTATTTTTTTTTTAAAGTTGGTATTTCATTCTAATCTAACTCCCATTTCCCTAAGGAGACTTGAACCTCAGACCTACCCATCAAATAGACTACAGCAGTCCATAAGATCAAAATAAAAATTTCATTGCATAAGTGCCACAGAAGTTGACTGAACAGCTAATACAAAGACTGCACAAGTTCAGTAGTTACAGGGCTCGTTTCCTCCTATCAGTTGCACCATCAAAACACACTACGGGACAAGCTGGATGGGGTAGTGAAAAGGCTAACCCTTTCGAATCTCCATGTCTATGACTTGTAAGCTTTCCCAAGCATGATATACTTTCCTTTCTATGTATCGGCAAAGCAAAATCCGTGACATAAATCAACTCAAACTCATACCTCTACCTATTGAAGAGTCACGGAGAACCTGTCACCCCGGGGAACAACTCCGATATTTTGTTGAATACATCCATCACCTGAGAAATTTTTTACAAGTCAATTAAATTCAAAATTGAACCCGTGGATGCAAGAGAAACTACGGTAAGTAAAACATGTACGACTTTGAAGAACGTATAACTTTGTTTAAGGCTATATAAAAAGGGTTTTAGACCAATGAGGAGTATCACCAGTGTCTGTTCCAGCTAAAGGCTGTCAGAATGAGAAAAGAGTTTGTACCTTGTAGTACATTAGGTGGGCTAATTAGAGAGTATATCTGAGCAGAAAAACTATGATAACCACATTTCAAAAATAATTACACAACTCATAGCCATGCTGGCTGGGATGAGGCTATGGAAATAGAATTTTGAGGAAGATGCTATAATGGAAGGGGACGCCCAGCTTATTATTGGCTGTGTGAAAAAGGAAGGCTCAGCCCCATGGCAGTTAAAATTCGTCTGTCATTAGATCAAGTATCTAACTGAGGGCCTGCAAGTCGCTTGACCTGATAACGTTGTGGCTAACGTTGTGGCTGATATGTAATCAAAAGCTGGGGTACCCAAACATGGCTTGGACATCAGCCAAGCAGTAAATGCTCTATCCTATCTAGCTTTGTTACAGCCATTGCTGTAACGTATGTTGTATTCTATGATCTACATTTTTAATCCATGAAAAATCTCAACTTTCAAAATAAAACAAGAAAAAAGTAAAAAGTTCCACTCGAGAAAAATGGATGCAAATGCTGTAGATCCTTAACTAAGCGTGGAGTTATTAGCCATATATATATATATATCTATATATATATATATATATATATATATATATATATATATATCGTTAGAGAATGGGGGCTTTGCCCTCCTTCGAGACACATGACTCTGTATGCTATTAGGCTATCTAGCTTGCTTGAGCTTACTTTAAAAATATAGCCATCAAAGCATAAGACCAAGCCATCAAAGCATCAGATGCCTCGGCAATATATAAATATAGCCACATTCAAAGATGAAGCAGGCGCCCAATTTAAATCAAATGCCAGTCAATAAAGGATTTAAAAGGGATTGGGTTCTTACCTCTTTATCATTTTGATACTTTGCTATACTGAGAGGGTTCTGCGAGCACTGCATGAGGTCATAACAGTTAAAACCAGAAGCAGAAAAAAAAAAAAAGAAGAAACAATCTTTAGCAGACAAAATGTTAGTAGACATACTTCCATGATAGCAGCTTGAACTTTAGGGTTTTGAAAGGCCATAGCAACTTCAGGATTTGCCATTATTTTTGAGATTACTTCTTCCGGTGTAAGCCCAATTTGGTCTGCAAGATTGATGGTTAAACTACAGATATATAACATGCAAAAGAATAAGATGGACGAACAATATCGCAGTATAATTAAGAGCGAATGGTCATAAACTCAAATTGCCATATATGTAAAGTGATAAAAGTCAATAACTCTCAATAAAGAAATAGGCTTTGATCGATCAAAGATGGTACAAAAATCAGATACAGTTGCTATCCCATTACTGGTTTCCAGTCTGCCAACAACACCAATATTAAGCAACAAGAACAGAACCACGGAAAAATTTAACGAATTAAGTGTCCCATTATATATAATATGCCCATCGAATGCATTTGATTGTCAATTGCATTACAGAAACTGAGCCACAAATATGGAGCAAAAAGAACTAGCCATCTGTTCACTTGCTTGTACAATAACTATGTGTGTATGCTAGAGTACAGTAACGAGGACAAAATCCTCAAGAAAAAGAAAGAAAAAAGACAGAAAAAACACAAGTTCAGAAAAAAAAAATTCGAATTCTCATCACCACTTTCAGAAATTTAATCAGATTTTTCAATATCCTCCAAGTTAACTATTAGTTTACTCTGCTATCATTAACAAATTAGAAATCAAGGAGCAGCAGCACATGTAAACTGGAAAAGCAAGTAAATTACATTTATTAATTTTTTTACATAAGAAAGAGAGAAGCTCATGTAAGGGCCTACCATGGGAGGAGCCATACTGTTGGCATCAATTTCTTTGTTATTTCAATATCTAAATAGACAGTAAAATAATAACATAAAATTTAAAAGATAAAGACAACAAGCTCAGTCCACTTGCTGCCTAAAACAGACTTGAAAAACATGACATCGAACAATTAGAGTACTTCATACAAAGCTTCGGCCTTTATGTAATCATTAAAGAGTTATCTGCTTTATGTCATGTTAATCAACAATTTACTTTCAGGAAGATTGAGAGAAGTTTCTTGAACAAAAACAAAAAGGTCAAGAGTAGGGGAAGAGACAGGAGGGGAGGGAAGAAAAGATTGAACTACCACCTGCATGAACAATTGGGATCAGGAGAAAAATTGACCCCTGATCCTTTTTTATATTAAGTCATAAACGACAAATTCCTAAGTACGCCCCCACATAATGGACCACAATGAAGCAAAATAACTAGAAAGGCATAAAAACAAATTAAATCAAACGTAATCAAGACACCATGAGAAAACTAAGTAGGTCAGCTTGACATAATGAAATAAATAAGCAAGAATAAAATGACTAAAAATACCCCAACTGAATACAAGTACAACATATCTGTTAAACTCTGCGCACACAGTCATAAATGCTTCTCAAAAAGTAGTAGTCACAAACTTACCAAACTGTTGTTTGACCTCTGGACTGCTTAGATCAAAATTTTTTAAAGAATCCATTATCTGATTGTCCCATTCTGTGCTTCCACCCATATTATTTCTGAAAGGAAAAGCAGCACTTGAATTTAGCAGGACACAGAAAAGAAAAAAAAAAACAAACTGCATAGATCTCTTAACTGGAAAATATAAAGGCTATCATCGTTGACATTCAGAGCAAGAGCAGGGGACTGGGACAAATGATCTTGTTTAGCAATTTAGTTATGTTAACCATCACCATAACAAACTGTGATCTTTGAATTGCTGCACAATTCAAAGATCACATAAACCAAAAACCTAGCAATAGGAAATTCAAATTCATGGTCTCAAAGCACATCTTTAAAGATGATGAAATCATTTTTTTAATTAAGTGACACAATCAATTTTCAAATGCCTAGAAAACCCGCAATTAATAGAACCATTAATATCAAATGGACTTTGACAGCAAGTCAGCTGCTCACTTAGTATTAGTGCACAGGTGTTAAACAATGGGAACCCATTTTTTCTCATAATCCAAAAAGGCATTAATAGAAGATAGCTTTACACCCTGAGATCACAGTTACCGCCCGTATCATCGGTGACAGACACAATATCTAATATCTAATAAAAAAATGACAGAGAACTGACCTGCCATGACATGAACCAAACAATTTTTTTCTAACAACTAAACAGCTGATGTTTCAAGTGAAGAATTGGAACACATTCAATATCAGAAAGAAAATTCGTACAGCATATCTTGCAATTGTTGCCGGTACTGAGGATTTTGCAGCATCCCTGCAAGAGGATAGCCCAATGCAGCCAGTCACTACCACATGAGCTGTCTTGAAGGCTACATGCTATAATCATATATGCATTATATGAAAAAAGTGTAGATGGAAATAACAATTTGGAAAATTTAGTTCAATCATTGCTCATCAGACAAAAGCTCTTTGCTAAAAGGAAAAGAACATTAGATAGAAAGTTCTGCTCCAGGGATTTTTTCTCCTCATTAATAGACTATTTCAAAGAAAATTTTTAAATTAAAAATTGCTGCAAAGGTAATTATTTTGTCTACAATCTAAATTAGAGTAGATAAGAAACTCAAGAGAACTGCCGCTTTTATCGCAAAATGACTAGCAACTCGGGAGACCTATTGTCAGCTTTACAAGACATTTTCATTTCTTGACAGTTTTCCACGTCAGACTTTTCCCACTCCACACTACCCCACACTACAAGGCTAACACATACTGGGCCTTGGCCCCTGCCTAACCAGCTCTAACAACGTGTTGACATTGTTTCCATCCCAAATGACTAACCACTTTGGAGGCGTATTATTCAACAATATAAAGCATTAACGTTTCTTGAAAAATTTTTAAATGGGACATTTCCCACTCCATAGGAATAAATTAAATTTCACATCATAGAGGCACCTGCAGTCAAAACATTAGCAGTAAGATGGTTCTCTGTGATCAGAATAGCTGGGATCACACCGTCACATGTCCATGAAGGTGATTGCTTTGCAGCTCAAAAATGGGATGACTCATAGAATATTCTAGTTGACCACACAATCTTGAGGGAGAGGAGAAATGGAGCTGAAAAAAAAGTAGGCTTACATTTGAAAGTAGAAGGGTTCCTCATCTCCTCGGGCAAATACCTGCCAAAAATATAATAAATAACAAAAATAAACAATAATAATATCAGATCTCAAGAGAGGAAAATGGTGAAATCCAGTCAGACTGTAAAGAACACTAAAAATTATCCCCTCATGCAAATATATTAGAACCTGTATCGCAATAGATACGTCATTTCTCCTCATTGAAAACAAGATACCAAACTTAAAGACATTCACACAATCCCAAAATGTAAAGAAATGCAAATGATAATAAATCGAACAAGAACACAGTAACATATAAGATGAGACACATTCACTTTTTTACTTTCCATGGGAAGAAAGTCACTAATGTACAACAATAGTTAATCTACTGAATTTATTTTTTATTTTTTATATTTTTTTTTGAGGAGATTCAATAAACACAAATTGAAAAAGGTTAATTTCCACAGGTCAGCCGCATAATAGCAAAAACAAGAATGCGACCAAGATGGAATGGTGAAAATAATAATAAAATTTACAGATGAAAAGGCAAAGTTAGTTTAAGTAATTTAAAGAATAAAATAATGCCTGTCAAGTTCAGCTGATTCAGATATAATAGGAAAACCCGAGGAAAAGAAAGAAATTGAGTTTCTCCTACATGCAAGAATTAAAAAAAAAGAGATTGTTTTCCATGGTAATAACACCCAGTGAAAATTCTCTTTACAGTTATGAAATGACACCAAAAATTTCTCTGTGACACTTTTAAAAGTGACCAGGTAGGAATATCCTCTAGCAAAGTCGTTATATCATAGGTAATTCACTGTACAGTTTATTTCTGTTCGTCACATATCTATATTCATCTTGATGTAATTTTCTTTAATTTGAGGAGTTTCCCTTGATGAGTTCACTTTTCATGGCTTTCAAATAAAATAAAATAAAAATAGAAAAAATTATAGCACGTCTGGACATCTTGAAATCATGAGTATTCCAAGAATAGATCATGGATTGGAAAAAAAAAAAAAAAAAGATTCAACAAGAGTTAGGCCTGCATCAACAAACAAGTCACAAGAAAACCAAGGAATTCATTACCTAAATAGCCTCAAAGTATTTTGTTATTAATTTTAACCAAATAGTATAGCAAATATTAAAAGATAGTAATATGTTGGGTTAAATGGCGGAGCAAAGGTCGATGGCGGAGCGAAGGTCGACGGCGGAGCGAAGGTTGATGGCGGAGCGAAGGTCGACGGCAAAGTGAGGGGCGATGGAGAGAAGGAAGACGATGGACAATGACCGGCGGCGTGAAGCTCTCTCGAACGACAGGCTTGGAGCTTCCGATGTCGTGCGAAATCAGGAAACGGACTGGCAGCTGGTGGAAAAGAGGAAAGATAGGGCTACGGGAAGAAGACTTCGTCCGCTGGGTACCTGCAAATTTGGAAACTCGATTTTCTCGGCGGAACACAACATAGCTAGGTCACATATTCGCCTTCAAGTTGTGACGGGAGAGAAAAAAACCATTATTCGCATCCCCATTGAAGCTGGGGACCTATTTCTGGAGCAGCTCAAGACAATATTGGAGACGAAGCAGTCCAGATCTAAGGAGATCTGGTGGGAGGACTCCCAATTCACGTCTTCAACTTTCAAATGAAGCAATTGGGAGTGCAAGTTGGTGCATTACAAAGCTTGGAAAGTCCTAGCCAGAATATATCTTCCGGAATTTGGGGACGATGGAGTATCGCCATGGAAGTGCTAGCTTGAAGCCTTCGAAAAGCTCTACCCTTGTGTGAAGGAAGCCAGTCCTGAGCACATTAAGGATTTTGCTCCAAAAGTCCAATCAGAGGAGATCAGCACCCAAATGTGAAGGAAATGGGAAGAAAAAATCCAAGCTTTACGATATGGGATAATAGCCAACTTTATTGGTCCTTTCCGAAGCTTGAAGACTTGAAGACATGGATTGTAACTCGATGGGGACTATCTCATCAACCAGAAATCTCATATTTGGGCAACAACGATTGGTTAATAGTGCCCACAAATGAAGAAGCACGCAACCTACTGCTTACCTGGAATCACTGCGATGATATCCCCTGTTGGGAGGTTCGTAGATGGAAAAAGGCAAAGGAAACTGAGCCTTTAACGATCTGGATACAAATTTGGGGAGTACCACCTGAACTTTGGGTAGAAGATACACTCAAGACGCTCGCAGGTTCTCTCGGAACCTTCCTAGACTTCGATGAGGACATTGTCACGAGGAGAAACCTAGCATACGCATGAGCAAAGATTAAACCACATGATTGGCCAGTTCAAGAACGATGGAAGGTGCTGGAGATTGACGAACGAAGCTTCGCGATTCTGCTCAAGCCTAAAGACTTCATTCCTCCCTTCACAATCGTCGACAGAAGTCGCATTGAGGAAGACGACGAGTCAACACATGACTCAGTGGCCCGAGTTAACTCGGCTACTGGACGAGCCAACTCAGAAACTCAGACTGGTCACGACCGAGTCAACTCGTTCTCACAATAGAGAGAAAATTCTCACCAAGGTACGCCTTTCCCCCCTTCTTCCAATGAGCCAAGTACCTACACAAAACCCTCCACCGAGGCCCCAATCACCACCTCTTCTTCTTCTTCATACCATCTAAATAACCCTTATCGGATCTCTTCGTCTTAGAGATAAAGGAAAGTTGATGATTAGTTGTTGTCTGGGCTACATTCCTTGGTTGCTTTGGAAAGAAAGGAATAACAAAATCTTTCAGAACAAAAGCACTTCCTGGACTGATCTATGCCAACGTATTACTCACCAAATTATATGTTGGTTAAAAGTGCAAAAAAGTTTCAAGAACATAGAGAGAGGTGCAATCTGGAATTCTTGGTCCTTATATGCTTTTGAAAAGGGGGGAAAGATTCCCAAGACCATTGCTTGGGTCCCTCCACCGATGCATGCTTTATAAGCTGAATTTTGATGGGTGACTTTGGAAACCCAGGGCTGGCAGGAGTGGGTGGACTAATCCGGGACTCTTCTGGAGACATTTTGCTCACCTACTCATGCCCGATTGGCACCACTGATTTCACAATTGCTGAAACAAAAAGTTTGCTTTATGGTCTCAAATACTTCCTTAAGTTCCATTTTGTTGGGCCATTATATGTTGAGGGAAGTCCTCGTCCAATGGTGCAAGAAGAACCTCAAACCTTCTTGGAG
The DNA here is from genome assembly GCA_022405105.1 of Aristolochia contorta. Taxonomy (NCBI): domain Eukaryota; kingdom Viridiplantae; phylum Streptophyta; class Magnoliopsida; order Piperales; family Aristolochiaceae; genus Aristolochia; species Aristolochia contorta. The sequence continues at coordinate 17,496,252 of CM039666.1, forward strand.
GCTTCTTTCCATCATTGATGAAATTAGAGAATTTGCATCTATTGTCACTAGTTGGAACCATGTATTACGAAGTGCAAATGGTAAAGCGGATGAATTAGCTAAAAATGGCTCATGAACAACATGTTATTGTGTGGACCCCTTACTGGTTGTAATCATGTTTATGTACTTCTTCTGCCCAATTGGGCTACAATGAATAAAATCACAACTTTGAAAAAAAATATTAAAAGATAGGCCTTCGATCTCTTGTTGTAAAGGGCCCCTCACCATGTTTCTCCGTTTTGCTTCAAAATGCATTAATATTAAGCATTTCCTCAAAAAATTTGCATGAAATAAACAATAATCCTACATGCATTAGGAAAGGAAGAAAAAGGAAAAATAGTCCTATATACCATATTGGATGATCAAATGATGATTCTCAAATAAAGAAAAAAAAAAGAGTAACACAACTGAGAAATTGGTTGTGGAGGGGTGTGTGTGTGTGTGTTTGAGAGGGGGGGAAGGAGAGGCTCACTTACGGATAGACCATTTTCTGGACGGTTGGATCTTCCATCATTTTCTCCAAAGCTTCCACAGAGAGGACAGGACTAGATGTTCCTGTCCATAAAATTTGGCTCAATTAAATTTTGAAAGAAGACAACGGTGAAGTTGATGCCTTTATTTAAAGAGTGGCGATATGCATACGGCCATATATTACTATGAGGGTTCACAGTCTGACACAGCGTCCTCGTTGGCAATCCAGATCTATCTTCTTATTCTATGGGTATCTGGACTGCCAACTAGGATGCCACGTCACGATGTAGAGCCTCGCAGTAAAATATGGCAGTACAGATATCATTTTTCTTATTTAAAATATGTTAACTTACTTCTATTAAATTTGGTTAAGAGGATAAAAGATAACTTACGCTAGACCTTCTCTGAAGCTCCAGCTTTGGCAAGGCTGTCTAAATTTATGTTTGCACTCGTACTTCTTGAATGCTATTGATTTCAGGAGATCATAATTATTTCTTTGGTTTATTTATGGTCTCCTCTTATTATGCAAAATACTTCTTGAATGATTTTGTTTTCAGGAGATAACCATTATACCTTTGATTTATATATGGTCTCCTCTTATTATGCGAAATTGTTAACTATTGGTGTCCAATGTCATCAAGAATCTTCTCTTATTAAACAATTAATTCCCCAAGGTTAACATGTGCAAAATTTGGATTGTAAAGTTTGTGTGCATATGAGTCTAAGGTCACTCATTTGTTGCCCTTTTGGCTCCTCAGTTTGGAATGCCAAGCTTCATAGCTATTCTCTTCAAATTGTTCAAACAGCATTCCCACCCATCCAAAAAAGCTTTTGTTGAAGTCATTTTATGCTGTGGTTATCTGCGTAGAGAGGAATAGTAGGCTTTTGAAGAAAAAACTAAAACAATTGGAAGTATTACTGAATGAATGATTCACCACATTGATCAATACTTGGTATTAAAATATGCCTTTCAACCACCAACATAGCGCGGTCCTCAAAAGAGCATTATTGGAAAATAGTTATTTTTTTATTTTTGTCTCTTATATAATGCGTTAGTTTCCCACCATTGCAGTAGGAACATGGGCCCTGTGGGGGGAGGTTTACTTTGGAGTCAGTCAAGTATGGTTTCTTCATGTTTACTCTGCTGCCTTCGGAATGTAGAAAAGCAGATTTCTATAATCTACCCCTTTCTTTAAGGTGTAATAAACAGTTTTATCTTCCTCCATTCTCGAAGGAAGGGTCTTGACAGTGGTGACTCCTTGGCTAGCATCTTAAGCATCCCCCATGGTGATTATTTCATCAGATCATTAGATATGTTACCCTTTCCCAGGGTTTCTTATAATGGCAATCATCAGGAATGCAAATTGAGTTGTTGATTCATTAGAATGTTTTCAGTGTTTCTTTCAGCATTTTGTCATAGGTGATTCATTCCCACTAGATGAGGTTTGAGTTTGGAATTTTGGGGAATCCTTTCGTTTCTTTTTTCTGTAATTTTCATTTATATTCTTTCTCATAAAAATTTCTCACTTTAACCTAAAATGCAGCATCAGGAGCCCTGCAAAGAAAATCACTTACCTGTAGCTTCAGTGCTTTTGGCAGAAGCAAATTCACCATGTACTGTAGCTGCTCCATTTGTTCGGACCTTTAACAAATATGTCACACAAATTTAAGATAGTGTAAGATTTAATGCACATGTACTCTGAGTCAATAAACATTTTGTTGCAGGCGCTTACATTCTCAGCACTTCCTGTGTCTGAATTTTTAGAATATCCAAAAGTATCTTGCTGCATGGTTTCATCAGGACTAATATCAACAAAAGCTGCAAACAAAAAGACAATAATATTTCTATATCTGTTGTGCGTTATTTCATTTACTTTTGCGAAAACGGAAAGCAAAATACAGATTTCATGGGTGTCATGTTGATAACTTTAAAACACATCCTGCATAATTGTACTAAAAAGTAACCATCAAAGAACTATCCAAAAATAAGTTTTCAGGGGTGTCCATTTGATGCAGTACAAATAAGAAAATAGCTGACTTGGGCAACTTAAGCCAAACCATGAGGCCTACCCCAACAGTGTTTAAAACATTTAAGGAAAAGCATAGGATCAACTTAGAGTCATAAACAAACAAAAAAGTATAATTTGCCGGTATCAATCAGCTTAAATACCATATTTCTTCACTTCCTTCTTTGCTTCAGCCTCCTCTGTGACATCTGCTTTGACTTCAGAAACAGGTGCAGTTTCCACCTTTGTTGCAGTGACATCTACAGTAACTTCAGGTTGTGAATGCACTGCAGACACAGATGGGGACCCTGGGCCCGATGTCGGAGGTGGTGGAAAAGGGAAAGATGGTCCTGGTGAGAAAGCAGGAGAGTTGAACTGGGTATTCTGTGATGATGGCATCTGGCCCATCAGAGTTTTGAAAGCTTGCTGCATTGCATATTTCTGGGAGAAAATTCCAATGACCATTTAAATAGTAAATTAAGTGATTTTTTCTTTTTTTTTGAATTTGACAAATGATTTTATAGCAATTTAATTAAAAGAATGTGTGTTACAATTCAAGGAGGGACCACAGTTGGTCCAAACAGTGGATTCTCTGTGGACCCCATCATTGGCCACAGTTTTTTCTTTCTTTAAATATCAGAGCACAAAACTGTGAAACTGCTAAAAAAGGGCAACCTGAATACAATAACCTGCATTAACATATTACTTATCTTTTAAGAACCAATTATAGGTAAACTACATTCCCTGTCTCCCTTATTCAAATGGCACTTTTACCAATAACAGTTGACCTATATTCACAGTCACACTTATTCACGAGGCACTTTAAGAAGCATACCCTATAGTTGATGGCCAATGAAGTAAAATAGCAACATAATTAACTCACCTTTAAGCTAGATGCTGCCTGAAACATATAAAAAATATTGTTAATACCCAACCTAAAAGAAAACAATGGTACTGTCAAATATGCAACATGCAAATAAATAGGATTATATAGTTTAAAATGATTAAAGAAATCCTTTTTTAATCCTCTCACCCATGAGAACAAAGCTGAGAAGGCAACTCCTACTCCAATCCAGAAAAGAGGTGACCCACTGAGAAGTTTAAACAGCAAACATTACTACTCAAATCAAAATTTAGTGCTTAAGATAGAAAAAATATAGTTTCTCAATAAAAAATATACATAAAGGACTAAAAGAGATTACAAAGACGTCGATGGCGGTGGCAATGAGGGTTGTGGATTAACAGCCACTGAAGATGTCTCTTGAGTACTTGAAGATGAAATGCTCGCAAAACCCTCTACGTTTTTAAATGCTACAACATGAAAAACAAGCAGGCAATCAGAAACTAACAACGACCACACACAACAGAAAGGAATCAGAGGACTGTGGCTGCCTTGATTCTCAAAGAAGGCTTTGAACCTGAACTAAAACATGAAAGGTTGAGAAATTGTATACTAAACAATCCTGGAAGAGTTGCCAGGTGATCTTTCGTGCCAGAACTTGGCCTCTCTCAAGATAAAAATGTTTACAGCACACGATTAGCAGATATTATGATAAAATTTCCAATATGTTTGACGAGTGTGGAGAAGTTTCATATTCAAAAGTAATAAGAAATTTTATTGGCTCATAAGTTTGATGAAAAGGCATCCATAATGAATAGCCATTTAGGAGGCCTATACCTCACCATATAACCCAATAACAATTTTTTTCAGGAGTTTTGAAGTGGGACTTTTTCCCACTAAATACTCCCCTTTAATTTCAAGCTTACACATAACTGCCTACGTTACACAAGGTCCCCATAGCACTCAGCAATCAGGTCTCACCTTATGGACCCCACAAACTCCCAATGGAGCAGACAGTAAATTGTTCTCGTCTTATGGAGCCCCAACACATAAACTGGGGAACACAAATTAGGCCTTAGCCCATGAACATAACCAACTCTATTGCCATGTACTTGAGTGGAAAAAAATTCTATATAAAAAATCTTATGAAACCCATAATGATTATAATATTAAGCCCGGTTTTATCCCAAAATGACTAGTTATTTAGGATCCTTATTACTCAAATTTATAACCCAATAACATTTCTTAAAACTTTTCGATGCTGGAGTTCCCACACTCAACATTTTCCTTTGTTCAATATGTATACTAGATTTTAAAAACCAAGAAAGTACATAGAGCTGATACAGTTCAGGTTTAGGGTTTAGGGTTTAGGGTTTAGGGTTTAGCTGAACTCTTTAAGTGGCTACCATCCAAATCTTTCAGAAATGATGGCAGGGATGAAATCATGTATTCACTATCTTCATCTAGGCAGTCCTGAAGAGATGTAAGCAGTATATGAACCAAAAAGAATAAGAAATTCCACATATCATAGAGATGAAATCGCGTAGTCAGCCATCCTGCCACAATGGTTATTGAAATATCATGCTCGCTTGTAAGGTTCTCAAATCTAGTACTTTCACACAAACAGAGCTCTTTGGCTATTCACACAAATCTGCAGCAGCAACATTATTCATAAAAATAACAGCAGCCCATGTCTATCATTTTTTCCACCTAATGGCACTGTTGATTCTACATAGGTCAAAAGCCCTCCTTCAGGAAATTAGGTCGGAAAAATCACATTCAAACCATCTCCATTTGATGGTATAAGAGGACTTTTCACTTATAGTTTGAGGACAAAGACAGGACTCCCAATTGTCCATTGTGTTGCTCGACGTCTTTGAATAGATTTTGATCCTTACTCCTCTCTGACCATCTCTTACCAGCATATTTTCATATTCCTCTAATTGTAATGCTAGTAGCTTAGCTAAACCTCAAATTTCCCTGCAATTTCCTGTTAATTACGGGTGATCTAGCATCAAAATTGTCACCTTTCGTCAAGGCATCGGGTGAGTTCACATGCTCATCCTCTTTGAATTCTCTTCTTCCATATAATCGATAATTACTATCGTTTCAAAAGAAAGAAGAAAAAATTACATCTCTCGTGGACAAATCTTGAAAATGAAAAAATAAAGGACATAATGCCCAAACTCAAGTCCGTATGTTCCTTTAATGTTTGTATGCAATCCACTAATATCAAATAAACATGAATCAGTATCAATGGAATCAAACAACACAAATGCCAACTGCGCACTTACACATTTCTAACTCCTACGTAAGAACTTTAATAAATTTTAAAATGCCTGGTGTGTGCATACACATTTCTAAATCCTGCACAAGATCATTGATACAATAAAAAAGTTTCACCCAGTAAATTGGCAACCGAAAAAGTGGTTCACTTTCAGAGAATGGAACTCACACGTGATTCTAGTAGCTTTCTCACATGAAACTCCAAATCAAAACTCTACATCGTTGAACGAGTTTAAAATTGATTAAGTAGTCCTAAGTAGTGCTAAAATTAATCAAAAAAGGCATGAGAAAACCTCAAAATTCGAAATGAACCATCAGGACATGAATTCATTCCTAACGGAACTGAAACAAAAAGGAATTCTGTCACTCTTCACAAAATAATAATAATCATAACAATAATAATTAATAATAATAGAAACAACACGTGAACTGCTTAAACATTAAAGAGAGGACATAGATAGGGCAAAATTACCGATTCGTGAAAATTTTCGAGGAGTGCGATCTCCACTCAGTTCCGAAACAACATTTCTACTACTGGGAAGCCGCTGTTTTCCTCTTAAAAACCGGGGAAGAGCTAGAGTGCGCCTAACGGGAATACCTGAGGTACTCAGAGAGCCGGCGGTTAGAAACCTCGGAGAGACTAGGGCAAGGTTTTCCATGACGGAGACAGTGAGAAAGAGAGAGAGAGTGACTGTTGGTCGTATAACTCGTAACCTGGTGAGGGCTAATGATGCGGCCAAAGCCGTTGAAGCGAAGAAAGAAACACGATGATAACAGCCAATAGACTTCCTTCTCCATCCCCGTGACAAGAAAGTTTTTACTGTAATTGCCATTCATCTAAAAGACTATACATTACGTTAATACATATCATGTAAACCCGAACCAACGACCGACCCGACCCGGGTCTGTTGGGCACCAAAATTGTACACAACGGTGTTTACAACTCTAAGCAATGCTTCTAACCGCTGCTAATGCTTCAAAGCGCTGCTAATGCTTCAAAGCGGCTGCTACTGCTTCTAAGCGGCTGCTACTGCATCTAAACGTTCTCCCTGTTTCTTTTTGTCTTTGCAGCTACGGGGACCTCTCTGCTTTCTTTAATGTGCCTTGATTGGAAGATGATTCGATTATAGCATTGGGAGCTTGAGGGATTAGTATTCTCGAATTTCTTCTTGTTTCTAGCACACCATAGTTCCCATAAGGTATTTGCCACAGAGATGTGTGATCTGGGTTGGGATCTTGCGTGGGGAGATGTGAATATTCTTATCAGGAAGGATCTTAAATTTTCATCTTGAGGGGTTGCAATCGGTAGTGGAGCAATGAGATTCCAAATGGATTTTGCAAAATTGCAATGTAATAGGAGATGCTCGGTTGTTTCTTCAAAGTTTCCACATATCGAGCAAATTGAATCTACTCTCATGCCTCTTCTAATAAGTAGGTCAGTGGTGGGTAACCGATCCAGTATAGCCAGCCATAGGAATGTCCTATGCTTGGGCATTGTTTTAATTTTCCAGATGTGGTTCCAGATAGGGTCCCTAGGCCCGAGCATTAATTTCGGGGTTCTTTCCTTTAGGATTCCATGCAATTGGTGGTAAGCTAATTTTACCTGAAAGTTTCCATCTTCTGAGAGAGTCCAGATCCTAGTGTTTTCCCTCCTCGAGATTTTGGGTGATTCTAGGATGTGTTTTGCAACGTCTGGAGGCCAGATGCTTCGGACGTGAGATTCATTCCATCCACCATTTACTATTAATGAGGATACTTTTTCCTTTGGGGACTATGGGCCTTCTATCTCCTTATGGTACTCTATTAGAGGGTTGTTAAGCCCGTCAACCCATTTGTCAAACCAAAGAGAGACATTGGTAACTGTGCCCACAATAGACCTAGTGCCTTTTATTAGTAGGGGAAGGTGTTTAGAAATTTGCTTCCATATTATTGATTCCCCTAATTTTGTTTTGAGTGTTGCATGGGTACTTGGGCTATAACTGGATCTAATGAAGGAGGCCCAGAGCGAGTCCGAATTTGCAAAAATTTTCCACAGTAGCTTTAATTGAAATGCATTTCCCATAACTCTCATGTTTCTTAGGCCCAGCCCACCTTATGGGATTCACATATGGAGTCCCAGTTGACAAGGTGAAGCTTCTTGGATCCTTTATAGGACCATAAGAAATTTCCAATGAGGGCCTCTATAGAATTTGCCACATTTACTGGAACATTAAAACAAGTAAGTGCATGTAGTGGCATGCTAGTTAGAACTAACTTAATCAGGGTGACTCGTCCTGCCAATAACAGAGACTTTGTAGACCAGCTATTTAGGCGTTTGCTCGTGCTCTGGAGGATGGGTGCATATGTTTTTCTTGTGACTCTGTTTGTGGGTATGTTCAGGCCTAAATACTTTCCTAATGTTGGGGTGGTAGGGAAATTTAAAATCGATATTATTTGAGCCTTAGTGGGATCATTTGCACTAGCTGAAAAAAAGATTTCAGACTTCTGTGGATTGTGGTGCTGCCCAACAAATTCACCATATTCCAGCAAGGTGTTCATGTTTGACTGGGCCGTACACTGTTCAGCCTTACCAAACAGCAATGTGTCATCCGCATAGTGGACATTGCATATTGGGATTGTGTTTGGGTAAGGGGCCATGGGCTGATTTGTTCCTCAATCCTTGAGGAGAGTAATTCAGTTGCTAATATGAAGAGAGAGGGGGAAATGGGGTCTCCCTTTCTCAATCCACACCAAGGTTGAAAAGATTTAGATGGTGAGCTGTTTACTAAAACCTAAGAGAGGAGATTAACAGAGGAGATTAACAGAGAGGGGATTAACAGAGGAGATTAACAGAGGAGATTAACAGAGGAGATTAACAGAGGAGATTAACAGAGGAGATTAACAGAGGAGATTAACAGAGGAGATTAACAGAGGAGATTAACAGAGGAGATTAACAGAGGAGATTAACAGAGGAGATTAACAGAGGAGATTAACAGAGGAGATTAACAGAGGAGATTAACAGAGGAGATTAACAGAGGAGATTAACAGAGGAGATTAACAGAGGAGATTAAGAGAGGAGATTAACAAGGGAGATTAACAGAGGAGATTAACAGAGGAGATTAACAGAGGAGATTAACAGAGGAGATTAACAGAGGAGATTAACAGAGGAGATTAACAGAGGAGATTAACAGAGGAGATTAACAGAGGAGATTATTAAGAGGAGATTGCAGAGAGAGATTAACAGAGGAGATTAAGAGAGGAGATTAACAGAGGAGATTAACAGAGGAGATTAACAGAGGAGATTAACAGAGGAGATTAACAGAGGAGATTAACAGAGGAGATTAACAAAGGAGATTAACAAAGGAGATTAACAAAGGAGATTAACAAAGGAGATTAACAAAGGAGATTAACAAAGAAGAACCCGGGTCTCTCGGGTGAGAGCTGAGTATCCTAACCAACTAGACTACAACGGAAGTTGAATAAAAAGAATTTTATTGTGTAGTAGTTCTTTTACGATTGGCCTTGTTGGGTTGACAAATTTGTTGTCGTCGAAAAACGATGTGCTAATACATGTTAGGCAAGACGATAGGTTCATAGCAAATTCATTTTTAACAATCAAACGAGGCTGACTTGAATCACAAGTCCACCGTCGACCCACCTTCTTTGACCAAACGTATGGTTCATAGATAAGATAGCCAGAAGGCCTTCCAAGATCGAACATTGGACGCTTATCTTTTTGAAATTATGGCTAGAGTACTATGCCTCCGATCGATGATGTTCCTTTACTTTGGAAGATAGCCGCCTTCATGGCCGATCGAGAAATGTCGATCTACATGAACATTCTCATCGTCATACCTTCCTAATTTGGACTCCTCGGGTATCCTCCGATTTCGTGTACAACAGTTTCACCGGCGCTTGCTTGGCGCTGGATGGCCTTGCAGTGGTCACCCCCGATGGCCTCCACAGGCTCACCAACACGACAGAGCAAGAGAAAGGCCACACCTTCTACTCCTCTCCCCTCTGCATCTCTCCCACGAATGAATTCCCCAGAGCTCTGCCGAGCCAGCATCTGGGACTGTTCAACGCAACCAATAACGGTGACCCATCAAACCGTATCGTCGCGGTTGAGCTCGATACCATTGTGAACTCCAAGTTTGGAGACATGGATGACAACCATCTGGGGATCGACATCAATGGGTTAAGATCAAATCGATCTGCTCTTGCAGCCTATTTCACCGGTACTAGTAGTAGTAGTAGTAGTAGTAGTAGTACAGGTGGTCTAATAGCCGTTGTGGTGATTATTATGTTGTCAGTCATCTACATTATGAATAGGAGGAAGACGAAATTTGCAGAAGTGCTTGAAGACTGGGAAACCCAATATGGCCCCCATCGCTTCCATTACAGAGATCTCTACACAGCAACGAAGGGGTTCCGAAGCAAGCAAATACTCGGGCTTGGTGGATTCATAAGAGTATACAAAGGGAGATTAATTGCCCACCTCCAAGATCGAGGTAGGAATGAAGAAAATCTCACACTTCGCAGCAAGGGATGAGAGAGTTGTTAAATAAGTGGGATTCCCACCCACTTAATTAAAATATGCAACCCCCCTTTATGAAATCTTAAGGGGAGTGTCATTAATTCATAAAGGGGGGCAAATTGTGGCGGGCACCAAATCATGGCGGGCGCCGCATGGCAGGCGCCGAACAAGGCAGGGGCCGAACATGGCGGGCGCCGAACATGGCGGGCGCCGAACATGGCGGGCGCCGACTGAAGAATGCCTCCTATAAATAGGATCAATTGGCTTCTTCTGAAAAACAACACAACCCAGAGAGATACACGAGAGCAAAAGAAGTTGAGTTGAGTGTTTGAAGCCTTTGCGTAGGCACAAAATACAGTGTAGTATTTTGTACTCCTCTTTCTTTGAGATAGTGAAATATTTCTTGGTGTGGATCCGTGGATGTAGGCAATTTGGCCGAACCACATTAAATTTCAGTATCTTATTTTTGGGTGTCTATTAGTTTTTCTCAGTGGCATATGATATTTCGTGGGTCTTACTAATCGTGGGCGGAATTAGTAGCGTCCTAATTCCCAACAGCTGGTATCAGAGCAGGATCCGTAATTTTTCTTAAAATTCTTAGTATACTCTGTGGTTGCAGCATAGGCTGATCTTCCACATCAGAAACGTTTTTGAGAAAATTACATTCTTTGCGTTTGAGTGGGAGCAATGGCCACAGAGGAGAAAATTTCCCAAATTGACAAATTTGATGGCAAAAATTTTGGTTTTTGGAAAATGCAAATGGAGGACTACTTGTACCAGAAGGATCTATACATGCCGTCTGCAGCAAATAAAGTTCATTTGATTAAGAAATTGTTCAATATGAAGATGAGTGAAAGCGGAGATTCGGAGCCCACCTCAACGAGTTCAATGAAGTGACAGATCAATTATCAACGGTCGAAGTCACTTTTAGTGATGAAGTTCGAGCCTTGTTGCTTCTCGGACAGTTGCCCGAGAGTAGGAATGGCACAGTCACAGCCATTAGCTGCTCGGCCGGCAAGTCCAAATTGAAGTTCGATGATGTCGTGAGCATGATCTTAACTGAAGAGATTTGACGACAGTCAGATGGAGCTTCTACTTCTGGCGCCGCTCTCAACGTAGATAGCAGAGGCAGAAATTCATATAGAGGGCATGGTCGTGGACGGACCAAGTCGAGCAACGGCAGACCAAAATCCAAAAACCACAGAAATTCCAACAAGTCAAAGCATGTTGAATGTTGGAATTGTGGTCAAGCCGGACACTACAAAAATCAGTGTAAGACACCTCAAATGGAAATGGAGAATAAGACCGGGGTCAATACAGTGACCAAAGAAGCATGTGATGCTTTAATTTGCTCTATGGAGAAGAAAGACATTTTTTGGGTAATAGACTCTAGAGCATCTGTCCATTCCACCGCAAATCGACACTCCTTTGCAAACTATGTGTTGGGAAACTATGGAGAAGTATATCTCGGAGATGATCATCTTTGCAGGGTGGTGGGCATTGGAGAATTTCAAATCAATCTCAAAGGATCTGCCTGAAAATTGAAGGACGTGAGACATATTCTAGAGTTGAGGAAAAATTTGATCTCTATCAAACAATTGTCGAGAGAAAGTTGTGACACACTTCTCAGGTGATTATTGGAAAATCACTAAGGGTGTCATGATAATAGCACATGGCAAGGATAGTGGTACCCTATATACGATAGCAAATGCATGTGTGACAATCGCAGTTGAAGATAGCAAAGACGCGAACTTGTGGCACCAAAGACTTGGGCACATGAGCCAGAAAGGGCTCAAGTACATGCATTCGAAAGGGAAACTACCGGAGCTTCAGCCTACTGAAATAGACTTTTGTGAAAGTTGTATTTTTGGGAATTAGAAACGGGTGAGTTTCAATACAAGTGGTAGAACTCCGAAGAAGGAGAAACTTGAACTTGTTCACACAGATGTCTATGGTCCAACTACAGTTTCGTCGATTGGCGGAAAGTCATACTTTGTGACTTTCATTGATGACCACTCGAGAAAAGTGTGGGTTTACTTCTTGAGACACAAATCAGAAGTGTTTGACGTGTTCAAAAAGTGGAAAGCCATGGAGGAGAATGAAATTGGCAAACATGTAAAAAGGTTGAGATCCGACAACGGTGGAGAATATGAAGATGCGACGTTCAAGAAATTTTGTTACCTAAATGGTATCAAGTTGGAGAGAACGTTGCCAGGAACACCGCAACAAAATGGAGTTGCAGAACGCATGAATAGAACGTTGACAGAAAGAGCCAAAAGTATGAGGATACATGAAGGCTTGCCAAAGCAATTTTGGGCAGAAGCTCTCAACACGGCGACATATTTAATTAATCATGGACCGTCAGTACCATTGGAGTACAAGATACCGGAAGAAGTTTGGAGTGGAAAGGAAGTGATACTTTCTCATTTGAAAGTATTCGGTTGTGTTGCATATGTACACATTAGTGATAATGCCAGGAGTAAGTTAGACTCTAAAGTGTACTTTCATTAGAAGTCGGGATGTCATATTCAGTGAAAGGGTGATGTACAAGGATAGAAATGCAATGCAGTCCAACGACACAACAGACGAAGATCCAACATATGTCATTCCGGATGATAGTCCTACGTCGAAGCAAACAGATGAGAGTTTGCAGGCAGATGAGCCAGTCATAGAGGTTAATTCACCACTACCTCCTGCTTCAACCCCTATTCTAAGAAGGTCAAGCCGACCACATGTTCCAAACAGGAAATACATGAATTACATGTTATTGACTGACGCCGGTGAACCTGAATGCTATGACGAGGCATGTCAGGTGAGAGATTCTGTCAAGTAGGAGCTTGTTATGAAAGACGAGATAAAGTCTCTTATCTCAAACCAAACATGGGAACTAGCTGTGTTTCCCAAAAGGAAGAAAGCACTTCACAATAAATGGGTGTACAGAATAAAAGACGAACATGATGGTTCAAAGAGATACAAGGCGAGATTGGTAGTTAAAGGTTTCCAGCAGAAAGAAGGAATTGACTATACAGAGATTTTTTCGCCAGTTGTGAAGCTGACAACAATTCGATCAGTGTTGAGCATTGTTGCCGCAGAGGGCTAGCACTTGGAGCAGTTAGATGTAAAAACTGTCTTCCTCCATGGTGACTTAGAGGAGGAAATATATATGCAGCAACCAGAAGGTTTCTCAGTGAAAGGAAAAGAGAAACTGGTGTACAAATTGAAGAAGAGCTTGTACGGCTTAAAGCAAGCCCCAAGACAGTGGTACAAGAAGTTTGACGGATTTATGCAGAACAATGGCTACACGAGGTGTAATGCTGACCATTGTTGTTACTTCAGATGACTCGAGTCCAGCTATATAATTTTGATACTTTATGTCGATGACATGTTAGTAGCCGGATCGGACATGGACGAGATTAAGAAGTTGAAAAAGCAATTATCGGCGAAATTCAAAATAAAGGACTTAGGTGAAGCAAAGCAAATTCTAGGGATGAGAATTTGTCGAGACAAGCAAAATGGTGTTTTGCAGTTATCACAGTGTAAGTATATTAATCAAGTTCTTCAAAAGTTCAGCATGAGCACTGCAAAACCTGTCAGCACGCCATTAGCAAATCACTTCCGTTTGTCAAAGGACCAGTCTCCTAAGACCGAGGAGGAGAAACACTTCATGGCTAAAATTCCATACGCCTCAGCCATTGGAAGTTTGATGTATGCCATGGTTTGCACGAGACCAGATATTGCTCATGCAGTGGGAGTTGTGAGCAGATTTATGGCAAATCCTGGAAAGCAACATTGGGAAGCAGTAAAGTGGATATTGAGATATCTATGGGGAACTACTGTGAAATGCTTATGTTTTCGACGAGACAACGTAACACTACGAGGTTTCGTAGACGCAGATTTTAAAGGCGAGCTAGATCGCAGGAGGAGTACTACCGGTTATGTCTTTACAATTGGTTCTACTGCAGTTAGTTGGATTTCGCAGATATAGAAGATGGTTGTGTTATCAACTACAGAAGCAGAATACGTGGCAGTAAGTGAAGCTAGCAAAGAAATAATATGGTTACAAGGTTTATTAGCAGAATTGGGTTGCGACCAGGAGAAGAATATTTTTCATAGTGATAGTCATAGTGCAATACATCTTGCAAAGAATTCTGCATTTCATTCGAGAACGAAACATATTGGATTCCGATATCATTTCATCAGATCACTCTTCGAGGATGGAGTGTTGAAACTTGAAAAAATTCGAGGTACGAAAAACCAAGTCGACATGATGACCAAGACAGTAGCCAAAGAGAAACTGGAGCTGTGCTCAGCTTCAGTTGGTCTTCTGCAGTGAAGACATAAGAAGATGCCTACACCAGATTCCACTATACTGAAGATTGTTGTATTTGTCTCCAAGTGGGAGATTGTTAAAGGTGGAGACAAGCATATAGTGGGTGGGTCCCACTGGTAAGTGGGATTCCCACCCACTTAATTAAAATATTCAACCCCCCTTTTATGAAATCTTAAGGGGAGTGTCATTAATTCATAAAGGGGGGCAAATAGTGGCAGGCGCCAAATAGTGGCAGGCGCCAAATAGTGGCGGGTGCCGAACAAGGCGGGCGCCGAACAAGGCTGAAGCTGAACAAGGCGGAAGCCGAACAAGGCGGAAGCCGAACAAGGCGGAAGCCGAACAAGGCGGAAGCCGAACAAGGCGGAAGCCGAACAAGGCGGAAGCCGAACAAGGCAGAAGCCGAACAAGGCAGAAGCCGAACAAAGGCGGAAGCCGAACAAAGGCGGAAGCCGAACAAGGCGGAAGCCGAACAAGGCGGAAGCCGAACAAGGCGGAAGCCGAACAAGGCGGAAGCCGAACAAGGCGGAAGCCGAACAAGGCGGAAGCCGAACAAGGCGGAAGCCGAACAAGGCGGAAGCCGAACAAGGCGGAAGCCGAACAAGGCGGAAGCCGAACAAGGCGGAAGCCGAACAAGGCGGAAGCCGAACGAGGCGGAAGCCGAACGAGGCGGAAGCCGACTGAAGAATGCCTCCTATAAATACGATCAATTGGCTTCTTTTGAAAAACAACACAACCCAGAGAGATACACGAGAGCAAAAGAAGTTGAGTTGATTGTTTGAAGCCTCTACGTAGGCACAAAATAGAGTGTAGTATTTGGTACTCCTTGTTCTTTGAGATAGTGAATTATTTCTTGGTGTGGGTCCGTGGATGTAGGCAATTTGGCCGAACCACGTTATATTTCAGTGTCTTATTTTTGGGCGTCTATTATTTTTTTCTCGGTGGCATATGATATTTCGTGGGTCTTACTGATCTTAGGCGGAATTAGTAGCGTCCTAATTCCCATCAAGAGTTCGTTGCGGAGATTGCAACCATCGGCCGGATCAGGCATCCCAACCTGGTGAGGCTCCACGGGTACTGCCGCCGGAAAGGTGAGCTCCTCCTTGTTTACGACTACATGCCCAACGCAAGCTTGGACAGGTTCCTCTACGACTGTGACGATACAATTGGGTGATTTTGGCTTCGCGAGGAGGTACAATCACGGAACCGATCCTCGAACCACCGGCCTGGTAGGAACTCTGGGGTATATATATTGGGCCAGAGCTCTCGATAACAGGGAAGGCTACCACAAGCACCGACGTCTTTGCATTTGGGGATTTCCTGCTCGAGGTAGCTTGCGGCAAGAGACCCATATTTAGCGATGTGTCGACGTGGTCATAGGAGCTCGTATTGGTGGACTAGGTGTCTAATTGTCAAAGGATCAGAGGCTCGATATTGGCAGCTTCGAAACCAGCTCTATTTAAGTTTTAGGTTTCATTTCTGACGGATTCTAATTAAGTACGAACGAAAAAGCATAAGCAATAATTAATCAATAATAGGACTAATCCCTATAAAGCAGGCACTATATATAGGAAAACTTTAGCTCCAATTAACAGTACAGTAGCAATTATCTTCGCCTAATGATCTGAAATATCGTCAGACTGATGTGTAATTAGATAGTATTGTCAACACATATAGCATTCTTCTTTGGGGGCTAGTGGACCGTGTATCAATTTACTCGTCAGCGCAAAACGGCTTTGAAGCTTCAACTACCCGTTCACACCGTCTTTCTGCTTCAAATTTTGATCTGAAAACCCAACTACCCCTTTTATTCATGTGTGAATATATGCATCTCCATTCAAAGGAGTATCGTCGAATTTCATTGAAAAAATTGCACTAAACATGGTAACATACAAGAAAATGTTGTTTTGTATATGCGTGTGGCCTTCCCGGGTCGATCTAATACTCAGGAATAGGTAAAATCGAAGTAATTGTTTCAGGTTGAGTGACTGACGTCATAGACTGTCACCTAGTAGGCAGTTCCTTACCGGTATGTAATATGTATTTTGTAGGTGGATAAGAGGAGGATCATCGTCATTTATATATGGAGTCAGTCTAGGAATTCTTGCGACGTTTGAATGAGTCTAAATGAACTAGCTAGTATAAACATGCTACCTAGCTTCTATCCTGCAGGTTATTGGCGTTCAGTCATGTTGTTCAAGGTCCTAGTGCTATTTCTGTTCTTTCAAGTACTTGCACCATCAGAAGATCAGATCGACTTCACTTACAATGGATACAGAAATTCCAGCTGATAAATCAGGAGCACTCCCAGCTCAATATATTGGCCTCTTCAATTCCTCCAATAATGACGGGAGTGCAAGGAACCATATCTTTGCTGTTGAGCTCGACACCAGCCACAATACGAAATTTGGTGATATAAATGATAACCATGTCGGAATCGACATTAATAGCTTGCAATCCGTTCACTCCGCTCCGGCCGGTTACTTTGCCGACGGCAGGTTTACAAAATTTAGCCTCAGAAGTGGAGAACCAATTCAGGTATGGATAGATTACAGTGGTGGATCAAATAAACAGCTGAACGTAACACTCTCTCCCATCCCGTTCCCGAAGCCTGACCGCCCTCTCCTCTTCGTGGAGGTCGATCTTCATCCTGTTCTGCTAGACACAATGTACGTCGGCATCTCTTCAGCGACGTGCGAGATACCGGCGGCACATTACATCCTCGGGTGGAGCTATAAGATGGACGGACGAACTCGACCGCTTAATCTTTCTTCAATTCCTTCTCTCCCCAGGAGGAAACGTCGTAAGGGAAAACCAAAGCTTCTCAGAGTGATTGGGTTTCCCATAATTGGTTTGATCGTAGGACTGATGGCTATGTGTATTGTTGCCTATTTCATAAGGAGGAAGATCAAATTTTCTGAAGTACTGGAAGAATGGGAGCACGAATATGGTCCTCAGTCCTCACAGATTCACATATAGAGACTTGTTCCGTGCCACGAGAGGGCTCAGAGACAGAGAGCTTCTCGGGGTCGGAGGCTTTGGCCGTGTATACAAAGGGGTCTTGCCCAAGAGTGAAACGTCCGTGGCCGTGAAGAGGGTATCCCACGACTCAAGACAAGGGATGAAGGAGTTCGTGGCAGAGATCGTGAGCCTAGGCAGGTTGAGACACCGAAACCTGGTGCAGCTACTGGGCTACTGCCGGCGCGAAGGAGAGCTCTTGCTCGTTTATGATTACATGCCGAATGGGAGCTTAGACAAAGTCTTATTGGACGCGGAGCTGAACGGCCGGCTCGGGGACTTTAGCCTCGCGAGGTTGTACGATCGAGGCACCGCCGGCCCCAACACAACCCATGTGGTGGGGACACTCGGGTACATGGCCCCGGAGGTCACGATGACGAGCAGAGCAACGACGAGTACGGATGTGTTCGCTTTTGGGGCATTCATGCTCGAGGTTGCAACAGCGAGAAGGCCGATAGAGCTGTGGAGTCCCCTAGTACTGGCCGATCAGCAAGTGGTTTTAGTGGATAGGGCTGCAGAGTGCGGGAAGAAAGGAGCGATTCTGGGTGCGCGTGATCCGAAGCTGGGGGAAGATTATGTTGCGAAGGAAATGGAGTTGGTTTTGAAGCTTGGGTTGCTCTGCTCGCACCCTGTTGCAGGGGCACGCCCGAGCATGAGAAAAGTGATTCAGTTCTTGGAGAGAGACTTCCCTTTCCCGGAGTCGAGGTGGAACTATTTGGAGTGCTCCGCTGGGTATAATGATGGGATCTCGATGACGACCTCCTCGGATAATGGATTCCTCAACTTCATCTTCCGTCGCGGAGTCCCTCGTCTCCGGTGGCCGCGAACCTTATCGGTGATGGTGATCTCTGATTATTAGACTGAGAGAGGCTGCGTACGTGTGCATATATGTAAACGGGTAGTGCTTTTGATTTGCTAATTATGTGTGTTTTGTATTTTTAGTCTTTTCATGCTTATGCAGTGAATCTTGCAACTTACCTCATAAATAGAATGGATGTAAAAAATGGTACAATTCCAACGCATTTCACTGAATAACAACTTAGTAGTGCGAGAAACACACTACGGATTATATAAAGGATCATCAGATCACGTAATATATATACACTGGCGGAACAATTTTGTCAAAGATTGGGTGAAAAGATTAATTTGTAGATAATTGAAAAAAAAGGAACTCTTCAAAGAAGATTATTGATTTTTATGAGTAAGGGATTAATTCCCTGTGTTTTTTGTGTGTGCGTGGCACATAATAAAATTTTGTTAGATCTAGAAAATTTTAGACTACTTGAGAGGCGTCAAGTCGTTGTAGTTTAGTGGTGAGTATTCCCGCTTGTCACACGGGTGACCCGGGTTCGATCCCAATATTTAATTAATAAAATTAGAATCAATTACAGATAACCCTTTTTTGGAGACGATTGTTCCATATTTGCAGTTCAAGTACCGTATTAGATCCAACATTCGGATCATTCATTTGTCATTCGCGAAGAGGGGGGTTCATGGCCAGTGGTTTATTTATTGATTTGGGCATGAATATTGAAGAGGCGCCTAGTTCATCTGGCATGCAGTTGATTGGCGGTTGCTGGTGGCAGCGTCCATGCCGTAAAGGATTCAGGAATATCGACGAGCATCTGTGGCGAATTGGTGGATTCCCCGAGATTTCACCTAGTTCAGCTGCTTCGAACGATATGCAACCACCATCCCAGCAGATTCCTCTCATTAGTTCACCATTTCGACCATTTTTGCGAGTGTTAATATATGTATATAGGGGTAGTTTGGTCTTTCTACCCATCAGGGGTATATTTGTCCATTTCATGTAACTTAGGTATATATATATACACGCACTCTCATTAATACAATCATCCGGTTTTCATCAACTCTATCATGGTATCAGAGCCGACTCGGTTTTGACTCGGCAAACTCGCTTTCGACTCAGTTGATATTTTTGTCTCTGTAACTCGGCCTCACCCGGATCTGACTCGGATTAGAAGAACGAGTCAGGACGAGTCAACTCATCGTGACTCGTCTTCTTCTTCGCTGCGTTTTCCCCCTTTCTCAGATCTGAAATCAGCGACCCAATTTGTGACGAAACTCATCAATTTCCCCTTGTTTTCGCTCTCAATCTCTTGAAAATCTCTCCAAACCATCGATTCAAGCTCCGATTCTGAATTCGGAGACCCAATTTGTGCTGGAACTCCCCGATTTTTTGCCGCTGGAATCGCCTCTTCTCCGTCGCCATCGCCTTCCGATTTTCTGGCCATCACCGTTGCCGTTGCATCTACTCTGGTCGCCGTCGCCGTTGTCGTTGTCTCTTCTTTCCTCGCCGGCGCCGTTGTCTCATCCCTTGTCGCCGTTGCCGTCGCCGAAACCTCAGCTCTCGTCGCCGTCACAGTCGCTGTTGCCTCTCTTCGGGTCGCCGTAGCCGTCACCGTTCTCTTTTCTCTCGACGCCATTGTAGTCGTTGTGTGATTCGATGGCCATCGCCGTGAATCTTGCCAGGCGCCGCCGCCCGGAAGCCCTCGCTTCCTGATCTTCTTCTCATTCCCTTCATTATGGTTTCAACTCTTGGTCCAACCTACATATATTCAGACCGGACCGGGCCGAACCAGCATCAATCATATACTCTGACCGGACCAGACAGGATTGAACCAGCCCAGATCCACTGGACCAGACCACCTTACTGGACATACTTTTCTTTGGCGATTGGATTGCATCTTGTATTACAACAGATTTTTTGAGCTGCCTCACTTTTATATACACTTTGCGGCGCACGAGGTAACTGACAGTGCCTTCATTCTTGCTTGTGTGACTATTATTCTTTAAATGGCTTCTTCATCCGACTATGCTCCACTTATGCCTGTGAAATTGGGTACTACGAACTATGTTCATTGGGCATCTCTCATGCGTAATTTTTTGCGAGGCCGTAATTGTGGAAATATGCTTCTGGTGATTGTAAAATGCCTGTCAGTACTGCAGATGGTTCCAATTTTAAAGCTATAGAGGAATGGGAAGTTAATAATTCCCGCGTGATTTCATGGTTAGCTAGTGTTGTATCTCCTTCTCTTAGCCTGCAGCTTGGGAAATATGAAAATGCCGGAGATGCATGGTTATTCTGAGAACATAGACATAAGGGCATGAACTTTGCTCAGAAGTACACGTTAGAGATGGACATTTTGTGGGATCAGTTAGGTGCTATCGCTCCGAAATTTATATGCAATGCTGATGACGTTATTTTTCAGACATATGAGGATGAAAAGCACTTGGTTCAATTTCTGATGGAACTCAGTGATGATTATGAGTTTGTTCGGTCCTCTATGCTTCATAGGAATCCTTTGCCCTCTGTTAAAGCTGCCTTATCAGAGTTACTAGGAAAGGAAACACGTCGTCATACTGGGGGACCCATTCCTTCACCGCTCAGAGCTACTGACACTGTTCTTGCAGCTACCCGACGGCTTCCTTCTACAGTTAGTAAACTTGGCCCTCATAGTGATTTGACTCATGTACAATGTCGTTATTGTAAAGAATATGGGCATACAAAATATCACTGTCCCGCACTTACCAAGCGGCGTTCGCCTATTCATTCTGTCTGACGCAATACGGCTGCTTCTGTCTCCACCAATGATTCATCTGGTCTGCTTCCGACCCCCACTCCTTCACTGAATATTGCTGATATCCAGGATGTGATTATTAAGGCTCTTGGTAGTCTTGGACCTGGTAATTCCTCAGTCTCTGCATTGTCTGCCAATTCAAGTAAGGGGTATTGGATTATTGATTCTGGTGCATCTCATCATATGTCTTTTGATTCTTCTATTTTTACCTCTATGTCCTCGTCCTCTCATTTGCCTTTTTCACCTATTTATACTGCTGATGGCTCTCAACTACCTGTTGAATAGTCTGGTTCTATTCGTACATCTGCTGGACTCTGTTTTCCTGATGTTCTTTTTGTACCTCGTCTGTCCATGAATCTGTTGTCTGTTGGACAACTGTGTGATCTTAGCCTTCATGTTTCATTTTCTTCTTCTGCCTGTCAGGTACAGGATCCATCGATAGGGAAGGTACTTGGCCGACTCTTTGAGCTTGAAACTTTGCATCTATCCTTGCATACTAGTTCTCTTCGCACTTGCAGTTTGATAGCTAGTTCTGAGTTTGCACTATGACATAGTCATTTGGGTCATGTAGCTACTTCTACTTTGAATAAATTAATTGGTACTGGTCAATTAGGACATGTTTCTCCTGAATTATTGCACTGTGGGAGTTGTAAACTTGGCAAACCTACTGCTTTACCATTTAATATCAGTCTTGTACGTTATTTAGCTCCATTTGATATTGTTCACTCTGATGTTTGGGGACCATCTCCGGTTCCAACTATAGGTGGATCTCGATACTATGTTGTTTTCATTGATGATTATTCACATTTTGTATGGGTTTATCTGATGCGATCTCGATCTGAGTTTTACAATATCTATGTTGAGTTCTCCACGATGATTCATACTCAATTCTCTAGAAAAATCAAAATTTTTCGTTCTGATTCAGGGGGTGAATATATCTCTGACTAGTTTCAGTTGTTGCTGAAATCTAATGGTTCATTGCAACAACTGTCTTGTCCCTATACTCCACAACAGAATGGCGTTGCTGAGCGCAAGCACCGACACATTGTCGAAATAGCCATACTCTTCTTTTGTCTTCTTCTGTCCATAAACACTTCTGGGGTGAGGCTGTTTTCACTTCTGTTTATCTTATTAATCGGTTACCTTCAGTGGCTTTGCATGGCTCTACCCCCTTAACTCGTCTTTATGGCACGTCTCCAGATTACTCTTCCCTTCGTGTCTTTGGTTGCACTTTTTTTGTTTTGCTCCCTGTTCGTGAATATGATAAATTATCTGCCAAATCTGTCATGTGTGTTTTCTTGGGATATAGTACTCAACATAAAGGTTTTCGGTGTTATGATCCTCAGGCTAAGAAATTGCGTATCTCACGACATGTTAACTTCTGGGAAAAAGTTCCTTTTTACTCATTGCCTTCGCATAAATCGCATTGTGATGTGTCACCTACTGTTGCATTTGATCTTTTCCCAGATCCTTTTCCTTCTTCTGTGTCTACTATGCCTGATTCTGATGCAGGTTCACGGTCAGCCGACTCCCTGTCCCCAACGCCTTCTCTGCCTGATGTTCCTATACCTTCCTTGGATCCGACATCTCCCCCTACCAGCAGTGCCCCTGAATCCTCCTCGAATTCATCTCTCAGCTCGTCCACCCCTTCCTCCCCTGAGGATTCTGTTGGCCCGTCTCGCTATCCATCTCGCACTCATCAACCTCCGGCACGTTTACTTAATTATCATTGTTATTCTTCTACTCTTTCCTCTGATCATGAACCCTCTTCCTATCGAGAGGCTTCCTCTAACCCTCTTTGGCAGCAAACTATGTCTGAGGAGTTACACGCTCTGGCCCAAACTCTTACTTGGGATCTCGTTAATCTTCCTCCTGGTAAGTCTCCGAATGGCTGCAAGTGGATTTATAAAATCAAGACTAAGGCGGAAGGAACTGTTGATCGATATAAAGCCCGTCTTGTAGCTAAGGGTTATACACAGGAGTATGGTATTGATTATGAGGAGACCTTTGCTCCTGTTGCTCGTTTGACTTCTGTTCGTTTATTACTTGCCATTGCTTCTGTTCGGAATTGGGCTTTATTTCAGATGGATGTGAAAAATGCATTTCTAAATGGTGAGTTAGCCGAGGACGTTTATATGTTACCCCCACCAGGATTTCCTCATCAATCGGGGCAAGTCTGTAAGCTTCGTCGTGCTTTATATGGTCTTAAGCAAGTGCCTCGTGCTTGGTTCTCCACTTTTTGTTTGAAGATTGTTCAATTTGGTTATCGTCAGAGTTCTTATGATTCTGCCTTGTTTACTCGCCAGACCTCTCGTGGTATTGTGCTCTTGTTGCTATATGTGGATAATATGGTTATCACTGGTGATGATATGCAAGGCATCTCTGATCTTAAGGCATATTTGAGTACATGTTTTGAAATGAAGGATCTTGGTTGCCTACGCTATTTTCTTGGTCTCGAGGTTCTCTCCCTCTCTGGTGGTTATGGCCTTTCTCAGGCCAAGTATGCAGCTAATTTGCTCAACCATGCTAGTCTCACTCATCATAAGACTTGTGATACTCCTTTAGAACTTAATGCTAAACTTCGAGGCACCGATGGAGAATTACTTTCTGATCCTACTCTTTATCGTCAGCTCGTCGGTGGATTGATCTATTTAACTATTACACGTCCTGACATCAGTTATGCCGTTCATGTAGTCAGTCAATTCATGTCTGCTCCTCGCTCTGTTCATTTCGCCGTGGTTTTACGTATACTGCATTATGTTCATGGCAGCTTGTATCGGGGTTTGATCTTTTCCTCTGCTTCCAGTCTTACTTTATCTGCCTATTCTGATGCTGATTGGGCTGGGGATGTTACCGATCGTCGGTCTACGACAGGCTATACCGTTTTCTTAGGTGACTCTTTAATATCCTGGCGTACAAGAAGCAATCTATTGTTTCGCATTCTAGTACTGAGGCTGAATATCAAGCTATTGCTGACACTACTTCTGAGCTTGTCTGGCTTCGCTGGTTACTCCAGGATATAGGCGTCTCTCTGGATTCTGCTACTCCCCTTCATTGTGACAATAAAAGTGTTCTTCAGATTGCTCACAATGATGTGTTTCATGAGAGGACCAAACATATTGAAGTGGATTGTCACTTTGTGCGACATCACAATGTCACCGGCACTCTCACCTTATTGTATCTTCCCTCTGAACATCAGATTGCAGGTCTATTTACCAAATCGCTTACTTCGTCACGATTTCGGTATTTGTGTTCCAAACTCCAGCTGGGCTCTTTCACCCCATCTTGAGTTCGAGGGAGAATGTTAATATATATGTATATAGGGGTAGTTTGGTCTTTCTACCCATCAGGGGTATATTTGTCCTTTTCATGTAACTTAGGTGTATATATATACACACACTCTCATTAATACAATCATCCGGTTTTCATCAACTCTATCAGCGTGGACATCCATCTGCCTGTCTAGTTTAGAGGCCTCACGAACATAGGCGAGCCAGGAATTGTAAGCAAAAGAAGCAAAAACAGACTCGGTTGCATGTTATGAATCCTTACTCTTATCTCTTTATGCTATAGCGGCATGTTGCTCTTGAAACATCCAGACTTTTACTGTAATGTGTCTTTTCCTTCATTCTCATGCATCTTATTACTTCTTCCAGCAACCTCCCTAACGCTTCTCTGAGAGGAGTGATTCTATAGTTACGTTTTTTTTTTCTTTTTTTCTTTTTCTTTTACTAGTGTTTGGAGTGAGTTTGTTTTTTTATGAATACTTTCCATCTGTGAGCAACTTGTTGTGAAACATGCGAACGAGTTGCAAGTGCTCTCCTCGTAGATGTGTTTTACGTGTCTTATGTTAGATATCAGAGGGAAGTAGTTCATGTCAAGCTGTTCTAATGCACGCTTTGATCAGTAACCTGGAAATTTTTATTTCGAGTTCTCTAAAATGTGTTGTACGAAATTCGTTTCCTTGATGCCTTTGTAATTTACTCACTTTTCTAGGGATCGAAAAGATAAGAAACTGTTTCCTGCTATCTGTTTGCCATATTATAGTAGATTGAAAGTTTTTGCTTGATTTTACGTCAGTCTACTTTTGTATTTTACATAGCAAACAGATTTTGAAATTGAATCTACACCTAATACTCACGCAAACAGGTTCCCATAATTCAATTCTTGATTGGTTAACTTATTGTACACTGGCTTCTTTGTATGGAATGAAGGATTTGCTAGCTATTGCTTTAAGTTTTGATATTGGTCTGATTTGCACCTAATGTTACTTTGAAAGGATTTTGGATGTTGTTGTTTTTCAAATCTTCAACAGAAAATCTCTGTTTATTTCCCCAACGGGAAATATAGCAGGCCTTGTCATTCTCTTTAAATTTAAAGTTATCTTTGTAGCTTTTGATCTTTAAAAAGAGCAAGTAATGGCATGCACTATGTATCAAATATTGAGAGTCTTTAGATATAATCTCCTTGGAGTCTTCAGCTTCATGACATTTTTTAGTTCAGTGCTTCTCATGAACTTGTTTATCCTGTTCAGAGGATATGCTTCTGTGATGCTCACATTTTGCTTTGTTGGTTCTAAATGTTAGAGATGAGAGGACCTTAATGAGTCATCTGAGATATCAAAATCTATAGTTTCCTGCCAGACACTATTACTAGCTAGTATGCAAAATAAATGTGTGATAAGTGGGAGGCAAATAGTAGAACAAATGTAAGGGACTTTACCTTTAGGAACCCCTGAACGGTAAACCCTATTAACCTCTTTTCTTGAAATAAAAGATTTTCAAACAAATCATATGTTAATTAGTTTAAATACTCCCTCTTTGGTTGTTTCATGATTATAAAAAGTGTAATTGGCTTTTAACTGCAATGTCGAGAGCTGAGCGACCTGCGAAGGCGATAGAGTCAGGAAGGCGGAGGGGTTCCAGAACGGAATCTCCTCCCGTCGGAGTCGATTTCAGGCCACGATGGCACAATGGACGTCATCGCAACCCTAGCCAGCACCGGAGACACTCGAGTGAGCGAGTCGAAACAGAATGGAGAGATGTCAAAAGGAGAAGCAGACCGCAGGACAGCAGGAGACGAGTGCCGAGAAGGATTGGGGAGTGCCGCTTCGGTGACTCCACCCTATCTGTCGAAGAAGACACTGTGCGACGCTGTTTCTGTGCAAATCTGGAGACGGGAAGCAAAAGGGCCTTTGTTCGCGTACCCCTCGCAATCGTGTAGACTTTCCTCTACCAACTCAAAGCGGTATTGGCTTCTGATGTGTACACCTCCAGGGAGGTTCGATGGGAGGACTCTCTATACACCATTTCGATTCTGAAACGCATGTTGTGGGAGTGTAAAATTACTCACTTTAGGGCGCAGAAGGTCTTAGCACGGCTATACTTACCAGAATCGGGATTAAATGGGAACTCACCCTGGAAAATGTTGAGCAAAACACTGGAGGACTTAGTCCCAAATCGGCAGCAGCAAGACCAACCCAGATCTGCATCTATACCGCCTCCACAACCTCAACGCAGCTCCTCAAGAAGTTGGAAGGAGGATGTAGCTACTAGACATGAGCAGCCAAATAAGAAAGAGCAGAAGTTGGGCGAGATTTGGAAGCTGCGGAGGGCGAAAAATGTTTCGCTGTCTTCCTCAAATCAGAGAAGTTTCTGCCACCATTCCATGTCGGGGAAGATCGGGAGGTTGAAGACGACGGGTTAACCCGGTCAGACTCGGATGTGCCTAACTTGGACGAGTTGACCAGAACCAATTCGGACCGAGTTGACCGAGTTGACCCGGTTGAGTTGGGTGGACTTAACTCAATTGAAGCAAACCTGGAAGCTGATCTCTCTCTACAGCCATGGGGAGGCTTTCACAGTCTGGGACTCTCCGACTCAGCCCAGAAACGCTGAAAGTACAGCTGCAATACACTCCACAAGCTTGAATCATGCCGAATTGATGAATGCTCCGGATCATCAAGCATCAAATAGGTGCGTAACTGCAACCCAGTCTGTAGGGAACCCACAGATGGCCACATACAGCCCTTTGTCTGTCTCCAAACCCTCTTGTCAAATCTCAGAGCTAAATAATGAGCCGGGTTCTCCCTCCCCCATCTCTCCCATCTCCCCGATTGGTCCCCCTAATCGCTCAAGTGGCCAGAATGGTCAAGTTACTCCAGTCAATAGTGTCAGAGACAGCTTTGAGTTGTCTCCATTTATTCCAAAATATGTCACCCCCATTCGGATGATTAACTCTCCTACTACAATATATTCAAGGAGACAATCACCCCTATCTCAGCAACCTTTGACCCCTACAGATCCAAATTCGGTGAATGCAAATGAGGAGTTAGGGTCGATGGGTGGAGACCTTAATGATGATGCAGTTGATGTCCCAATTGAGGAAGATTGGTGTGAGCAATGGGATGATATATACAGGAATGGTTCAGCAAAGAAAAATCGAAGAACAGAAAAATATTCATGGATGGCTCATTTCAGGAAAGAGGTAAAAAAGATGGGGAAAGAGGATATCAATCTATGCTACCTATGATTACAAAACTGGAGCAGAATGTTAAAGAGGCCACAAAAAAGGAAATCAAAGGGGAAGGGTAAAAATAAGGGAGTGGCTATTCCATCTATGGAATCTGAATGATTATTCTATCATGGAACAAACAAGGAGTAAATAGCCCTAGCAAAAGGGTTGTTGTGAGGGAGTTGGTTGCCAAATATCGTGGCCAGTTGCTGATATTCCAAGAGACAAAAATTGAGTGAATGACTGATCAAATTATAAGGGAATTAGTGCTGTTCCATAGACCCGAATGGTGTGTAAAGGCAGCCGTGGGAGCAGCAGGTGGCATATTATGTATTTGGGACCCCCGTTTTGTGACAGTCCAGAATTCAAGTATTGGGGATTATCACATAAAATTAGAGTTGACTGACATGACCACTAATAAAATGTGGTCTTTGGGGACTGTTTATGGGCCTACTACATACAGAAACAGAGGAGATTTTTGAGATGAATTATTGAACATATCCACCCAAAGGAATGCTCCTTGTCTAATTGGAGGTGACTTTAATGCAATAAAATGTCGAAATGAAAAATCCCCAACAGCCAGACGTATTACAGCTACCATGAGGGGGTTTGCTGACTTCATTGGAGCTGCTTAGCTAATCGATCTCCCGGTCTCGGGAAATATTTTTACTTGGAGCAATAAAAGGAGAAATCCAATTTTATCTAGTCTAGACAGATTTCTTTGTAACTCGGAGTGGTTTGATATTTACCCACACGTTGCCTATAGGGTCACAGGGAAGACAATTTCATATCACTGGTCCATCTTACTGAATACATGCTTTGACAACTGGGGGGCATTCCCTTCAGATTTGAGAATCTATGGCTTGAGGAGGAAGACTACATCTCCAAAGTGGATAGTTGGTGGACAAATATTGATGTTAATGGTCCCTTAGGGGGAAGATTTTTCAGAAAATTGAAGGGTCTTAAGGGGAGAATGAGAACATGGTCAAAAGCACAGAGATCTGCCCAGCTTATTCGCAAGGAGACCATGACTACACTAATAAATGAAATGGACAACATTGAGGAGATAAGAGCTTTGAATGAGAGTGAAACAAGTGACAGATTATCAGCGGCAATTGAGGTTAATAGCATCATCCGTCGAGAGATTGCATGGAAGCAGAGAGCACGTCACAAATGGCCACAGGAGAGGGACGGGAATACGAAATATTTTCATGCTATAGCTTCAGGTAGAAGGAGAGTAAACAGAATCAGCTCGCTCACCATCAATGGTGAGGTGACTGCGAATTAGACAGAGATAACCAGCAACATCATAACCCACTTCACAAAACTATTCATTGAAGAATGCCATACTAGACCGGAGCTTCTTGACATCAACTACCAATGCCTAATTGCTAAGCAGGTAGATGAACTTGAAAAACCTTTCACGATGGAAGAGATTGATGCTGCGGGTCAGTTCATGCCTAAAAACAGAGCTCTAGGGCCAGATGGATTCAATGGGGAGTTCTGTCAATCTTGTTGGTTTGACATCCGAAATGAGGTCTTTCAATTCTTGCAACACTTCTATGAGTTTGGATTGACTAGCAAAGCAGTGAGAGCTACCTTTATTGCCCTGGTGCCTAAAAAGCTGTGTGTTGAATCCATTACTGACTTCAAACCTATAAGCTTGGCCAACAGTTCATACAAAGTAATAGCCAAATTGCTTGCTAGCCGACTACAGAAGGTAATGGGCTGTATTATAAGTGCTGAACAACATGCTTTCATCAAAGGAAGAAATATTCTGGATGTTGTTATGTGCACTCATGAAATCCTCCATCTCTGCCGACAAAGCAATGAACCAAAGATTGTCCTAAAACTGGATCTAGAGAAAGCTTTTGACAGAGTATCTTGGGGCTACGTCAGATCCATAATGCAACAGATTGGCTTCGGAAGGAAGTGGAGGAAGTGGATTATGACATGTATATCATCAGCTAGGTATTCCATTTTTATTAATGGGGGCACGCATGGCTACATTCAACCGACTAGAGGGCTGAGACAGGGGGATCCACTCTCTCCTATGCTATTTAATAT
The DNA here is from genome assembly GCA_022405105.1 of Aristolochia contorta. Taxonomy (NCBI): domain Eukaryota; kingdom Viridiplantae; phylum Streptophyta; class Magnoliopsida; order Piperales; family Aristolochiaceae; genus Aristolochia; species Aristolochia contorta. The sequence continues at coordinate 17,525,938 of CM039666.1, forward strand.
AGCGGGAGAAAGCTTAAAATATTTACTCAGTTTGGCAATGGAAGAAGGATGGATTGAATCAATAATGGATGGTAACACTCTCAGAACTCCATTGGTTCAGTTTGCAGACGATACTATTATCTTTTGCAAAGGCACAATTGCACAGTTGAGAAATATCAAGTGCATCCTAACATTATTTGAAATGGCATCAGGGTTTAAAGTAAATTGGTCTAAATCAACCATCTTTGGGTTTAACATCGTGTGAACTCAATGCAGGAAATGGCTAATATGATGGGTTGTGAGGTGGGATTTCTTACTTCTACATACCTGGGCCTCCCCCTATTTACAGGTAGAGCAGCAAAGCAACTTTGGGATCTGGTCATAGAAAAACTCAACAGCATATTGAGCACTTGGTAGGGGAAGCTACTATCCAAAGCGGTAAGGCTAACATTGATCAAAGCATGCCTGATGGGAATTCTGACATACTATTTATCATTCCTTCATTGTCCCTCCTCCGTGGTCTCCATAATAGAGAGGATCATGAGGAATTTCTTATGGTCGGGTACACCGGAGTATTCAAGAATGCACCTATTGAATTGGGAGGAGATATGTAAATCCAAGTATGAGGGTGGTTTGGGCATTAGAAGAATCAAACAAATCAATGTTGTTTTACTCACAAAGTGGTTATGGAAGTTAAACACGGGTCACGATGCAGCTTGGAGGCCACTTGTCACTATGGGCCTTGATAGTAGACCTAGAGACTGGTGGACGGATGACACAAGAACCAGAAGACTTTCAACGGTCTGGAAAAAAATTATTATGTTCCTACCTTTTTTCAGGCAGAGGATATCTTTTCAACCTGGAAGGGGGGGACAAAATTCGGTTTTGGACAGATCCATGGCTTGATGAGACCTCTTTAGCTACTAGAGTTCAGCAACTGTATCTTGCAGCCAGGAATCAAACTAGCTACATTAAGGACTTGGCACCTCAAGGACAATTGAGGAATATGGATTGGGGACCTGTTTTTAGGAGAAACCTAACTGATGCTGAAGCGATTGAAATATTAGAACTACTGGGAGCTATAAATCTGATTTATATCGACAGGAACCAGCCAGATGAAAAGATTTGGAGGCCCCACCCCCATGGGAAATATACAGCTGGCTCAAGGTATCTATGTCTTGCAAATAGTGAGACGCCTAAACATGTTGTTGCCACTGCATGGTCCCTTTCATGCCCGAGGAAGCAATCATTCTTTGTAAGGTGTTGCCTAAGGGAGAGAATCTCCACTCGGGACCTACTTGGAAGACGCAGGATTCAAATCCCAACCAACCTTTGCCCCCTGTGTGGAGGTGTGATAGAAACAATGAATCATCTCTTACTACATTGCTCATATAGCTGGAACATTTGGTGTACATTTCTCAGCATGTTTGAGGTAGACTACATAACTCCAAATGATCTAGGGGGGCTCATGGCCTTGACTAGCTACTTTGGGCCAGGGCCGAAAGGGAAGGTGATGTATAAATGTTGTATCGGGTATATCCCATGGATGATATGGAAAGAAAGGAACAACAGAGTATTTCATAATATTGCAAAGCCGTGGAAGGCAATTAGCTACAGTATTCTGAAACATATAGTTGGGTGGCTGAAAAATTAGAGTATATTTCAAGGAGTGGATAGCGGGGCTATATGGCATTCATGGACTGACCATGCAAGGGAGCAAAACAGCAACATGGTACCTATCTAGGCATGGCTTCCTCCACCAGTTTCCTCCTACAAGCTGAATTTCGATGGCTCCTCAAAAGGTAATCCAGGGCCTGCCGGCATTAGTGGCCTCATCAGAGATTCTAGCGGTAATGTCCTCCTTCGCTATGCTGGTCCTATTGGTGTTGCTGATTCAATCACTGCAGAAGCACTTAGCCTCCTACAAGGTTTAAAATGCTTCTACAACTCAGGAATCACCAGGCCACTCCAAGTTGAAGGAGACCCAAAGGTGCTCATTGCTTGGTGCAATGGGGACGGCAAGCCATCATGGAGACACAGATCCACAGTACTCCAGATAACGGATTTATCTCTCTCTGTTTCTAGTCGGAACCATGTGCTTAGGAATACTAATTGTAAAGCCGATGAATTGGCAAATCTTGGAGTCCATCAGCAACATCTTGCTATATGGACACCATAATCGTATCCCTGATTCAGAGCTGTAAATTTTGACAATGAAATGAATACCACAACTTTCAAAAAAAAAAAAGTGTAATTGATTTTGTTTTGCTTTTGTGGCTAACACTTCTATTCAGGAACATGGGATATCATCTGTTTCATCGAGCACTTGTGTGTCTCTGATCTACTGAAGCTGTTGTTGGTATTTATCCTCACCTATATAAGTAAGCCACATTGTTTTGATCGTTCTCATGCTCAAATAATAATAACCACTTCCGTGTCTAGTAATTTAAGATCATCATACCTGATCCTTTTTTCAAGCTAATCTCCTATTCACATTCCTTAAACAAGAAACTAGAGCTGAGTTAATTTCCCATGTTCCAGGAGATCAGATTGTTTATATCTGTTTGATTATAATTTTTATGAAACTTACCCACAAGAAAGGTGGTCTCCACTGCTACTTTTGAGGTTTTGAAAACATTACTGTCGTGAAACTTTAGTGCCTTGTAGTGCTTTCCAGAAAGCTCCTTGTGTTCACACATGTTAATTCTTTTCTTCTAGTATAAATTTTGCTACGCACAAAATTGATGGATTTAAGATACATTGAATTCGTGTAGAGGAGCAGAGAAGCTAAGCAATGCAAGTTTTTTTTTTTTTTTTTCTAAATATCAGTGTGCAAAGTGGATGGTCCTAAACTTTTACATCGGCACTTACCGCTTGATGCGCTGCAGTTAGAGGTGGTGAATTTTAGTTGTGGAATAAGTACTGACTATATATTTACAACTTGTTTTCAGCTCTTCTTTTTCTCTACCTCCTCTTCAAACTGGGTATCATCCAATGCATTGGCAGAAGCCTCTGTAAGATGTGTTGGGCTGCTTGTGAGACTTATTGGCATGCAATGAGACACATCAGCTGTTTCTGCTGGCACAAAATATGGAATGTCAAGCACCGTTACCGTGGCCGCAGATTTCGAGATATCGGACTGGGATCATCTAGCTCTTCAGAAGGGGAGGATGGCTTTGGAAGCATTAATGTTGTTACAAAGAGAAGATCGATAAGAAAGCGAAGAAAGGATCGAATCAGGAGGTCGTTGTATCCACCGAGGCATAGTTCTAGTGGCAATAGTTTTAAAAGTCTGAGAGGGAGGCATGTTGGCGTAGGGTGGAAGACCAGCGAGGTTTCAGTGCGAGTTAATTATACAGGAAGCCGGAGTACAAGGCACGTTAGACTGAGACATGCAGCCAGAAGACACCAACGGAGCACTAGCAAAAAAGAGCCATCCGCCGACGGGCCAAAACGCACCGGAAGAACATTAAAACCCGTCGGCAGACATCCGATGACGGGTCACGCCATGTCGTCGTAAGATCCGTCGTCGGATGCGTCACCCGATGCATCAACCCGTCGCGTAACCAGAAAACCCGTCGTGCGACAGAATAAAGTACGCCGACGCGTGCGTCCGTCGGCGGAGGAACACATCCGACGACGGTTGACTGCGCGTCGGGGGCAATATTACCGCGACGGCTGAGAACGCGTCGGCGTATATTTTCCCACGACGCGTTCAGTGAGCGTCGCTGGATATTTTCTACCGGCGCATGACGAAGCATCGTTGGAAAGTACTTGGGCGACGCTTCCCACGCGTCGGCGGAGCTATTTACCGACGCGTTACCGAGCATCGTTGGAGTTCACCCGACGCGTCATGACGCGTCGCCGGAGGTCAGCCGACGCGTCCCAGGGCGTCGGCGAACAGTTTCACCCGACGCTTCTTTAACCGTCGGCGGAAGGTTTTTGTTTTTCTGTTGATTTTCTTTTTTTTCAGTGGACCTGTTTTCTTCATCACTACACATAATTTTGCAATAATGAAAATAAAAACATAAACATAAGCTCATGTATGCAAAAAAAATGTTCTATATATATAAAGAACTACAGTGTCCACACCATGGATCCGATGAAAAGTTCTGTATATATAAATTTACAAAGTCTACTAAAAACAAAGTGGAAGTGATCTTGACGCGCCGTTTCCATCCATTACAATCCCTGGCAACGGTGGCTTCTTCCACAAATCTGAGGTCAGCTCCCACAACAACCTAAAAACCAAAATAGAAGTATATTACTTCTCCCACCAAACTTGCCACACAGAACTCCAATGTTGCTTATCAGCCAAACTGAACAGCAAGAGTCAGAAGATGCTATTACTGACATCCAAAATAATACGATCGTCAATGTTGCGGCGGGTGGGACTCTCCATGGCCAGAAGACCCTACAGAAGCTTATCACGTAGAAAATTAGAGATATATTTATGCTCATCAATTTAAAATAATGTAGAATACTGAAGACAATTCTTACCTTGCTGTGACTGTGCAAGAAATAACATTTCTAGCCTCTCCATGCGTGCGCTCATGGCTTGTACCTGCTGGGACAATGCCTCCTTATCCCGCCTCTCCCTCTCCAACTGTTCAGCCAATGCCACATAACTACGAGAGCTGGAAGAGGCACCTCTACGCAGTCGAGCGCCTGTACCAACCCCTCTCTCGTAGCCACCTTTGTGGCCCCCGAACACTGTATCTATTACCGGTGTCACCTCTCTGGGATCCTTGGAGTGAGCGACGTTACTTTCAACGCATGCACGGCGCACCGCTTCCTGCACAGTGAAATTAATGAATTAAATAGGTCTGGAAGTTGTATTCAACACAGATCATAAAGCAAAAATATATAACTTACACAGTGTTCAGCAGTTATTTCATCTGGATACGTCCCATCCTTCCTCTGATGAGCTTTGAGGTATGCCATCAGGAAAGTGTAGCCCTCAGGGTCAGACGTACGCTGTAATTAATGTAAACAGTAAGCAAAAATAGTGTAAAGGAAAAATAAGAAGAGTTCCCAGAAGGTAATCATATAAAAACCTGTTCCTCTAAGAATCGGGGAAGAGACTTTGACCCAAGGGTATGCGTTGTCTTGAGCTTCCGCCGACACGACTGTTCTCGCTCATCCATACCCCTCGACTCCTAACACTGTCCCAATACTTCACGAGGAGAACCCAGTCCTCTTGGCTCATACCAGGTATGGGACAAGTCTTCAGTTGCTCGTCAGTCTTCCCATCATAGTGGTCCTTCTTATATGCCGCTCGGTTATCTCTAATGATTTTCTGGAGCACGGGCTTGATAGCCTCCATAGCCTCTTGCTCCGTGACAGGAGCACCCTCGGCATCCACAAAGTTATACTTTGACTGCATAAAAAAAAGAGTCAATCCGGCAACCATAAGACGGTTGAAGATAAATAATTAACTAGCACTACTTACTTTGATGACGTTAAACCAGGTCTGGAACTCATGGGGGGGGATAGTCACGCCACTGGAGATGCAACGGAAAGTACTGATCGGCCCGTACTACCGTCCCATGAGATATGACAATGAAGACTGTCGGCCTGCAACCATCTGGCCATCTCTCGATAATGACCGTCCAAGGATTATCAGGCAGAAACGAAGATGCTTTAACTTTCCGCTTTCCCACGCTGGATTTGATGGTTCAGCAACATCTTCTGCTTCTCTGCAGATCGGGTCTTTAAGTGCTCCATGTCTTCCATAGGGATCGGGCCTGTCAATTTGCAAGTTAGAACACAATTCATATAACACACTACAAAAATATCATTACACGCTCAAGTTTACCTCAAGAATAGCTCTCGTGTGATTCAGATTCTGGAAAGAACTCCCTAAACTTACGATTACACTCATCTATTGAATGAAAGAGCTAAAATTAGAACACAAACTTTCCAAAACAAAAAAAAACTGGTTTATGTTAGTACCCATGTCTGGTATCTGTGAGGATGATGCTACTGTAGCTGGAGCAGAAGCCGGGGCTGTCGGAGTCGGAACTGGAGTGGCCCGGGCAGGCCGAGTCGGAGTCAGGACTGCTGTTGTTTGGGCTGGCCGAACTGCCCGAACTTTGACCCTAGCTGGTGATGGTGATGAGGAGTCAATCGGATGCTTCCTCGGTGGCATATTGACCCTGCAAATTTAAAGAGACTATAATTATCAGCTTTCTTCACAAAATAAATAAAATTAGCTATTACGAAGCACACTACAATAAAACAGAGAGATATCAAACTTACGCTATGTTACATTCAAGTCTGCAGGGTCAATTCTTAATCCAGGACCCAGGTCAGTGCGTACCCACAAAACATCATCAACTTGGTTCAATGCGGTGACGTCTCCGATCCCTTTGTCTTGTGCCAACAAGATGGCCTCATCTTCTTTGGACCTCACATCGACGGGCCCTAGAGGAATGTCGTATGTGTCCCGAGGTCTCCAACGACACACAACTCTCCAAGTTGGATCAACAGGGTCTTCCGAATAAAATACCTGTTGGGCTTGAGATGGATAGATGAAGGGTTCATCTTCATACGTCTGCCTTGACGAATTCACTAATGTGTAATCAAACCCATCATTAATAGAACCAGTACCCTTCTTCATATCGAACCATCTGCACTTAAATATGCTGATGGGAGTCCAAGGCCCAACGAAAACTTCGAGTACCTGCTGAAGAACACCGTAAAAAACCTCACTTCCTTCCCCCACAATGGCAATACCACTATTTTGAGTGGTCCGATTTCCATCAACTTGCTCTGTCTCAAACTTGTAACCATTCCCAAAAAAACCTTTATACGACTTGGTTTCGGAATTGGGGCCCCGAGCAAGATATTGTACATCTTCTATCGCATCGCCGTGATGCGGTAAATTTATCACCTAAACAATTTGATGATTAGGTGTTAACAGAGCGAATACGCTTTGATTGAAGCACATCAAATTACTGCTTTGGGGATAAACTCACCCGTGTTCTGAACCACTGCACAAAATGTAAGTGTTGTTCATGCGTATCCGATGATCAGTCCATTGGGGTACAACCTTCTCAAACTGTTTCTATGTTCCCTACAACCAAAAGTAGAAGAGATTAATTAAGTAGTAGTGAATTGGTTGTAGACCGTATAATATTTAGTTAGAGGACTGGAACTACTTACAATAGGTACGGATGAGCCTGCAGGTGTTGAATAATAAGAACCGGTGGAGCTGATATAACTCATCGAGAGTGAGCATATGAGGACGCTGCTGCCCCTAAAGGTCCTGGTTCATACCTCACCGGTCTACTAATCTTGGACTCCATCCCTTGTACATAACGCGTGCACGTAAAGTAGTTACTTCTTCCATCAAGTAACCTTCTGCAATAGATCCCTCTGGCCGATTTCTGCTTGCGGATGTAATTCTTCAATGTAAGCAAGTGACGTTCAATTGGGTACATCCATCATCTTTGCCGCCCTGCCAGATCTGACCTCTGTTGCTAGGTGTATACTCGGATGGACCATGACGTCAAAGAACGAAGGCGGAAATATTCTCTCTAACTTGCACAAGATTAATGGGATGGCTGCCTCAAGTTTTTCCATGTTTCGCACAACAATCACTTTGGAACACAACTCCTGAAGTAAGCGAAAACTCATGTAAAACTTTGCACACCGCAGATCGACATCGTTTTCCTCAATGCTAATGGAAGTAGCTGTTGCATCAGAACATGAAAATCGTGACTCTTGAGGCCCACTATTTTTCTTGCTTTGACTTGTATTTGTTTTGACACATTTGAACTAAAACCGGATGGGAGCTTTAATTCCTTCAATACCCGTAGAAAACGTGTTTTTCATCTTCGTCAAACATGTTACGCCGCATGAGGAATTAATAACTTACCAGCAACTTTTTCGACGGCCGTGGATGGAATTGTTTCCGTATGTTAAGCGCCTAAAAGTCTAATCTGCACTTCAAGTTATCCTTTGACTTTCCATCCTTTTCCAAGAGTGTACTCAAAATACTGTCGCATACATTCTTCTCGATGTGCATGACATCTAAGTTATGGCGAATGAGTAGACTACTCCAATACGGAAGTTCAAAAATACACTCCTCTTTTTCCATCCTTCGGCAAACTGTTGGCCTCCGCCTGAACCCTTTCCCCTTCCCAAACACAGCGTTTTCATGCCCCACCAGACTATTCATAATGTCCTCGCCAGATAAGGGAAGAGGTTACCATCTAGTTCTTCCGTCCCATCAAACGACCTCTTATCTCGCACGCCACGGATGATCATTTGGTAGAAACCTTCGATGCCGCATGTATACACATTTTCGATTTGTATGGCAAATATGACGAACCAGTGCTCACGTGACAGGTGGGACATGTTTTGTACCCTTCGTACTCCAACCAGACAACATGCCATATGCTGGAAAGTCTGATATAGTCCACATTAACGCTGCACGCATTTGAAAGAATGACCTTGTATGTGAATCGTAAGTTCTCACCCGCACTCCCATAACATTTTTAGCTCATCAATCAGCGGTTGCAGGTAGACGTCAATGTCGCTTCACTCGGGACTTTGGTCCATCAATAAGAAGGGTCATCATAAAATATGGTTGTTTCATTGCCAACCAAGGAGGAAGATTGTAGAAGCGATAATAGTCACCGGCCATGTACTATGGCTCGACCCTGTCCCAAACCTAAATGGGCTGAAACCGTCACTTGCAAGACCCAATCGAATGTTCCGGTTATCAGAACTGAAGGATGGATACAATTTGTCAAAGTGTTTCCATGCTGCCGAACCTCTGGGGTGAATCATCTTTCCCGCTTCAGTTGCAGGTGCTGAACCATGCCATGTCATAAACTCAGATGTTATGTTGGACATAAACAACCGTTGCAACCTCGGCACCAAGGGAAAATGTCTAAGGACCTTTGCAGGTCTTGAAGCGGTCTGCACTCTCCCCTTTTTCTTGACCGCCCATCTAGAGGATCCACATCTTGGACACTTATCGAGTTCTTTGAAATCATTCCTGTATAATATACAGTCGTTCGAACATGCATGGATCTTCTCGTAACTCAATCCCAAGTCTGCCATCGTTTTCTTTGACTCATACCAATTTCGTGGCAGCAAATTATCTGGGGGAAGGGCGTCTTTAAGAAGGGAGACAACATCTGAGAACGATTTGTTGCTCCATCTGTTCAAACACTTTATTTGGAATAAGTGCACCATGAAACTCAGTTTTGAGTATTTCTGACATCCTCTAAATAGCGGCCTCTTCGCCTCTTCTAGTAGCTTTTGAAATTTCTGTACTTCGCATCATCGGGATCATTCAAAGCAGAGTCTTGTTCCATATTGTGCATGAAAGCATCACCCAACATCCTTCCCATCTCCTCACCATGGCCACTCGGCACATTAATGTCAGACTGATTTTGTGGTCTCTCTCCATGGTATGACCAGGTTTCGTATAACGGGAAAAAACCTGTAGGGACTATATGGGTCTTGATGGTCTCACAGTCATGGGTCTGTCCATTTTCACACTTCCGACATGGACAACGATAAGACCATTGCCTTGCACTCCCAACCTTTCTCTTGCATAGTCTATAAAAAAATTGACACCGCAACAAATCTAGGATGACACCGTGCGGCTTTGTCTTGTACGCATACATCCATCTCTTGTCATTCAAATAGTCCGTATCCCTGGTAATTCTGGAAGATAAGCTACATAAAAGAAAAAGATTGGGTGTTTAACACTCAATTGGGTAACTCACCACAACCCTTATTCGAACGATAAAATCATACATGGTGAAGAGCACCTAAAACTGTGGCCTTATCATGGGTTCTCCATTGGAGACATAGAGGAAGAGTGTAAAACAGATTTTACATTCAGAGAGCTAGAGAGGGAGAAAATAAATTAGAGATGTAAGAGTTAAATCTATAACTTCAATCAGAGAGAGAGAGAGAGAGAGAGAGAGAGAGAGAGAGAAATTAGATGCTAATTGGAAGAGTTTAAAACAGAATTCTAAAAGAGAGAGAGAGAAAGAGAAAAATAGAGAGAGAGAGGTTAAGAGAGTTCAAATCAGAAGTTCAAAACAGAGGGAGAGAGAAAGAGAGAGAGATAAAGAGAGAATAAGATAGAGATGTAAGATTCAAAAACGGAATGTTAATTCAGAGAGAGAGAGAGAGAGAGAGAGAGAGAGAGAGAGTGAAAAAAAGAAAGAAGTTTACCATTTTGAAACAGAATTGTAACTTGGAGAGAGAGAGACCAAGAGAGGGGAGAGAGAAAAAAGAGGAGACTTTAAGAGTGTAAAACAGATTTTACATTCAGAGAGCTAGAGAGGAGAAAATAAATTAGAGATGTAAGAGTTAAATATATAACTTAAATCAGAGAGAGAGAGAGAGAGAGAGAGAGAGAGAGAGAGAGAGAGAAAATTAGATGCTAATTGGAAGAGTTTAAAGCAGAATTCTAAAAGAGAGAGAGAAAGAGAAAAATAGAGAGAGAGAGGTTAAGAGAGTTCAAATCAGAAGTTCAAAACAGAGGGAGAGAGAAAGAGAGAGAGATAAAGAGAGAATAAGATAGAGATGTAAGATTCAAAAACGGAATTTTAATTCAGAGAGAGAGAGAGAGAGAGAAAAGAAGAGAGAATTAGAAGTTTAAAACAGATTTTGAGGGTAAACAGTAAGAGAGTGAGATCTAGAGAGGGAATTGAAGGAGCAACCAAACAGAGACAAACTCACATCCACCATTGATTTTCACAAAAACACTTCCCATCATCATTCAACCCATGCTTGCAACACCATGCAAAAATCATTCTACAAACACACATCCACCATTGATTCTCACAAAAACACATCCCATCAACATTCAACCCATGCTTGCAACACCATGCAAAAATCATTCTCCAACAACAATATATCTTAAAACAACACTAACGAAAATTTAAAACTTACTCACACTGTTCTGCAGCGGCTTTGGAGAGTCCTCTGTCTCTGATTTTCGCCCGACGATTGCCTCACGCTGGTTGTCAACAGAGGGCTAGAGGACGGCGAAAATTTATGGAACAAAAATAAGAGAAACTAGTGAGAATCATGACGAAGAAGGAAAAGGGGAAGCAACGGGACCATAATAAACTTACCTACGGCGAAGAAAAACAAACTCTTGCCGGCGGGAGAGGAACCAACAGCTTGATTCGACGCACAGTTGCTGGCCGGAACGCCGAGCACGCGCGCCACCGCAAAACGGTGTTTTTGGCTTCGGAAGAATGCGGTAGCGAGAAAGAGCAGCTTTCTTACCTTCGGCCGGAGGACTACGCGAGACGCCAAGACGAAAAAGACGAGAAATTTCCGCTGGAGAATGCCGGGGGCACGCCGGAGAACGCCGGGGAACGCCGGGAAGGCCGGGGAACGCCGGGAAGGCCGGGGAAGGGTTCGCGCGCTCGATTCCGTCGACGCGTTTCGACGGCTTCCGTCGAAGGAAAGGGTTTAAATTTCAGTAACCCTGTCTTCCCGTTACGCGCGTAACGCTGCGCACGAAGCAAGGACAGAATATTTCAACCCGTCGGCGGAGAAAATAGACTCAAGAGAATTAAGCTTCCCCCGACGGGTGGACGACAAATGATGCGTCGGCGCAACACAACACAGTCCGCCGACGCGCGTCAAGATGCGTCGTCATAAGAAACCATCGGTTCCCCCGACGGGTGAAAACAATTTCGCGTCGGCGCTTGGGATCGTTATCGCCCGACGCGCGTCAACAGGCGTCGGCGGAAGAGATCTTCGATTCCGCCGATGGGTGGGAACAGCAGTGCGTCGTTGCTTTTGAACAATGTCCGCCGACGCGTCTTATAAGGCGTCGGCCGAAGAGTTTTGTTATCCCGCCGACGGGTGTTTTGGATAAAGTGAAGTTCCGCCGATGTGCTTGAGAACCCGTCGGCAGAAGGCCTCTCCGCCGACGAGTTTTGTTCTGCCCGTCGGCGGAGGGTACTTTTTTACTAGTGGAGGTTGGTGACGAAGAGGAAGAGATTTGGCAGATGATTTGAGGGAAAGAAAGAAAAACTGAAAACCAAAGCATGTAGCCATGCTTCTACTAGAAGTTATGAGCAACGTGGGTTAACTGCCCTGAGAATTTCGAGAGCTTTATGCCTCTGTCAGCATAACATAGTAGGGGCTGAGAATATTACATATACCACAAATGCTGCCAATCGATATTGGAAAGAAACCCATAGGAAGAGTAGGTCAGTTGAGGAAATAAGTTCGTGGGCGTCATTTTCTGAGGCATCATTCGAATGGAAAGTTATAAAGATAAAAAGATTGCTAGAAAGACCTTCAGGCCTAAGTAGGCCAACACTATCAACTCAATTGACGCAAAGAAGGGATCTTGATTAGATTCATTCGTACAAGCTAGCAGTCATTCTTGCGTAGGTAATAAAGATAAAAAGTGTTCTTTGACAGGACATTTATCTTATTATGTTTTCTTATAAAATAATGCTAGTTGCACTTAGCCCACGCACCTATCCTATCCCATGCACTTGTTAATCTATACCATTGATGCCTAGGGTTTATCCTCTAAAAAATAAGATTTTATAAAAAAAAATATTTTTTTTAGATTTTTAAGGGCTTAGATTAACATGTACTTCCAGTAGGTACGTCCGCTAGGTACATCTAGCATTACTCTATCTTATATATAATATAAAAAAGGATTATTTGCATAGTATTGCTCCCTAACATATAATAAAAAAAAAGCTAATATGATCCCCGCCATGAGTCTCCAATTATATAACTTGAACGTTGTGTCCATCTTCATTTCAAGACAAGATTAAACTGGAGCTCTTTTTATATATTGGATATCTATACTCCATAAAAGTATATTTTTCCCCTAATATAACTGAAGATGTTTGTTAGTAGCTTAATAATGCATCTTATGAGGCACCTCAATTATTAAACTAAATTGCCTGCAATCATTATTGCAATTATATATCACATATGACACATATTTTTTCTCATGCATATGTTCATATTTATTTTTAGAAACATGTATCTAAATTAGAATATTTTTTAAATTAAAGTATATTTTTAAACTATAATTTTTAGTGAAGAATAACATATTTCTAAAGACATATTTTTCTTTGTAACACATTTGTTTCATAAGCGTTTTCCCTAGTGCTATGCTTTTTAGTGACTTAATGTCAGGTGGTTACTTCCAGCAAGACACTTGTATGCACCTTCCTTAAGCTTCTTACGTGCGGCCTAGATTTCAAGTCTGTTGCCTAATTCCTTCCAAAATCATGAGAAATGACAAACAATACCCAACAAAGGTATAGTGGAAAAGTCTGCCTCAATTTATTCAAATGAAGTTTGACTCTATGGAGCTAACGTTACAAAAGATAAATAGTAAAGTACACCACATGTTTATAGGTACTAATGTATAGAAAAACATAAAAATCTTTAACAAAAGAAGATCCTATCCTATTTCAAACTCAAATAAAATGATATCCTATCTTGAGTTTGAATTCAAACTGTTTATCTCTCATTCAAATTCAAATGGTTATCCATCATTTGGTTTAGTTCACCATGGTTCCGTAATCTTGCGATTAGTTTGAGGACTGCATGATTTGAGGTTGTTCGGGTTAAATGGAGACCCAAACTAAACGCCCATCCTTTGGATATGTGTTTGAGCTTTTGCACATATACCCACCGCCTTGTGTGTGGTTGGTGACCCCATTGACCCTGATCAATCATGACTCAATTGATCTTCCAAAACAACAAGGATGTCTTTCAACAAAAAAGAAAGAAAAAATGAGTACTTTTTTTTTACATTGAATAGTATGTAAAGAGTCAAGATAGAGCTTTTTCTTTGAAGAAATGTACTACAATGAATCACACTTTATATTTATTAGAAAAATGATATCAGTGTGGCCATATATTGCTTTGAGGTTTTACATCGATGATATGGCAACTAGTTGGCAGTCTTAGTAAGAGAAAATTTAGGGTTTATGGTTTGCCCATAGTATAGGAAGATAAAATTTTAAAAAACAAAATCAGGTTTTTCTTTGAAGAAATGTATTACAATGAGTCACATTTTATTTTATTAGAAAAATGATATCAGTGCAGCCATATATTACCTTTGAGGTTTTACATCGATGACGTGGCAACTAGTTGGCGGTCTTAGTAAGAGAAAATTTAGGGTTTATGGTTTGCCCATAGTATAGGAAGATAATATTTAAAAAAAAAATCAGGTTTTTCTTTGAAGAAATGTATTACAATGAGTCACATTTTATTTTATTAGAAAATGATATCAATGCAGCCATATATTACCTTTGAGGTTTTACATCGATGACGTGGCAACTAGTTGGCGGTCTTAGTAAGAGAAAATTTAGGGTTTAGGGTTTACCCACAGTATAGGAAGATAATATTTAAAAAAACAAAATCATGTTTATTTTATCTCCAGATTTATCTCTTACCTAGACTGCCATGTTGACGCCACATAAGCATGTAAACTCTTGAGTAATACTTTGCAGTACTCATATCACCAATCATTTTATTAAGATATGATGATTCACGTAGTGTAAAAAAATGTTTTTCTCACACATATGGCATTTTAATTGCACAAAGAGAAAAAAAAGTTATTTTTAAGTTCTAATTTGAACTTAAAACAACTTATTAAGGTCTACGAGGTTCCTTTTCTTAATTTAAAAGATCTCATGGACCTGGCTTTTACAAATTGTTCTATTTGTATATTCGACCCTGTACCACAAATATTGAAAGGGATCTATTTTTTCTTAGCTCCAACTTTAATTTAACTTAGTTGTTTAGAAAAGAAAAGAGCAATAATAACGCTTCTTTTTTAAAAGGGAAAGAGTGAGATTGCTAATTTTTTTTGTCTTTGCAAAATCTTTCTACTTAGTTGAAGCAACAAAATTGTCTGTTTTTTACTCCTAAGTGAAACGGGTTATGAATAAGTTCTGCTTAAGTAGATATTTATTTATATGAGAATCTACCATAAGTGTAAATAAATCTAAATTAGTCAAATTGTAAGACATTTCCTTGGCTACAATTACCATGTTAATGTCAGCGTTAATGGCCGCACAAAATTCTATTTACTGAAAATTGATTTTACAATCATAAACAAATAACTAAACACTTGAAGCCGATGCTTAGTGCCTTAGTGTCACGCCGCTAGAGTATGCGAAGCACAATCTTGCTCCTTAGTGGCGTGCGGCCTAGCCTCCAAGCCCGTCTGGATGCTAGTCAGCCTCTTGGAAGAAGTTTAGCACAAGAACACTCTTGTTCTTGGTGCTAGAACTCTCTCAAAACTCAAGCACAAGAGAGACTCCGAATTTGGGAGGAAAGAACACTTCTATTGAATGAATGAATGAGTTACAAGCCTTTGTACATGGCTATTTATAGATTACAAAACCTCCCATGGTTGGTGACACCTATCAAGCACTTCTCTAAGTGCTTGCCAACCAATGCCAACTAATGCCAACTCATAGATTCCCACTAACTCTATGAGTTGTTGCCAACTAGCAAGCACTCCTCCTTGTGCTTGCCAACTCATAGCCAACTCATGCATGCCACCTCATTTGCCTAGTCACAAGCCACCTCATGTGCCACGTCATACCCATGCCATGTCATCCGCCTCATCATCGGTTGATAGTTGGTCTTGTGCCTCTTTGTCTGTTGGTTGGCCATGCGCATAAGTGGGCGCTGCTCTGCCCTTGTTGCATGTCCGTGTTCCATGCATATCGCACATTTTTGTATAGGGAAGTCGCGCCTGCTTCATGCTCCCACCGCCATAAGGCAGACGCCCTCGCTCCATACGCTCCTGATATGCTTCACCTCTTTCTCGAATTGCCAAAGCTCTGCTGCTTCATGCCAAGTTGCTTCGCTTTCTGGTTCTCTCTTCCACTTCACTAAGAATTCTGTGGAACGTGGCTTGCCTCTTTGACGTACCTCTCTATGAGTTATTACATAATCTACTTTCTTGGTAAAAGTAGTGGATACATCAAGGGGTGCTCTAGGCTTTACAATTCTTTGGGGGTCTGAGTCGGAAAAGTAAGGTTTGATGTTACTTACGTGGAATACGTTGTGAATGCGCATCCTCTTCGGTAGTTGCACCTTGTATGCTAGCTTCCCAATCTTCTGAATAATGGGAAAGGGTCCTTCGTACCTTTTTATCAAACCTTTGTTCTTGGTCCTCAACAACTTGAGTTGTTCCGTCCTCATCTTTATGAGAACAAGGTCTCCCACCTTGAACTCAACATCTCGCCGCTTCAAATCCGCAAATTTCTTCATGCGCTTGTTGGCATGTTGCAAATATGATCGGGCTAGTTCCGTCCTTTCTTTCCAACGCTTAAGTAAAAGGTGGGCTGCTGGACACTTACTCGATTTTTCCGGAATAATGCTTGCTGGTACTAACGGTTGTTGGCCAGTTGCAAGTTCAAAAGGGCTATGCCCTGTGGCTTCACTTTTCTGCATGTTGTATGAGAATTGGGCCACATCAAGGAGCTCGGGCCAATTTTTCTGATTTGCACTGACGAAATGCCTTAGGTATTCCTCAAGCAAGGCATTTATCCGCTCCGTTTGCCCATCCGTTTGAGGATGAAAGCTGGTGGAAAGGTTAAGAGTAGTTCCAAGCAACTTAAAAAGTTCGGACCAAAACTTACCTGTAAATCTTGGATCTCTATCGCTTATAATCGTCTCCGGCACACCCCAAAGCTTCACCACATGTGATAGGAATGTCTTGGCTGTTTCTTCGGCTGTGCAATCGTTTGAGACGGCTATAAAAGTCCCATACTTGGAGAATCTATCTACCACCACTAAAATGGAACCCAAGCCTTCAGCTCGCCTTAGGCCAGAAATGAAGTCCATGCTTACAGACTCCCATGGGCGCTTGGGAATGGGAAGAGGGTCTAGCAGGCCAGCAGGTCTTTGTCTCTCCACTTTGTCTTGTTGACATACCAAACAGGTGCGCATGCACTCCTCAACATCAGCATCAAGTCCGGGCCAATAGTAGTGCCTAGACAAGAGTGCAATAGTCCTTCTTTGGCCAGGATGACCAGCCCACAATGTATCATGGAACTCGCGTAGTAGCTCCTTGCGCAAACCCTCATATTTTGGTACGAATAAACGCTTCCCTTTCGTGTATAGCAGTCCGTCGCTAACCCAAAAGCGCCTTGTTTCACCCATGATTACGGCTTGTTCCAAGCGACAAGCAGTGGTATCACTCGTAGCCCCGCACGGATTCGATCAATTATAGAAGTACTAACCTTAGTCACAGCGGCAACACTCATGAAGTCGGCTTTGCGGCTAAGTGCATCAGCAACATTGTTGGTCTTCCCAGATTTGTACTCCATCTCAAAGTCGAATTCTGCTAGGAAGTCTTGCCAACGTGCTTGCTTCGGGCTTAACTTCTTTTGTGTGAGGAAGTAGCTTGAGGCAACGTTGTCCGTCTTTACCACGAACTTGGACCCCAATAAGTAGTGCCTCCAGGTGCGTAAGCAATGTACAATTGCTGTCATTTCCTCTCTTGAACAGTATATCGCTGTTCGGTTTCATTGAGCTTCCGACTTTCGAATGCGATAGGGTGCCCATCCTGTTCAAGAACACCCCCAATAGCAAAGTTAGAGGCATCCGTAATTACCTCGAATGGCTTGCTGAAGTCTGCTAGCTTCAATACGGGTTCCTCCACCACAACTTGCTTCAATTTCTCAAATGAAGCTTGGCATTTGTCCATCCAATGCCATTGTTGTTTCTTCTTCAAGAGGTCCGTTAGAGGTGCTGCTATTGCTGAAAATCCTCTGATGAATCTTCTGTAGTAGTTCACGAGGCCTAGGAAACTCCTCAAGTCTCCAACCTTAGTTGGTACGGTCCACTCGGAAATAGCTTGAACCTTCTTTTGATCCATCCAAATCCGTCCGCCGCCAATCCAGTGTCCAAGGAAAGACACTTCTTCCAACCCGAAGAACATTTTTCCTCTTTTACATAGAGGAATTCTCCTTAACACCTTGAAGACCTGCTTTAGGTGTTTTACATGATCTTCTAAATTTGGGCTATACACCACAATGTCATCTAAGTAGACGACTACAAATTTATCAAGGAAGGGTGAAAACACTTGATTCATAAGAGTACAAAATGTAGTTGGGCGTTTGTTAAGCCAAAAGGCATAACAAGAAATTCAGTATGACCCATACCTGGTTACACAAGTGGTCTTCGCCTCATCTCCTTCCGCGATCCGAACTTGGTAATATCCGGATCTCAAGTCCAGCTTAGAAAATACTCTTGCATGCTTCAATTGATCAAAGAGATCAGCAATCAAAGGAATAGGATACTTGTTCTTGACGGTTACCTTGTTTAGTGCTCGGTAATCGATGCAAAGTCGCATAGAACCATCCTTCTTTCTTTGAAATAGCACCGGCGCTCCATACGGTGCTTTGGAGGGCTGAATGAACCCAGCTTCTAGTAGTTCACCCAATTGCTTCTTGAGTTCCTCCAACTCCTTAGGCGCCATGCGATGCACGGTGCCTTTGCTTGGGGTTTGGTACCCGGTTCCAACTCGATGGTATGATCAACACCTCTTCTAGGGGGAGGTAGGGCGGCAACTCCTTAGGCATGACATCTTTGAACTCCTCCAGGACTTTGGTGACCTCTTCGGTGCTGGAGTTGAGTTTCCTTCATTATCCTCTACAAGAGCTGCAACATAGGTAAGATCCCCTTGCTTAAGACCACGCTTAAGCTGTAGGGCCGTTAACATTGCATCCTTTCTCTTTACATCATGTACTTGTGATTCGGAAAGAGTACAAGGGCCACCCTCATCAAGGATTCCTACTACCCCCAAATACGGCATTACAAATGCCTTACAATTGTTCAAGAAATCCATCCCCAAAATAACACTAAAATCGTCCATGGGAACAATGGTGAAATCAAGAGTACCCACCCATTTGTCCAAGGTAACACCAACGTTTCTAGCAACACCAATTACGGCCTTTGCCGCCGAATTCACAGCCTTGATTCGACTGTTGTCCGCTTCCAACTTCAATTTAAGGCGATTTGCCTCCTCCTCGGAGATGAAGTTGTGGGTTGCCCCAGTGTCTACCATTGCCTTGGTCTTACTTCCATTCAAAATTAAGTCCAAGAAAAGTAGATTTCGTTTTTAGGTCTTACCGATTGGGTAGTCTTTTCACTACACGTCCGTGCGAGTTGAGCAATGCCATAGAACTCATGCGCTGCTCTCCCCATTGTGCTTTAAATCTCCTTCTCCAGAAAGAGAGTTCAACACTTTCACCTTTGGGCAATCCTTAGCAAAATGTTCGCCTTCACAAACAAAACATCTTACTTTTCTATAGGACTTACCCTTCTCGCTTTTTTTCTTATCTTCAAACTTGAAGCTTGAGTCCTTCTTCTCAGGTCTCTTCTCAAACCTCTTTTCTTTTCTTCATCCTTGTGGTCTTTCGGCTATGAGAGTTTTTAGAAACCACCTCCTTGGTCTTCCGTTCATACTCCGTAAGCCTCTCCGCCGTGGACAAAGCTGAGGCCAAAGTCTTGACTTCCCGCCTCCTTAGTTCTTGCTCCGCCCAAGGTTTTAAACCAGCAAGGAAAGAGAAAAGTTTGTCCTGATCGGACATATTAGAAATGCATAACATTAGAGAAGTAAACTTTTGTACGTACTCTCTAATTGTGCCCTCTTGTTTCAAAGCTCTCAACTCCTTTCGAGCTTGATATTCCACATCTTCAGGGAAGAATTGCGCCTTCAATTCCTTCTTAAAATTTTCCCATGTATTTATGGTAGAAGTGCCTAATTCCACATCCGTTTCCTTCTCCTCCACCATAGAAGAGCATCCTCAACAAGGAACATAGAAACAGTACTAACCTTTTGCGCATCGTTGAGATTAGCATTGAAGAAGTACTTTTCTACTTGGTAAAGAAAGTTGTCAATGACTTTAGGATCTCTTACCCCATTGAAAGGTTTTCGTTCCGGCACTTTGATCTTGTTTGTTGCTCCATTCGTGTTTGCACCTCCGCTTGCTATAACACGCTCCAACAAAGCAAGTCTAGTCCGAAGTTCATCCATCTCGTTCTTCACATCGTTCTTCACCTCCTCAAGGTTACCTCGGAAAACCGCCATAGCACTATAGACATTCTCCTCCAACGAATGAACCACTTCTGGGCTTCCATTTCCAGAACTAAGGTTCTCACGAACTTGTTCTTCCAATTCGAATAACAAGCCTCTACCTTCTCGATCCTATCCTCAATTGAAGAAAAACGAAGCTCAGATTTAGACATTCGCTCCTTACCTTTGAGTTGAACTTCCGCCTCCGAAGTTGCCATAGGATTGCTTCCCGCTCGATACCAGTTGTCACGCCGCTAGAGTATGCGGCACAATCTTGCTCCTTAGTGGCGTGCGGCCTAGCCTCCAAGCCCGTCTGGATGCTAGTCAGCCTCTTGGAAGAAGTTTAGCACAAGAACACTCTTGTTCTTGGTGCTAGAACTCTCTCAAAACTCAAGCACAAGAGAGACTCCGAATTTGGGAGGAAAGAACACTTCTATTGAATGAATGAATGAGTTACAAGCCTTTGTACATGGCTATTTATAGATTACAAAACCTCCCATGGTTGGTGACACCTATCAAGCACTTCTCTAAGTGCTTGCCAACCAATGCCAACTAATGCCAACTCATAGATTCCCACTAACTCTATGAGTTGTTGCCAACCAGCAAGCACTCCTCCCTTGTGCTTGCCAACTCATAGCCAACTCATGCATGCCACCTCATTTGCCTAGTCACAAGCCACCTCATGTGCCACGTCATACCCGTGCCATGTCATCCGCCTCATCATCGGTTGATAGTTGGTCTTGTGCCTCTTTGTCTGTTGGTTGGCCATGCGCATAAGTGGGCGCGTCTGCCCTTGTTGCATGTCCGTGTTCCATGCATATCGCACATTTTTGTATAGGGAAGTCGCGCCCCGTTTCACTTAGACACCCATTAACTACTATAATGGTAACACAATACAGATTCTTTGTATTACGTAGGGTCATAGACCCAAATTCTTCAATAGAGTTTCCAAGTACTTCATACTTTTCTTTCATTATAGTATTTGGGGTTTTTTACATTGAAAAAAAATATATATAAAAGGAAATTGATGGTTTTTGAGTTTTTAAGAAAGGATGTTTTGTTGTAGATCAGTTTAGTGCCGAATACTAGTAGTTTTGAAAACGAACAAGCCATCCTATAAGAGTGCTACCGAATTTGGTTTAACCCAAACTTGGTTCAATCAATCATTGATTTATATCATGCTATCACCTCAAGTTTTATTGTTCATTATATATCTTATAATTTAAGCTTCACGAGTGACTTTATTGGCCCTGTCTCATTAAATCGTGGCAAACCAAAAGAATATTCCCATCCGGATTTAACTTTGGTAGAGTGGCAACTTAATTGGTTTTAAACGAAGAATAACTGGATACATTTTAAGAATCGATAGGTGTCATTGTTATTGTTATTGTTGTTAATGGATTTGTTCAAGAAGTGCCATTACCTCACCCATTTTCATCGAAAAAGCCCACTACATTATGGCTTGCCCCAAGAAAAGGCCCGCCCACTTTTAAGTCTCGCCACGTTTTGGCCCGGCCAAGAATTGGCCCAGTCGATTAGGCCAGCGCATGAACTGGCCGGGGCACTAAAGGCCCATACAATAATTTACTCGATTATTCGATTACCGAATAAAATTAAGAAGAAATATGGAATAGATCAATTCACAATCGTCCTTATCTAATTATCCAATTAATGACGGTATTTCATTTTTTTATAAACATATTAAGATGTTCAAGATAAAGTATGATTCAAGATTTTTTAAAGAAATTTTTAATATTTTTTGACGATTTTGTTCTGTATTAGAGTAACAATATTCTAAAGCTTATATGTGAGTAAACGATGCATCTATTTATACAACTTTTTTTTATAATCTTATATAAGTTTTTTTACACTTTAGTAATAAATTGATAACAATTTCATATACTGTTTATACCTTATATACAATATATTAAGCGACATTATTTTTATATAACTATATGCATAATATTAATGAGTAATGAAAATAACCCTTATTAAAATTTGTTGGAAATAAATTTTAGATAATCAAAACAACAACAGAATACTGTTTACCAATTTTTTCTGCTATTCATATCCCTTCATATACATCCATGGGGGTTAGTTAGACCACTATTAAGTTTCTTTTTTCACTTAAAATTGAAAATTTTAAGTGTTTTTTAGCTCCAAGCAAATCAATTAGAGGTTCATCATTATGATGTATCTGTTAGATTAGTCAGCGTTTACTTCATGTAAAGTAACTTTATTTTAAAGAGATAATTTAATGGCAAACTGGAGGTTTTAGAGGGGACTTCGTTTTACTTAATTAATGAAATTTAAACTGAATTTCATTGAAATGATATCAACGGGGTTCCAAGATTTAGTCAACTTGAAAGAAGTTATTTATTTCATTAGTACACCCTTAAACCTTACTTAAACTTAGGAATAAGCATAGATCTGGTATTAATTTAATTTATTTGATATTCTTCAATATACCTTATCTTGTGTCGAAAGGGATTTAAATGGGATCTCTCTGGAGGTAACTCAGGGTCAACTTGCATTAGTAGGTTGGATCCAAGAATTAGGGATAATGTTCATGTGAAGTTACAATTTTAGGGTGAGATAAATAGGAATGAGACTTGAGAGATGAGGGATGAGAGAAACCAAATGAATGAGAGCAAAGGAAGGGGTTAGTGAAAACAAGGTGATTGATCTACTCCTGTTGTAAGTCATCCTTCCTCTTAAATTGTATTTCACTGTCTTCTGCCTTAATGAGAGACAACTTGCTAGGTTTTCAATTGTGCAAGATGGTTAAACTGGTTGAGATCATAGTTTTGCAATTCCCAACTCGGCCACGTTGACTCAGATTTTGAGGTTCTTGGGTCAAGTTGGAAGTCAAATTCACCTCTTCTACAAGGGGGTGCCCTCCGAGTCAACGGGTAAACTCGACCGGGTCCGGCTGATTTGACTCTGATTTTAGTTCAAGTCAACAAACCATGGTTGAAATTTGATATAGGAAGAGAGAAGCACAGAAAATTTTATCCATATAAAAGTTGATCTCTAGTCTTTTGGTTAATAAGGGATTTGTTAAAACCATAATTTCAAGCACTACTTAGCTGCGCAGTACCGCTTCAAATCTGTCTGTTCTTGAGCAGCCCAAAAGAAAAGAAAAAAAAACAATTCTCCACATGCTGCCTACTCTTTAAGAGAACAAATCTGCAGCATATCCATGGAGTCAAAACGAAAAATCTCACATCACCCATTAACCAAAAAGAAACTTAAAAACAAAGAAAAAAACACAAAAACACAGAGCCACTCATTCCTTGGAGGTACAAATAACTTAGAAATCTAATTCATATACTGTTCATGTTCCAGCAGCAAGATACAAAAGACAACTTTTCAGTGTGTGGAAGGGAGGGAATGCCCTATGGAGGGGCATTTTCAAAGGAGGAATGAGAGGCGAGAGTGGGGGGCATTGTGGGGAAGGATGACAGCGTTGAAGTTGGAAGGAGAATCATGATAAAGAAAGGGTTAAGAGTCAAAGGTAGGGGAAGGGGAGGGCGTGCAGGAAGACAGGCAGAAACAAAAAATTGCAGAGGTATAAGCACACGTGAGTGGTCAGTGAGGCATTTGATCGAACATGACGCGGATATCCACTAGTTGGGAAATAATTGGGGAGTGGTAGGCCCTAAAAGGGAGGGGACATAAATCATGGTACATCATATACCTACATCGTGGGGACAAAATTAATATTCTAGGCCAACATCAATACCCTTTCCTCTCCCATGTTTCCAAAACCAAAGTACAAACTTCATTCAACCTCCCCCAACACCCTCCTCCGGAGTAAACCCCTCCTCTCATCAAGCCTTTACTCAAAGAGAAATAGACTTATAAATGAAATAAAATTTGGGAAGCTTTAACATACATTAATCAGAAAATGAAGTGATGGGGTAAGTCATGAAATTTTCATGAGAAATGTTGTTTTATTTTGCCAAAGGCTGCTCTAAGTTGTCAGATACTTCCACTAAGTTGTTATAATACACTTGTGCTAATGTGCACAAAAATAGAGGACCAGTGATTGATTCCCAAATAGGACTCATTCATACCCAAAATCGTAATCATGGGTCCACCCAACTAGTCTTGAAACATTGACAAAAAAATGTTGTCCTATTTCACTTCATGTGGCTCTAAGTTGTCAACTACTTGCACACATGTTATGATACACTTGTGCAATATGTGAATAGTGCGTGCAATACATGATGCAAAATGCAAAGTATGCAAAGATTGATACCCCTCCTTTCTTTTGGGTTTAATGGTCAAAGCATTTACTTTCAACCTTTTATTATGTGGTGTCTACGTCACATATGCTAGTGACTATGTCACAAATTCCACTAGCCATTCTTTGTAGATATTGTCCTAGACCACTTTACATTGACTATCTCTCTAATTGACTCATTTAAACCCATTACTAAATGGATAAGTGCTTCTCCTAAAGGAGAAGATTACGAATATGTGCATCTCTTTGGATATGATGAGGATGGAAGGCCTGGTCAAGTTTTAACATGTTGTGTATTTGAGATTCTACACGCTTGTGCCATTGCTTTTCCTTTCATTATTGTATCTTATGAGGCTTAAAGATTGCTAGAAAGACCTTCATATATCTAAGTAGGCCAACACTATCAACTCATTTGACTCAAACAAGGGATCTGGATTAGATTCATTTGTACAAGCTAGCAGTCATTGTCGTGGAGGTTATAAAGATAAAAAGTGGCCTTTGACAGGGCATTTATGTTATTATGTTATCTTATATATAATATAAAAAGGATAAGTATTTGCATTGTATTGCTCCCTAACATATAATAAAAAGCTAATATGATGCCCATGAGTCTCCAATTATCAAACTTGACCGTTTTGTCCCTCTTCATTTCAAGACTAGATTAAGCTGGCTTTCTTTTTTATTTTATATGGACATATTTGTATGTGAGAGTATGTAAATTATTTTCTTTTGTCATCTATACTCCAAAAAATTATATTTTCCCCTATACTTATATAACTGAAGATGTTTGTTAGTAGCCTAATAGTGCATCTTATGAGGCACCTCAATATTAAACAAAATTGCCTGTAATCAATATTGCAATTATATATCACATATGACACATATTTTTCTCATGCATATTTTCCTATTTATGTTTTGAAAAATGTATCTATATTAGCATTTTTTTAAGTCATTGTATTTTTAAACTAAGTTTTAGTGAATAATAACATATTTCTAAAGACGTTTTTATTAGTAGTTAGTAACACGTTTGGTTCATAAGTGCTTTTTTCCCTTGTGCTACACTTTTTAATGACCTAATGTCACGTGGTTACTTCGAGCTAGACACTTGTATGCACCTTCCTTAAGCTTATGATGTGTGGCCTAGATCCCAAGTCCGCCGCCTAACTCCTTTCAAAATCATGAGAAATGACAAACAATACTTAACAAAGGTGTAGTGGAGTCTGCCTCAATTTATTCCTACAAAAGATTGACTCTATTGAACTAAAGTTACAAAAGATAAATAGTAAAGTACACACACCACATATTTATAGGTATTAGTGTACAAAAAACATAAAAATCTTTAACAAGAGAAGATCCTATCCTATTTCAAACTTGTATAAAATGAAATCTTATCATGAGTTTGAATTCAAACGGTTTATCTCCCATTCCAATACGAAACTCTATTCAAATTGAAATGGTTATCCATCATTTGGTTTAGTTAACTATGGTTCCTTAATCTTGCGATCAGTTTCCAGATTGCATGGTTTGAAGTTGTTCGGGTTGAATGGAAACCCAAACTAAACACCCCACCTTTGGATATGTGCGGTTTGAGCTTTTGCTTATATGCCCACTCCCTAGTGAGCGGTGAGTGCCCCCATAGCTTCTAGCTTGGTCTAGCCGGCTAACACTTGAGATCAATCAATGACTCAATTGATCTTCCAAAACAACAAGGATGTCCTTCAACAAATAAGAAAGAAAAAATAAGTACTTTCTTTTACATTTAGTATGTAAAGAGTCTATACAGAGGTTTTTCTTGGCTTTTCTTTGAAGAAATGTAATTCAATGAGTGGCACTTTATTTCATTAAAATATGTTAATTCACATAGTATAAAAAAATATTTTTACTCACACATTTGGCATTTTTATTGCACAAAGAGAAAAAAAGTTATTTTTAAGTTCTAATTTGAACTTAAAACAACTTATTTAAGGTCTACCAGGTTCCTTTTCTTAATTTAAAAGTTCTCATAGACTTCTTTTACAAATTGTTCTATTTGTATATTCAACCCTTCGATACCACAAATATTGAAAGGGATTTATTTTTTATTAGCTCCAATTTTAATTTAATGTAGTTTTTTAGAAAAGAAAAGAGCAAAAATAACGCTTATTTTTTTATTTAAAAAAAAGTAAATGGAGGTATCTCATGTTCTCATGCAAGAAAGGAGAGGATCCCTAAGGAAAAGGGAAAGAGTGAGCTTGTTAAATTTATTTTTTTCTTTGCAAAAAATCTTTCTAATTACATTTGTAGAAGCAACAAAATTGTCTGTTTTTACTCCTAAGTGAAACAGGTTGTGAATAAGTTCTGCTTAAGTAGATATTCATTTATATGAGAATTTGCCATAATTGTAAATAAATCTAAATTAGTCAAATTGTAATACATTTCCTTGGCAAAAATTATCATGTTAATGTCAGCGTTGATGACCGGACAAAATTCTATTTACTGAAAATTGATTTTACAACCATAAACAAATAACTAAACACTTGAAGTGAATGCTTGAGTGCCTTAGACACCCGATACCTACAAGAATCGTAACACATTACAGATTCTTTGTTGTAAGTAGCATCGTAGACCCAAATTATTCAATGGAGTTTCCAACTAGTTCATACTTTTCTTTCATTTAGCATTAGGGGTTTTTTGTAATGCAAGATATTCTTCTTATTCATCTCAATAGTATGAGGAGTATATATAAGTACAAGTGTGTAGGAATTCAAGTCTGTTTAGGAGACTGATTCCGAAACTTAACAAAGAAGTAAAATCTGATTTATAGCAATTACAATATACATAACAATCTTCCAAAGATAGACTTAGATTAGGATTGGGATTGCTGAGCATGTGTAGAGTTTGGTGAAGGAGAGTTTCGGTATGAAGAATCTTCTAGAGAACCTGTATCTCTAACATTCCCCCGCAAGGTTGGTGTTTTTGCAATAACGCAAAGCTTGAGTAAGAACCGAGTGAACTGCCCACGAGACAACCCTTTGGTGAAGATGTCTGCAACTTGATCCTGAGTGGGAATGAATCGCACTGATAATTGTCCATTGCATACTCTCTTGAACGAAGTGGTAATCAAGTTCGACATGTTTAATTCGGCCATGGAAAACTGGATTGGCAGCAATGTAAGTTGCAGATAAGTTGTCACACCATAAAACTGGGGGATCTCGGAGAAATATTCGAAGTTCACGAAATAGGTGAAGTACCCAAGAGATTTCAGATGCCGCAATTGCTAGTGCTCAATATTCGGCTTCAACACTAGAGCGCGCAACCGTTGGTTGCTTTTTGGAAGACCACGAAATAAGCGAACCACCAAAGTACATACAAATTCCAGTGACCGATCTTCGATCATCAGGACAGCCACCCCAATTAGCATCTGAGAAAACATCAATTCCAAAATTGCAAGCTGGTTGAATAAGAAAACCATGTTGGAGAGTACCTTTTAAATAATGCAAAATTCGTTTGACTGCAGACCAGTGTACATCAGTAGGTGCTTGCTGAAATTGACATGCCTGGTTAACCGCGTACTGAATGTCTGGTCTAGTGAGTGTAAGATATTGAAGAGCACCAACAATAGATCTATATTCAGAAGCATCACCGAGTGGAGTTCCTTCAAATTTTGATAGTTTGGAGCCCGAAGAAACTGGAGTCGAAACTGGCTTAACATCTGCAAGACCGAGCCGATGCAGTAAATCACTAGAATACCTAGACTAAGAAAGATGAATACCAGCTTAAGTTCGAACCACCTCAATGCCAAGAAAATAACGAAGAGGGCCCAAATCTTTGACAAAGAATTCTGTCTGTAAGTAGCGAACAAGAGCAGTAATAGCCAAAGCAAAGCAGCCAATGACAATAATGTCGTCAACATAGACCAGAATATAAATCACTGAATCAATACTGTATCTATAAAGAAGAGAGGAATCGGCTTTGGATAAAACGAATCCAAGTTCAATAAAAAAAGATGTTAACCAATAATACCATGCTCGAGGACTCTGCTTGAGTCCATATAATGATTTCTAAAGAAGACACACGTCGTGTGGACGAGAATCATCAACAAAACCCGGAGGCTGAACCATGTAGACCTCTTCTGCCAATGTGCCATTAAGAAACGCATTGTTGACGTCCAACTGCTTAATAGCCCAATTTTTGCTGATTGCCAGAGTGAGAACTACTCGAATTGTTACAGGTTTAACAACCAGACTGAATGTTTCAAAATAATCTTGCCCTTCATGTTGATTGAACCCCTTTGCCACTAAGCAAGCTTTGTATCTGTCAATACTACCGTCATGTTTGGTCTTAGTACGAAAGACCCACTTACAACCTATAGCTCGTCGCCCCTGTGGCAAAGAAACAAGTCTCCAAGTATGGTTAGATAATAAAACATTAAATTCGGATTTCATAGCTATACACCATTCTGGATGCTTCACAGCCTGAGAGTAACAAGTAGGCTCCACGGGTGAAGGGGGAAGAACTGACGGATGACGTGTGGAGACATGTATTTTGGGTTTAAGTGACCCGGTCATAGAGTGAGTAGTCATAGGATGAGTGGCTAAGGGAGCAGTAGGACGACTAGTTTGGGGAGGTGGCTCAGAAACAGGTAAAGGGGAAAGTGGAGCCAGCGAGCATGAAGAGCTGGTCTCGGGTCTAACAGGAGAAGAAGAAGGTGAATACGAAATAGTATTTGGGCTGACATAAGGAGACAGTGAGGGCGGTTGAGCAGAAGAGGTGAAGAGAGGTGAGGCGACTCGGGAGGAAGAAGGCAGCGACAAGAGTTGAATTGGGGAACTTGGAAGAGATGGAGCTGTCAGTGTGGGAAGCAAGGCCGCCTTGGAGAATCGAAAAGAAGTTTCGGCGAAGATCACGCTACGACTGATGTACACCCGACCTGTAGGAACATCAAGACACTTGTAACCTTTATAATTAGGATGGTATCAAATAAAAACACATGGAACTGAACGATCTTCCAGCTTCTGAGAAGTGTAAGGGCGGAAGTGAGGATAACAAAGACAACCAAAAATACGCATAGAAGAATAATCAGGTGAGAGCCCAAACAAGAGTTCAAAATGGCTTTTGGAAGACAAAACTAAGGACGGAAGTTGATTTATAAGAAAAGTAGCAGAAGAAAATGCAAACTCCCAATGTTCCTTCGGCATAGAGGCTTGCACAAGTAAAGTCTTACCGACAGAGACAATGTGGCGATGCTTGCGCTCGGCAATTCCATTTTGCTGGGGGTATATGGGCAGGAGATGCGATGATGAATGCCACAAGAGGCAAACAACTGGTTAAATTGATGATTGACGAATTCTAATCCCCCGTCAGATTGAAAGTATTTTATTTTTGTGGAAAATAAATTTTCGATAGAGGATTGAAAGTGTAGAAACGACGAGTAAACTTCAGATTTTGTCTGAAGTAAAAATAACCAAGTAAAGCGACTGAAATGATCGACAAAAGACACATAATATTTAAATCCGTTCCTCGACGTAATAAGACAAGGTCCCCATACATTTGTTGAGATCGTATGCAAGGGAGATGGGGCTGAAGTAGTGGACTTCGAGAAGGGCAAAGAGACTGATTTTGTAACACAACAAGCTGGCCAAGATGCCTTTTTATTAAAATCAGAAACTTCAATATTTAAATGTTGGAGTACACTACGCAAAGCAAAACTACCAAGATGTCCTAAACGTTTATGCCAAAAGGAAAAAGGCGACCGAACTTCTATTCCGCCCCTTGAATAGTATGCGGCCCGTATTGGCTTCCTGTACACAAAAACCATTAGAATCAAAAGTAACTGTGCAATTGTAATCAGAAGTGAGGTGAGAAACAAACAACAAATTTTTAAGGGAAGAAGGAACGCAGAGTACATTGCGAATTGAAACAGACTGATTTAATGGAAGAGTACCGACAAAAGAAATTGGCAAACCTGAACCATTCCCAAGGATCACTTGATTCGAGCCTGTGTAAGGAGTATTCTCAGCAAACTGTGAAGCATCAAAGGCGATGTGATGAGAAGCCCCCGAATCAGTGTACCAGGCTGCGTCATGGTTGGGATCTGTCTGCACAGAATAAGCCTGAGGAGAAGTAGAAGTAGGCTGGTATGCCAAGTTAAACCTGTTTTGGCATTGAATGGCCACATGGCCGACTTTTTGATAGATTTGACAAGTCGGACGTTTAGTATTGTCATGACGATCTTGCTGGCCGCGACTTTGTCCACGGTCTGAATTTTGACCACGGCCACGATTGGAGCGTTTGCGGCCTCTCTGATTAGTGCGGCCTCTCTGATTAGGGCGGCCTCCTCTACCACCTCTAGCGGCTACATTGGCCGAAGGGGAACCTGCAACATCAAGTTGAGTAAACTGTACCTGCATCTAATGACGATGCTCCTGTGTGAGAAGGAGATTCTGCACAGAATCGAAAGAATAAGGCTCATCGTGACTGGTGACAGACTGGGAAAACGACTCAAACTCCTGGCCGAGTCCTGAGCATATGTAGTGAGTAATAGTTTGATCATCGAGTGGTTGTCTAGATGCTGAGAGATCATCGACAATACGCTTAACGGAGTCCATATACGTGGACATGGACATTGACTCTTTGCGAAGAGTCTGTAACTGAAAGCGGAGATGATTAAGGCGTGACTGAGATGTTGAAGCATATGCTGACTTCAATTTCTGCCACATTGCAGCAGCAGTGGGTAGACCGAGAGTGTGTCCAAGGGATACTTCAGATAACGTGGCAACGATCCAACTTTGGATCGTCTGATCGAGAATAAACCACTGGGAGTACAGTGGATTCGGAATAGAGCCACCAGTCGCATCATCAAGAATGTGCTGTGGAGGAGGAACGACGGATCCGTCAACCAAACCCATCACCTGTTGACTGTTTAAAATAGGTAACATGTGTTGACGCCATAAGAGATAGTTCTGACGGTCCAATTTTATGGAGACATAGTGAGAAATATTGGAAAAAGTTAGATTGAATCGACCATGAGTAGAGCCGAGATCGAAGGAGAGTCGACGCGGGGAAGGCACCATGGTTACCTCATTGTTGACCACGGATGGAGTAGGGGAAGATGAAGGGGACTGATTGGCCATTAGGGCAATGAACGAGGATAAAAGAGTAGAAGGAGGGCGTGGAGAAGAAGACCTAGGATGTATGCCTAGGGCTGGCCTGATACCATGTAATGCAAGATATTCTTCTTATTCATCTCAATCGTATGAGGAGTATATATAAGTACAAGTGTGTAGGACTTCAAGTCTGTTTAGGAGACTGTTTCCGAAACTGAATAAAGAAGTAAAATCTGATTTACAACAATTACAATATACATAACATACTTCCAAAGATAGACTTAGATTAGGATTGGGATTGCTAAGCACGTGTAGAGTTTGGTGAAGGAGAGTTTCGATATGAAGAATCTTCTAGAGAACTTGTATCTCTAACATTTTTTATATTGAAAAAAAATATTTATAAAAGAAAATTGATGGTATTTGAGTTTTTAAGAAAGGATTTTTTGTTGTAAAATCTCACAATACTGAAATCATTTTCTATAATTTAAGCTCCACGAGTGACTTTATTGGCCATGACTCATTAAATCCGGTGGCAAATCAAAATAATATTTCGGATTTAACTTTGGTAGAGTGGCAACTTAATTGGTTTTATACAAAGAATAAATGGATATATTTTAGGGATCAATAGGTGTCATTCTTATTGTTATTGTTGTTAATGGATTTGTATAAGAAGTGCCATACCTCACCCATTGTCATTGAAAAATAGATCAAAATTTTATAATTTCGATTAATTAAAAGATATATCACAGATGCATGTTTGTAATTCTAAAATTCTCTACTTTCTGCATGGTTGCATAGTTTGCATAGTTGGTGAGAATAGAGATGCTAGCCATCTGCAATGCATCCAGTTTAATTCCCAAAAGGGGAGCATCATGCTTTGAAGATTTTTTTGCAGTACAGTGCAGAGCAGATGAAATTTACAAGGTGGTCCCCTTTTCCAGCTCTGCATCTTCTAAAACAATGTCAGTGTCACTCCACTTGGAGACTAAAGACCCAAGGGCCTGCCTGCAGCAGTGGTCAGTAAAAGCCTCCCCAGTCCCCAGACTATCAATTCCAAATGATTTTTAACACCCAAATCCTTTAGATACTAACACGGGCAGAGGCACCAAAACAAGTCTTCCCCGAGGACACAAATACCGAGGACTCCCCCTGGTTTTTATCCACCTTTTGGTGTAAAATTTCAAGGAATGAAAGCCACGAAGGTTGAAGAGACAATTCTGGGCAGTGTTTAATTTACTGAGACGAGACGGGTCCGTTTTGTTTTCTTCCTGTCCGGCGTCAGAGTGCGATGGGTTTTTTTTTTTCTCTCAGGTTGGACTTTTGAGAAGGCGACGGAAAGAAGTGTTGGAAACCCCAACGTATTGAAAAATCAAACAGTAGTGCGTGGGGAGAGTGCCCTTTTTGTGGTTCCATTGGAGTTTCCCTGCCATGGTGCTAGGGAGGTGTGCACTCATTTTTATTCATGTGAATACTTTTTATCTTCAATGCTGAGATGCTTTAGCACCAGAGATGGATGGAGAAAAGAGAGGAAGACTCTCAAAGCACCTTCCAAAGATACTTCCTTGTCCTGTAAGCCCGCAGCTCGCCTGAGCAGAGGAAGAGAGAGAGGTGGAGGAGTGCGGGATTGGCATCTTAGATTAGTGGGGTTTAAAGGAAGGGCGGAAAACACTTGGGGGGATGGGGATAGTACTGCTTTCTTTCTTCTTTGGCTTCCTTCTTTCCCTTTTTGTCTTTTTCTTTACCAAGCGCCCATGTTCACCTGATGCATTCATTACAATCTCTCAGAACTTCCCATGTCTGCAAACATTGAGGAAAACAGGTCTCAGTGTCTCCTGATATGGCAGCTTGGGTGGGTTTCTCAGATAGAAGCGATCTAAATAACAATCAGTCTGTAAACTGGGGAAGAGCCAGAGAGGAGGGAGATCAAGATTTGAGAGGGATTAATATAGCAGAAGCACAAGGTAAGAAAACGGAGAGGAGGAATTCATGGCCTAAGTTTAACCGAAGTAAAAATTGTCTAGAGATTTTTTGTAGTTTGTACTCGGAGAAGTGAAGGCCAATTGGAGTGGAGTGGAGTGGAGGGGACTAGACATACCCCACCTTTAATCATAACCCACAAAAGCATCCAGCAAGCCTTTATCAGCTGGATTTCCTATTTAACATGACATGAATGTCTTCATTTCCTTAAGGCAATAAAGATGGTGACTCTTCAAAAGGGGCTCCCTTGGCCGAAATCAGGAGGAGATAGTGATCCCTCACAGAAGGGGCCCCTGAAGACCTTTAGAAAGTGGAATGGTGACCCTTCATGGGGGCTCCTCTGCGACTGTCCCTCCCCTCTGGATGGGTCAAATGGGGACCCTTCAAAATGGGTCCTTTTTTATTCTTTTTTTTTCTATTTCTTTCCCTCCACCGATCCTGGCTCCACCAGCCAGATCAACAAAAGCCACTTTGGCAGGCAAATCTTTGCCGTTCAAGCTGATACAAGAGCACTCTTTTCCATGTAAGGAGGGGTCTTTCATTTTTAATACCCACATTTGTTTTTCTTTACTTTTTTCCAGCCTTCTCTTTAAGACCATTCCCTTCAGCACAACTGCACACAAATTGAGATGAGAGTTGGTCCCATCTATCTTCAGACAAGCAAGGAAGAAGGAATAAAGTGTGTTATACGGGGGGAGAGTGTGGAAAGCTTCTTGATTCTCTCCTAGTCCTCCTACACAACATTTATCAGCATTATAATAATGCACATCATGTAGACGTTTTATGGCCATCTAAACAATGATGCTATCTTCTCTAGCATTCATCATCGCTATCCTCTTTTATATCAGTCCCCAGTTGGGTGCATCAATAAATACTCTTTCAGGCTCCAAGACTTCGATTTCATGTATGCAATTCTGCAGGCTCAGCCATTCCTTCGTGTCATCTTTTGCAACTGGGTAGCGCAAAATTTATGTGATTTTTCTTCTCTGCTGAGTGCAATGGAGAGACAAGTGATATAAAAAATGTGTGATAATAAGCTGAGTATGTTCAGGGCAGAAAGCAGAACTGGTGGTGATTACTAGTCATGATAATGCTGGACCCTTGTGGTGTTGGAAGAGGTGGCATCTGCCGCATCAATCAAGGTGAGACAGCTAACAAATTCAAGACTACTCAAACTGGGGCCAATGCGTATGATTATATCCCCCAAGAAGTCATGTTTGAATACAAATAACAGGCTAGCGCTTATGTAAGTTTAATCCTCATATATGCTTTAGTTCCTGCAGAAGCAGTAAAGAAAAAAGACGAAACTTCTAGAAAAAAAGAAACAAAATCTGCCTACATGCAAGCTTTCATTGTTACCCAGAAAAGAAAACCAACTGTTTGGATGGACAGAAGTACCCCAGGAAGTAACTCTTTAAGAATATAAGGTTTTCCTTCAATTCTTTCTCTGGTTTGTCAAATAATAGGTGACAGGTAATGTGATGATGGAGACTTTTAGTCCAGCATATTGCCATCTTGTTTTTCTAGAGAGAAGCAGCAGAACCAGAGAGGGGAGCAGCTTGCACATAACAGGGGAAAATTGAAAGACAAAAATGTAATGTAGAAGGATTAGAGGGTGGGAGAGAAACAAGGTGATGATGGAGACTTTTGGTGGTGAAGCTCCATCCGAACTTTGATTTTTGTATTGCCATGTTGAAGCATCAAACAGTAGGAAACTGGAAAAACAAAGTTTGTTTCTTGTTCATCACACAAGCGAAAAGGAAAAGCCCAAATTGGCAGCCATAGTTGAAAGCAGAGGATTCATGCATCATTTTATTGAAGCTGAAGGGTAATACTGTCAGTGGCATAAAGAGACAGAATCTCTTTTGCTTTTTTCTTCTTTTCTTTTTCTTTCTTTTTTTTTTTTTTTCAGCTTAATCCCAAACTTTAAATTTCTGTTATCCAACGGCCTTTTTCTAAGCCAGTGAAGATTTTAAAACGCCTTCTTTCCTCCCTACTCTGCTTTTCTCAGTCTAAAGAAGGGGTTCAACAGCTTCTTAGCAGAAAATACAGGTCTCAGGCTTCTTCTCTCAAGGATCTCCAGGACCTAAAGAGAAAAGCCAGAAGCCCCCCTTCCTCCTAAAGGAGAAAAAAGGACTCCCTTGTGTTCTTTCTTGCTTGAATGTGAAGGCTCCTCTTCAAAGATGCTTGTTTTTCCCCTACTTCTTGACCCACCTCAAGCTCCTCAGATTCCTCCCTCTTTTCCATCTTCAACTGTTAATATCAAGCTCTTTCAGGCATTCAAACCCCAAACCTCCCTAAATCCCTCCATACCCAGATGGCGAGGACTCATTTGGACCTGATAAGTGTCTCAAACATGGCACCATTTGTCCTCCTAACACTCCTCTCCCTTGTCTCTACCTGCAAGTCTTCTTCCCTGATCAGCGACGGCCTCGCTTTATCCTCCCTGAAACGAGGTCTCGACTTCGCCGGTTCTCCATTGGAGGGCTGGGAGACGTCGAATCTCAGCTCGGTGTGCTCTTGGGCGGGAATCCGATGCGAGAATAACAGGGTGGTCTCCTTGGACATCTCGAATTTGAATCTCACAGGTTATGTTTCGCCAGTGATCACAAGGATCGACCGCCTGGTAGAGCTTAACATCTCCAACAATCAGTTCACGGGCAGCTTAGACTGGGACTACTCTGCTCTCCCCAATTTGGAGGTCTTCGACGCTTACAACAACAACTTGACAGGTCTTCTTCCTGTGGGTGTCTCCACCTTGGCGAAAATCAGGTACTTGGACTTCGGAGGGAACTACTTTCAAGGGAAAATCCCGTCTGAATATGGCGAAGCCCTGAGTTTGGAGTACTTGGGACTTGAAGGAAACGAGCTCGACGGCAGAATTCCAGGTGAGTTGGGTAATCTCCTCTACCTGAAAGAGCTGTACTTGGGGTATTACAACGTTTTTGAAGGTGGGATTCCAGTACAACTCGGATCTCTGGCGAATTTGGTGCATATGGACCTCTTCCTCCTGCGGACTGGACGGGCAGCTTCCTCGCCAATTAGGCCAATTGCAGAAGCTCGACACCCTCTACTTGCATGCAAACCTCTTATCGGGTCCAATCCCCAAAGAGCTGGGCAACCTCACAAGCATGGTCAATCTCGATCTCTCCAACAACGCACTAACAGGGGAGATCCCACCCCAGTTCATCAAACTCCAGAAGCTCTCTCTTCTCAACCTGTTCATGAACAGATTACATGGGTCGATTCCGGATTTTGTAGCAGAGCTGCCGAATTTGCAGACCTTGGGCCTCTGGTCGAACAACTTCACAGGAGTAATCCCGGACACACTGGGTCTGAACCAGAATCTCCAGGTTGTTGATCTCTCCTCCAATAAGCTCACTGGTACTATCCCTCCAGGCCTCTGTTCTTCCAACCAGCTGAAGGTACTGATCCTTTTCAAGAACTTTCTGTTCGGTCCGATTCCAGAGAGCTTAGGCGCCTGCGTTACTCTCACCAGGGTCAGACTGGGGCAGAACTACCTGAATGGTACTATCCCCAGCAGCTTCCTCTACTTGCCCGAGATTCATTTAATGGAGTTGCATAACAATTTCTTGTCGGGGCCTCTGCTAGAGAACTCGAACCCCAGCTTGAACCCGAGTAAGTTGGGCGAGCTCAATCTCTCCAACAATCTTTTATCCGGGTCCTTCCATCTTCCATTTCGAACTTCACCTCCTCCAAATCCTGCTCCTTAACCAGAACCGGTTCACAGGCCAGCTCCCGTCCGCCATTGGGGAGCTTCGTCAGATTCAGAAGCTGGATTTGAGCCGGAACGAGTTTTCCGACCAAATTCCTCCCGAAATCTGGAACTGCAGCCATTTAACGTACTTGGATCTCAGTCAGAACAACTTCTCAGGCCCCATCCCGCCCGAAATATCCCAGAATCGCATCCTCAATTACATGAATTTGTCCCACAATCACCTCAACCAGAGCATACCCAAGTCGATCGGAGCCATGAAGTCTCTCACGGTGGCCGACTTCTCCTTCAACGACCTCTCCGGGAGATTGCCGGAGACGGGTCAGTTCGCGTACTTCAACGCGTCGTCCTTCGCCGGAAATCCGAGACTGTGCGGGGGGCCGGTGCTGAACAACCCCTGTAATTTCAGCTCCGCCGGTGTTCAACCCAAGAAGGTCCCGGGGGACTTCAAACTGGTCTTCGCCCTGGGGCTGCTCATGTGCTCCCTGGTGTTCGCGGCGGTGGCGGTGGTGAAAGCCCGGTCCTTGAAGCGTTCGAGGGGGTGTTCGTGGAAGATGACGACGTTCCAGAAAGTGGGTTTCACGGTCGAGGACGTCCTGGAATCGATGAAGGACTCGAACGTGATCGGCCGCGGCGGCGCCGGGATCGTCTTCCTGGGCAAGATGCCCAACGGGGAGGAGATCGCGGTGAAGAAGCTCCTGGGTTTCGGATCCCATAGCCACGACCATGGATTCAGAGCAGAGATCGAGACGCTGGGCAACATCAAGCACAGGAACATCGTCAGATTGCTAGCATTCTGCTCCAATTCGGAGACGAACGTGCTGGTGTACGAGTACATGAGGAACGGAAGTTTGGGGGAAGCACTGCACGGGAAGCGGGGAGGATTTCTGGGTTGGGATTTGAGGTACAAGATCGCGGTGGAGGCCGCGAAGGGGCTCTGTTACTTGCATCACGACTGTGCACCCTTGATTGTACACAGAGACGTGAAGAGTAATAACATTTTACTGAATTCGAACTTCGAAGCTCACGTCGCGGACTTCGGATTGGCCAAGTTCTTGCAGGAAGGCGGCACCTCCCAGTGCATGTCTGCCATTGCAGGGTCCTACGGATACATCGCCCCAGGTACACACACGATGACATTTTTCTTTCTTAATTAATAACTTTCTCCCGCCATTTCAGATAGAACCGAGGTCCAATCTTACTTACTTATTAATCTTTATTTTATTTGCATTGACGAACTGGAATTCAAAACTGGAAGAAGAACGATCCTAGAAAGAAAGAAAGAAAGAAAACTAAAATTGGGAAATCTCGATCTGACATGATTGACTGCACTGACGGCTGATCAGTGATCAGCTAGAAACTGTCCCATGTTTGCGTGCGGACGAGGCGTCGAATCGATCGCGAACGACGATGACGACTCTGTTTTCATACATCAGAGTTCTGAAAAATCAGAACCTGACACCCAGATTTTGACATTGAAGACTCCAAGGAGGAAAGGAAACACTGTTTTCTTTCTTTATTTCTTTTCTTATTTCTTCCCCCTTTCGTAGTTATCGAAGAACCCGACAGGCCGACACAAGAATTCCCTTCCTCTTCTTCTGCTTCGATATATATTATATATATATTGACCAAACTGTACCAGTGCTTCTCATCGACGGTATTGTTGTTGATTCGCAGAGTACGCGTACACGCTGAAGGTGGACGAGAAGAGCGACGTGTACAGCTTCGGGGTGGTGCTGCTGGAGCTGATCACTGGGCGGCGGCCGGTGGGCGACTTCGGGGAGGGGGTGGACATCGTGCAGTGGGCCCGCCGGACGACGAAGGAAGGGCAGAGAGAGGAGGTGGTCCGGGTGGTGGACCCCAGGTTGCCGGCGGCCCCTCCCGCCGACGAGGCCGTGCACCTTTTCTTCGTCGCATCCCTCTGCATCCACGATAACAGCGTCGAGAGGCCCACCATGAGAGAGGTCGTGCAGATGCTCTCCGAGTTCCCCCGCCACAACACTTCCTCTACCTCCTCTTCCTCTTCTTCTTCTTCTTCTCTTTGCCCACTACATCGGCCTAATAACACAGAGGCCCATGTCTTACATATTCCCTCTGATCTTTTAATGTAACATGGAAAAGGGGAGCCCACATTTTTTCTTACTCTTTTTTATTGTTTTTTTATTGTTTTTTTACATAGATTATTGTCTAATTATAATTATTTTCATATTTGAGAAAGTTTAGGCTTAGGGCTTACAGAGAAAAAGAGAGAGAAGGGGGATTAATTCTCACACGAGCCTTTGCATGTTGTATAAGGGAACTTGGGAAACTTGGGAATAATAACATATAGAGAGGCAAGTGTTTCACATTGTGAATGCTAATTTCTGTTTATACCTCTACCCTTCTTTTCATAGGAGTTGGTCTTATATTGCGAGACATCAAATATTGGGACATATGTCTCGGTTGTTCAAGGTATACAAGTTTTATTATATGAATCGACATTAAAAGAGAATAGGCTCTTGGAGTTTTGGCCTCATGAGAATCTTAAAAACAACCACAAAAAAAAAAAAAAACTCTCTGGAGTTTTGTTACTTTGATGATTTTGAAGATGAAGTTGTATGTGGCATAACAATGTTCGTATAAAATGGTTTAGAAGGTTTATGAGGGAAGCAAAAGTCCAGGCAGAAAAAAAAAATTTTTTAAGTCTTTATTTCTACAGATATCATTAAGCATTATTATTTTATATTACATTAAACATATTTTGCACCAATTTTGCATAATTTTTCTTGTTCTACGGAATTTTATCGCACTTGACCATTCGGAGGTAGGTATATTACTAACACAATGGTTCCTCTCTAAATTATCATATTCATAACATTGTTTTGCTTAATAATAATAAAAACAAAAAATGGTTCCTTATTGAAGTAAATAAATTATAATTATTGTTTTGTATTGATTTATCATATATTCATACTATTGGAGTGCAATAGAATATGAATGGTCATTGGAACTATAGTTTCAAATAAATTATTTTATTAAATTAAAATTACCGTGATTTATTGGTGTGGGGACCACTTCTAGATATTTTGTCTTTTGATGTTTAATACAGGGAAAAATGGTCAGCACATCCCTGTAGAGGTAGATTAATGGGTACATTGACTTAGACGGAGCAAAATTTACCACGACCATAAGCATTACCTCAAATACTTTAACATACATATATAGTTAACCCATTCCTACACAATATATATAGCTTGAATATCTAAGGCTAGAAAATGAACCAGTTATTTAATGTCATACCCATTGGTATCAATTTTATGAAAAAATGATTTTTCTAAGAAACCTTAAATTGATTTTTCCAACTTAACTGCTGGGGTAGAGTTTTACCTTAAGCTTGTACTGAGTATGCTATGGACGGTATACCTAATAGGAAAACTGGACACCAAGGCATTCCACCGTCCATAGCATACTCAGTAGTTGAAAAGTTCAGGATAATGAGACCACATTTCATACAAAATACAATGTTTTCCCATTTGGTTTTATAATTACGAACAAATTAAACTCATGTCCCCACGTGGATAGTGAAACTGTTCACAGGAAAACAATTGGTTAGTGGATTAGCGAAGTTGTTTTGAGAAGCTATTTTGAAAACAACTTTCTCTTTCCTCAACATGTCTCGTATATAATGTATTTCCTTTTAATATGTTTAACCTTAGAGTAACACTTCAGATATTTTGTGATAGCAATAGTAGATGTGTTGTCACAAAAGAGAGGAATGGGTTGCTCCACATAGTCTTCCACTAGAAGACTCCGTGAAAATTTGCAAAGACATACAACCTCTCTTGTAGCTAAGTTTATAGTTATAGATTCAACCTCTATTGCTTTTCACTTTTCTAAGAAATTGCACCTCTACCTAACATACTCATGAAACCAGTGGTAGACTTGAGGGTATCATTAGCAAAATGAAAAAACCCAACATTTCTAGGACTGCCACTCAGTTTATTATTTAACTGGTCGCATTGACGAGCTTAAGTTTTATAGGGGGTTTCTCAAACCCTCGATTTATTCCTCCCGAAAATTTTCACTCGCGCCCAAACTTTCTCTCCTTCTTTCATGTCCTTTCTTTTACATCCCCCATTCCTCCCCTGTTTTTGTTAGTAGAATCATCCAAGTCTTCCATCGATCAGATTACAGTCGCCACAATCCGATGTCGTCGCATTGCCTCCGTCGCAAACCCTTCTAAAACCCTTTCCAGCAGTCGCATTTGCTCTTGTCATAGCAAGCGGATTCTCCAGAAAAAACACTAATCAAAAGCCCTAACTCTCCTTTTGTGGTCTTCCTCCCTCTGATTCCTCTCTCTCTCTCTCTGTTGATTGTTGTTTCTCTTTTCTTGGTTTTCGGTGCAATTTCTCCTATATCCCTTCATTTCTCTCTCTCTTCTCTTCTCCCTTTCTCTCTATGGATCTTTCTCTCTCTTCGATTTTCGCTTTATATATTCGGTAAAGGTTATATCTTAGAACAAATTTTTACTCCTAACACATAGGGAAGATGAAGATGATTAGAATGAAAGTACAAAGAGTTGTAGCCTTAAAGTGATCATTCCACAAATGGTTTGTATAGTTAGTTTATGAATTACTTATTACTTATATTCTTACATTAATCAAATTTTAGTATTACCATTTTAACCATTTTTTTGGCAATAAAACAATGTCTTTTTCAGTTTTCCTTGAGGAATGAAGGTTGAAGAATGCAAATATATATAATTATGTATGGAATTTAATAAATTTGAATATCAGCGTAGTGGATTTGTATTCTACTTTTGTATTGTATTGAAGTGTTTAATAAACTATATTGTATTGTAATTTTTATTGTGTTCATTTGATATATGTTCAAAATATTTTCCTTTTTTGAATATGATATTTTATTCTATTTTATATTTGTTGAAGTGCTTAGAAAATTATATTGTGTTGTAATTTATATTGTTTTTCATTTGATATAAGTTTAGAATATTTTTCCCTAACTTATTTATTTTTTCGATTCATTTAAATTTTTGATAATTTTCATAAAATTTTCCAATTATTATCTGATTACTATCAAAACTAAAAGGAAATAACCAGAATCGGAATAATTCGATTATTTTCTGATCATCTCTGATTATTATCCAATTGGTAGGATATGTGGGTCTCTTATCACATGTTCAAACCCAAATTACTTAGCCTAAATAATTAACATCTTCGCGTAAAAATTTAAGAGTCTGTCATTGTGGGGACGATTATAATACAAACAATAATACACTATTAAAAATATTCATCCATGACCAAAAGTAATTATAGAGTAGAATAAGAGATGGACTCAATTACAAATCTGGAGCTCTTGTTACATTAGCAACAAGTATCACCAAAATAAGCAAAAAACATGGAAACAAATAAAATAGGAAAGATTCTGAGAATAATTTAAAGATTTATTAAAGTTAATAACTTAATATTTATTTAAATTAAATTTTATTTATTGTTTTTAAATTTTTAAAAATTTTATTTTGTTTTATTTTAAAATTTCATATTAATTTTCTCTCTTTGCTCTTCAGTACCCTTTATTCTCCCCTTTCTCCCACTCTCTCTCTCAGTCTTAAGCTCTCATACAGAGTCGAGGGGCAGTTTTCTTTCCCTGCTCGAACAGTAAAAGCAACGTGGGAACTGAACAGCAGAGCCGCAGCGGGAGTCGACGCCAATGGCGCTCGTCGTCATATGTGGACAGCCCTGTAGCGGCAAATCGACGGCGGCGTTATGCCTTGCCGAAGCACTCCTAAGCGTCGACCCCAGACCAACGGTTAGGCTCTCATTGACGAATCCTCCTCCACCTCGATCGAAACCACAGCTACGCGAGTATGTTCCCCTCTTATCATCTTTCAAAAATTAACTTCTTCGTGTACTTAAAAACTGATTTTGGCACAGGTACCTCTTTCCCCAAAAGAAAAGAATAACATTTACGAGTATAGTCTCGAACTTTTCGAATTGGAATGCTTGAGGAGCTACTCTGTTCTTTCTCTCTTCTCCCTCTGAACGAGTTTATACGGGCGAAGAGGATATGAGATTCAAGCTGTGTACTCTAAGCGAAAAAGATATATAGAGAGAGAATGAGGGTTGTAACAAGAAATCCTCCACTGGTTGTCTTTATTATTAGTAGAGGGTTACCTTAACGGCACAGTAGAACACTAGTGTTTGTTCTTCATTACTTTCGAATACCGACTTATATTGCATCCTCCGGTTAGTGATCACATGCTCTCCACTTTTTGGTAGATATGACAGTAGAGAAGAACCTCAGGGGAGTTCTCAGATCTGAAGTTGATAGGTCCTTAACAAAAGATAGTATTGTAATTGTGGATTCTCTGAACAATATAAAGGTGCGGATCTATTTCATGTTGTAAATTTTCATACCTTTTTTCCAATTAAATAAATGTATTCATCTTCTCATAAAGTGATTATTATAACTTATTGCCATTAACTCTGTGGCTCTTCTCTTTCAAAAAACTTCAATGGTTCTTTTGAGAACTACCTTGATACTCTGACCTGGCCTTGGCATCATATTTGCTGGGACCTGCTTTCTTATACCTATTGCTCGTCTATTTTTCCTCTTTCAGTATCCTTTTGATGGAAAAAAAAATGCTGTAGTATCGGCTGAAATAGAACACTGAACCAACTTAATGCCCCTAAGTGGAAGGAGAAAGTGTAGTTATGTTAAAGAAAGAAGAGCTAATAATAACTAAAGAGGTGAATCTTTCTATGCACTTTAAGCCCCTAATTCTACCAAGAATGTTAGAACATTTTAACATTTCTAAAACACCAAAGAACAGCTTCGTGTTAGCTTCAATCAGCTCAGGAAAAACGCAGATCCATTTAAAATTGAAATGTATTTTAACTCACATGAAAGAAGATTAATTATCTATTACACATCTTTTTTTCTTACCGTCATCTTCATACTGCCTAAATTGCTTTGCTTATATCCTTTGTCTGAAAGCATCATGATGAAGATTATTGCAGCAGTATCAACTTGTGATGGATTCCTTCCCTTGTCAATCTCTTGTGTTTTGCTACTTACCCTTTTTTTGTCTCTAACTCTCAATGTTTCTTCTAAGCTACCCTGTGTCCTTATTATAGCTTTTTAGTTCTCTTGTATTCTCTTTATTTCTTTCACATTCATCAACTTGAAGAAGAGAAGAAAAAAAAAAGAAAAGGTACCTTTACCTATACTTTGGAAATCTTCAATTTCTTGTCCTGTGTGCAGGGTTATCGATACGAACTATGGT
Organism: Aristolochia contorta; assembly: GCA_022405105.1. Taxonomy (NCBI): domain Eukaryota; kingdom Viridiplantae; phylum Streptophyta; class Magnoliopsida; order Piperales; family Aristolochiaceae; genus Aristolochia; species Aristolochia contorta. The sequence goes on from CM039666.1 coordinate 17,570,329, forward strand.
GTTTAGCTCGAGCTGCTGGGATTAGATACTGTGTTGTAAGTTCTGCCTTGGCAATTATTTAACAATTGATTGCTGCAGAATGCTGATGAACCTTCCATCCTATCTTGCGAATCCCTGATAATGTTTACTATTACTGAAGACCGTGCATGCTCTTTGTCACATCAATGTTTTCTGTATGTTGTACTCAATTCAGTGCTTTTTCTGATAGTCATTTTTATTGTATTAAATTCTTCCTCAAAGTGTAGATGCTAGTTCTTATGTATGCTCTATTTATTTCACACCAATTCTTACGTGTAATACTTTCCTTTTTTCTCAGAGAACAACATTTCATCCAGTTAACCTAGTTTTTATGCTCATTGTCTTCAATAATTGCTGTATCGCGCTTCAGTACTTACAAAGATTGTGTGCCTATTTCATTGTCCTTTCCATACTCATTACCATTCGCACTTGCAATTCATTCATTCCATATAGAAGTTATGTGAGACTTAATGTCTTCTTTTAATGCTTATTGTTAGATTTAATGAAGGAGATAGAAGATGAGAGAAAAGTGAAAAGATAGGAAGAAGGGGAAGAGAGAAGGAGAGAAGAGGTTGTAAGGTCTTCGGACCTACAACCCTAAAACATGTATTAATAGAATCGGAAAATACAAAATTACAATGATGCCATTCATGGCTTGAAGAGCAAGTAAACTAAACAATAAATAAATAATAACTAACTGAAGTTTAGTAAAATTACTAAACTACCCTTGACTCTTAACACTCCCCCTCAAGGTGGAACGTAGATATCATGAAGGCCCAGCTTGGAGAGAAGATACTCAAATCCTTTCTTCGAAGACCTTTAGTGAGCAGATCAACCAGTTGGTCTTCAGAGTTAACATATGGAGTAACTACCGTGCCTTGTAGGAACACATCTCATATAAAGTGACAATCCACCTTTATATGCTTCGATCTCTTAGGAAACATATTCATAACATACTTTCTCTGCAATAAAACCATTGATCCCTCTTACTTCGGGCAACTTCAATGCCCAAGAAGTACAATAATATATGTTTAGTTTATAGATAAACTACCTAAATTAAATATTCTAATAGAAATAGAATATATTATTATATATATATATATATATATATATATATATATATAATTATATAATTAATATATAATATAATTAATTTAATAATTATATTTTTATTTTATATTAAAATTTTAATTTATTTATTTATACCAAAAGAGACTAAGACCTTGCATTTTTTTTGCCCTCAAGTACTTTTAATCGAGGAAGTCCACAAACTATAATTTACCATTTAATTTAGATGCGAAAGAACCGAATGGGATCCTTAGCAAGTATGGTAACACCGGCAGATGCACTAGAGTTGACAATCTCACTAATAGAAATGATAGCAAACCACCAAAGAATAACTCACAAGTCCAAAATAGATATCCAATCAGCACTAAACAACCTTGACAAAAAAAGAATCAGCAACCAAAAACACCTTTATACTTCTAAAACCCGGAGAAGCCTCGGCGCCTAGAAAATACCTTTCCATCGGCTTTGGTGAGCTAAAACAGTTTGCCACAATTACCAAGGCGGTAAAATTTGAGTCTTTCCACGCAGCAGTGCGGCAGTGATGCCAGCAGTACGAGTCCAACGATTCAGCAATACGAGTCCAAATCAGCAAGATGCAGTCCAACGACTCAACGATGACGAGTCCAACGACCTAACGATGACGGTCCAACAACCCAACATGACGAGTCCAACGACCCAACAAGATGCGAGTCCAACGACCTAACGATGCACGAGTCCAACAACCCAACAATGCGAGTCCAACGACCCAACAAGATGCAGTCCAACGACCTAGCGATGACGAGTCCAACGACCCGGCGATGGCGAAAAACCCTTTAAAGGGGCGAGGTTGTGCATCAAGTAATTACACATGAATTTAGACCATTCGCCTTCCGACAATGGCAGAAGAAAGAGAAAAATTGAACCTTTAGCTTCCGACCACACAACAGATAACGTCAGCAGCACCACCACCAATAGCATCACGAGCTATAGCTCAAAAACATCAGAAAACCTTTTCTAATTTGGAAAAAACCGGTGGCACGGTTCTTGAGGCCGTGTAAAAACACGAGTTTTACGTACCTGGAAGCTCTGAAACACGTTCAGAACTACCTGTGACTAGAAGTGGCAAATTTTCGCAGCTCAAAGACAGGTTTTTGGTTCGGCACGAATCCTGATCAGTGTAAAAATTTAATTTTTTACCAGCAGTAGTAGTAGCAGTCGCAGATACAGGTTCCTACGAACCCAACAGCAGCAAAGGAACTCCCTTTAGGAGTAAACCCATATACCCAACACTTCAATCCGCAGTAGAAGCCATTATCAAGGGATAATGACAGAAGAACACAAAAAAAAGACAAACTTTAAGGATCGCCCAGAATCTAAGACCTTTCCAAAACTTCTAACTTGTACAACGAGCTTCGACGAAGAAGATCCCATGACCTCTGTAAGTGACAAGTCGTCACATACAGACCCGTTCTGATACCATATTAGATTTAATGAAGGGAGATAGAAGATGAGAGAAAAGTGAAACGATAGGAAGAAGGGGAAGAGAGAAGGAGAGAAAGAGGTTGTAAGGTCTTCATGACCTACAACCCTAAAGCATGTATTAATGAATCCGAAAATACTAATTGAAGTTTAGTAAAATTACTAAACTACCCTTGACTCTTAACACTTATATATGAGCACAGTCTGAAATAGTGTTAATTTTTTTTTTGTTTAGTTTTAAGAAATGGATCTTTTTTTCTTTTAGTTTTAATCGAAATTTATATTTTCCTTTTCCTTTCTTCATTTCACCAAATTTGCTGCAATTGGTGTATTATGGTTTTGTCCTCGACCTTTCAGTCCACCCTTTTTTTCTTCTCTTATATCTTACGAATCAGTCTAATTGTGGGAGTGCTAAAGTTCTTATTTGTTTACTCTTATGTTACAGCTATACTGTGATACCAATGAAGATCACTGTAGGAGATGGAACAGTGAGCGTCAGCAGAAGGGTGAACCGACATATGATGATAGCATGTGAGTGCAAGTTGCCTTTGTAAAATCAATGAACATTGATCCATTAAACCATATTTATTTTCTTTTAACTGCTTCTTATTCATTGTAAGAAATAATAGCCTTGAGTACTGTGTGGGAGCAATATGTGCTAGTTAGATATCCAGACCATTGCTGCTATGCATATTTTAATCAATTGAGTTGTATACGCTGAGATAACTTGCTGTTAAGGATCTCTGAACTTCAAATCTGTGCATTAAATGGTGAAATAACTTGTAATGTAGCCTGCTCTTATGACCAATCCATGTTTGCAAAGATGTCAGAATGTTACTTTCATGTGTTTAAATTTCAATTAGGCATTTAACACAATGAATAAACTTGATGTCGCATTAGTTAGATTGGTGTACGACCATTCAGCATCACAGTAGTGCTTTTGTTTTGTTAAAAGCACTTGAGAGATTGTTTTTGAGAATACATTGAAGAAAAAATTACTGAAATATCAGTTAGGCCTGAGTTTGTGGTGCTTTCCTATTGATTTACTCAGAACCTTAGCTGAATATTGAATATTTGACATCATCTCCTTCCGAAAATAAGAAAATGTTGTTTTCTGCTAGCAGATTTGAAGATATAGTCAGAAGATTCGAGAAGCCAGACCAGCGAAATCGATGGGATTCTCCTTTGTTTGAGTTGAAGCCATTTGAAGGTAAAGGCAACCGGTGTTTTTTATTTTATTTTTTAATCTGCTTAAAGGGTGGCGAGGATCATCTAATTATCTTCTTATATGTAACCCATTGATGAAAGAACCCATTCCCTCAAGGGGCTGGTTGGATTTGGTGCCAGAGTTACAACAATTTTATTTTGGTGCCTGATTGACAACTTGACTCTGGAGAATATCGTGCTGCATTCAGATTTTTTTTTGGGGGGTTTAGGAGTGTCACCGATTTGTGATTTATGTGTAGTCTTCATCTTTGGCATGTTTACAAGTCTTAGAGTTATCGTTGCTGGTAATAGTCACTACTCAGTTTGTGCCTTTTAGATTCTGACCTTATCATTGAAGAAAAATTCATTTAAGTTTTGCAAGTTATTAAAGGGAGACTAACTGAATGGGCCAACTTCAATGTTATTTTAGGAAAATTCAACCACAGAGATGTTTACGTTTTCTTGCCCATGTGTGTGTGCTTCGTGTATTGGGCTGGTTTGTTTACTTAAGCTTAATGCAAGGTCATCAGAAGCATTGTTATAGAAAAAGATCTCCATTGGTTTGGCAGTGAACATATGTTGTCTTATTTTGTTTATATTAATAATGGATGTTGAAGCTCTACCTGGTAAGGTACTCCCATGTGTCCATTTAAGTGAAGGCATACTGCACTTCCCAAGCTTATGAATTAGCAGAAGGTTTCTTTGTTTCTGTAGAAGAAACAATTTTTAACACTCTAAATGTATTTATATAAGTAAATAGCTTGTGTAAGCTCTGTGGGGAAGAAGAGACTTGCGACCATATATTAGTACACAGCTGTTTTAGTAGAGCTGTATGGAGTTCAATTTTTCAGAAGTTCAGCATATGTATTTTTTTTTAAAGACCTTTAGCCAGTTTCTCCAGTTGTGTTGCTCTTGTCCACTGCCATTTTTTTTTTTTGAAAGCGGGCAATTGTATTACTTCAAATTCAAAACAAGATTACATGTTTTAGAGGTCACCTAACAACAAAAGATTTTAGGTAGATCCCACTTTTGCCAGTACATCAGAACTACAGTCTGCTTTTCTTGGGATATTACTCCAAATATAAAAAACAATTATGAAATGCAGTTGGAATCTCCAGGGTGTATCTGAACTTTCCTTCCTCCAGCTGATATCTAGGCTAGAGTCACCTTCAATCTCTAGGAGTCATCTTTGAGGATATCGGTTACTCTTGGCTTTATGTGGCAGTACGCTCTGGAAGGCAATTATTGCTGCTGTTCCTTGGCACATCTGGGAGGAAAGAAGCACCAGGACTTGTGAGAACAGGATATCTCCTGTAGGAGGCTGAATTGAGAAGTGTTTCCAAAGTGCTAGTTCAATCATCAGAAGATATTAGAATCAAATCATGCTAGTTGCAAATCACAAACCTCTTTTTGTGGAAGTATGGACGACTCCACCCAATTGGTGGATTTCTCTCAACTTTGATGCATCTTCTCTAGGTAACCATGCTACAGGGATTGGTAGAACACTTAGAGATAGCAGAGGACATACATAACTGAGCTTTTCTGGACCAGTTCGTTGGGGTACCTCCAATGAAACTGAGGCTAAAGCACCTCTTACTGGAATCAAGTTATGTTTGCAACATTTCAAAGGGTCACTTCAGGTGCAAGGTGACTCAGCTTTGATAAATCATCCCCTCCCCCATGGAAGTTTAAACACATTTGATGAAGTCTTTGACATAATAAAGGAATGGAACATTGGAGGGATCAATATCCCTCGTTCAGCAAATTCAAAAGCAGACAGTAGCAAAAGAAAGGACCTCAAAAAGTAGACTAGTATCAGACGTACCTTCGCTGCACTCCTAGCTTGAGTTGCTTGCTCTATGTACTCTTTAAGTATACTTGTTGTACTCTATGTACCTATATTACTTTTAAGAGCTAATAAAATGTTCACCAATTCAAAAAATAAAGAGTAAATAGAAGGTGTATTAATGGATGTTCTGTTTGACTTTTCATATTTTTCCCCAGAAGGAATAATGCAACTGTCCCCAGCAATTACCGAGGCTGTATCCTACTTGACAAAGAGAGTGGACTCAAAAACCCGAGATATCAGAATTCTTCAGCCGACAATTGCTACTCAATCTGTAAGTAAAAAATTAACTTAATTATGCTCGAGTTACTCTTTTATTTATGTAGTAGCATTTTCGTCTGATGATTTTAAAGACTGTATACACCAGCTGATTGACATCTCAAACATCATTGGATGTGATGCTTAATCAGAAAATATACGGTTGATATTTTATTTGTTTCCAATATTAAAAAATCCATTAACTTCTCAAAAAAAGATGAAAAAAAACATTTTGTTGAGGAAGTTATGTGACTAGAATATAATCTTTCAGGCTCGCGCTTCAGAAGCTAATTCATTGTATGAGATGGACCAGGCAACACAGGTACATGAACGAAATACATTGATTTCTGTTTGAAATTTTTTTTTATACCCAATTTCAGCTTTATTTGATAGAATTAAGAGATCTCTCTGTCTGGTAGGAGGTGATCAATGCCATTGTGGAAGCCCAATCACAGAGCTTGGGGGGCCTTGTTAAGAGGATTTCTCTGGGCCAGCAACTGCCTACCATATCCTTTGTTAATTTTCCGTGAGAAGAACTAGTTACCCTCTTTCCTAGGCCATATATATCAATAAAACTAAACTTTGTTTTTGAATGTACTATAAAACTAAACTTATTCTGCAAAATTTATTGACTATAGTAGTAGTTAATGCGAATGCAAATGCATTTTACTTGCTTCCATCAATTGTTCAGTGAGTGACAGAAACAACTAACAGAGTTTGTCTTCAAACATCCATGTTCACTTAACCGTCAATGAACAAGAAAATACATCCAGTTTTCGTGTTAGCCCTTGACAAGAGATTTACATCAACATACAGAGACAAGTGAGCCTGCCAGAGCTCCGGAGCTTGAGACGGACATTCATCAAATTAACGGGGCAGACGAGCTTGAGTGGACGGCCTCCTCCTTCGGATGCAGACAGCGCTAAGAGAATGTTTGTTGACTACTTGAACAGGGAAATTGGAACAGCCTAGCCCCTGGTTTGTTTTATTTATATCTCCTGTTGTGTTATTGTTAGTTAATAAAATTTTTAAACCTTCAAATTATACTTGCGGACATCGTAACATGTAATCTGTACACTATCACATAAGAAAGGGGTTGAAAGCGCCTGGAAACCCATCGTTTGTGGTCTGTATAATATATGAGAAGAGGTGGATGGACATTAAGTCCGGTCAACATTGAGCAGACCACTTTCATTTTCTATCATAAAAGGTGAACTTAAATTAGTTCTTATTCTACATGGGTTTATCATAGGTATCCTTCTTGATATAAACTTAATTTAGTGATGTCAATAATGCAAATAAAAGATGATTTTTTAATAAATAATTTTTCAAGAGAAGAAAAGATGCATAAATGATTGATTAGGTATTTTACAGTGATGGTTATATTTAATATATGCAATTTTTGAGTTCATAAGGTTTATGAAATTTTATAATCGTTTTGCTAAACCCTATTTTAATGGTATTACGAAGGAATTTGAGCTTTAAAATTAAATATATAAGCATAAGCAGTTTGTTAAACAACAAAAATTCTTGCATAATGTGGAAACTATTTATCTAAAATGAGCTACTTTGAAACTATTTGGTATTGTTCTGTGCCCTGTGTGCGCTGGTTACTCCTATAGAATAAGGAAAATAGTTCTTATTTTATTTCTTACCTTAATTGTATGTCATTGTTAAGGAAAATAGTTCTTATTTTATCTCTTACTTATTGTAGGTCACTGTAAAAAAAACTAATAATTAAAAGTCACAATATCGTATATCACCACTCATTAATTTCATTAGACCAGGTAAAATATTTTATTTAAGTTCAATGTAATATTATTATTTAATCATTAAAATATCATAAAAACATTTTAACCTGTTTTTAAATAATTTTATAACATAAACAAATACTTTATTAATAAAAATTAGTTATATTTGATTTTCGAACATTTTAATTTATTTTAAATGATACCTATTACCTAGTAATATTTTTAATAATTCTTTTACTTGTGAAGATAGAAAACTTTTTATACTGTTTCTAACGAGAAGACAACTCAGACAACCAGTTAAAACCCGCAACAAACCGAACTTAATACAAAACGATTGCTTCAATCAAGATGAAATAACTACATATCCTTCCTAATACGTGTTCTAGTTTGTCCGAATAAAGCGGCCCTAATAACAAATAACAAAATCTAGAAGTAATAAGCAACAATTTAGAAAGTCCGTTCATGCCTTCAGCTTCCCGTAGAATTTAGCTTTCTCTTCTACGGTCTGGAACCCGCCATGGCCAAACTTGGAGGAAGTGTCTATGAACTTGAGCTTGATCTCCTCCAAAGCCAGACGAGAGGTCTGCTTAATAAGAGATTGACGGAGGGTCAACACGCGTTTCTTCGGACCAACACAACAGCCCTTTATGAGCAAGTAATCATTTTCACCACTCCGTAATGTGGGAAGCCTCCCATTGGTGTTATATCCTTTTGGGTCCTGCACAGAGCAGCAGAAACCATTAGCTCAGAGAAGAATTTCAAAAATTTGTTAACTCATTGCGCAAGAGACGGCTCATTTTCATAGATGAGATTTAACATTTGAGTCCAAGTATACTTTGTTAATTGTAATGAAAAGCTAACCTGTCAAACTCAGTAATGGCAGTGTGAGACTCTTCTCCCGCCTTCCCAAGCTTGTATATCTTCTTGTTCATCTCTGTACGGTGGTGGTAACCATTCTGCCCAGCCCTAGCAACTGTGAAAGAGACCCTGGCAGGATGCCATGCACCAATGCAAGCAACCTTGCGTAGACCACGGTGAGTCTTGCGGGGAAGACGAGTCACACCCCAACGAGTAACTACACCTTCGTAACCCTTTCCCTTTGTAACACCGATGATATCAATCATTTCATCTTTCTGGAAAATAGCTTCTACAGGGACCTGCTTCTCAAAGAGGCTGTATGCAAAGTCCACCTTTTGAGCAGTGTCGCCACCATTTACTTGAATTTCCATCAAATGGGCCTTCTTCTGTTTAAGACCTTTCATCTTGCGGATCTAGAGATTGCCAAGAATTTAATGGTTTAGTATAATCCAACTCTAATAGAATGTATGTCCTTCTAGGGACATAGATAAAAGTACCTTTTCCTCAAAAGAAATAATAAATAGTACCTGTGTATGAGCTAAAACACGAACGACAGATGCATATTTCTTCAGCTTATTTATCTGATTTTCAATTTCCTTTTTCCCAATTTCAGTCTCATAAGCTTTTGAGTACTTAGTGAAGGCCCTCTTCTTTGACTTTCCCCAGTTCTTATAGAATCTCCTTCGCACGTCCTCACTGAGATGCTGGGCCCATACAGTATTCAAGGTGCGAAGTCCCTTAGGTGACTTTATGTAACCTACAACTCCAACAACAACAATAGGAGGGGTCTCAATAATAGTCACTGCTTCACATGTTTCCTTTTTGTGGAGTTCTGCAAGTGGAGAAAGGGCTCATCAGTTCATTAAAAACAAAAAAGGCTAACTTTCAAAATACCAGCTCTCTTAAAAAAGAAAGATTCCATGCAGCCATGCATTCATTCATCTAGGAACCAACAAACTATTTACAAGCTACTTACTTGATCCTGGTTTCTCCACCTCTCTGACAATATGAGTCATGCCAGCCTTATACCCAAGAAATGCAGTCAGTCGAGGGGGCTTGGATGGATCATCCTTTGGAAAGGACTTAACTACAATGTTTAAGAAAAAAAAGGTCATGATAATTGAAGTTCAACACTAGATAAACCAAAGCCCTTAAACCCATTAAACTCCACAAATTCCATTTCCCATATGTAAAACAAGATTATAAACCACTAGACCTACATTGGAGCAGCATAACAAAAAACGATAAGCTAAAAATGTATAAAATGCAATAATCAAAAGAGTGGTGATATAAGTACTGTGGGTTTTTACTTCCAAGATTTTACATCTTGACGTAACGCCCACATTGCAGTTTAGTAAGAGATAAACTCAAAGATAAAATCAGCAAGATTTTAGTTTTTTAATAAAATATTATTAACCTATTATATGGGCAAACCCTAACCCTAAATTTTCTCCTACATAGGCCACCAACTATGCAGCCACGTCAGGATGTAAAACCTCGAAGTAAAATCAGGAAGTACTGATATCATTTTTCTAATCAAAATTATCGTCAAAATTTGTCATTAAGTGAAAGCCCCAGAAAAATTGTTTAGAAAGAATTAACACTAATAGGAAAAGACTTGAACAAACAGAAAGATTGGACAAGAAATTGTACAACATGATATTATGAATCACATATAACACAAGCTTCCATAATTATTGACAGCACAAAAGGAAGAATGAAATGCATAAATTATCAACACAGACTGACAATCAGGTCCGCACAAACCAATGCTAAAAAAATCATCCAATGTTCAACCAAGTTATCAATATCCCACAATGTAGTGCATAAATCTATCGTTTGGCTCTTACTCGAGGTTGTAATACATATCACACTATAAAGAAATGGTTTTCTTGTTATAAAGAAAGCTTCATTACAAACAAGCTTGCCAAATCCCCCATAATCAAATAAATGGGTAAATAAATAGCGAGAAAATCATTATAAATTTAAAACAAAGCTAATTACTATTGATATATAAAGATTGAAACAAGGACTGCAACACCACCCCATCATAAATAATTTTACCAAGAAGCCCCCATTTCAAGAAGAATAATACTAGTTGCACTTAGCCCATGCACCTATCCCACACACTTGTTTATCTAAACCATTGATGTCTAGGGTTTAACCACTAGAAAATAGGATTTTATAAAAAAAATATTTTTAAGGGTATAGATTAACATGTAAGTCGGATAGGTGCGTCTAGCATTACTCTTTCAAGAATAATGGCATAGATTTTTTTTTTTTAAAAAAAAGCTATAATAGCATGGAGTCTTAAGAACCTGCTCTACCAAATACAATAACATGTCATTACAAAGTCAATAACAAAAATAATCAGGTATAGAACAATTTTAATTACATCCATTCCATTTATAAGACGAAATACAGATAAACTGATGGCTAAATCCTTATCTCATATTTTAATTAATAAACATATAAGAAAAAGAAAAAAAATTTAGAAGCTGGTTTATCAATCTAAAAATGGAACCAAGACTCAATTGAAGGTGACTCAGTTTAACTAATAGTGATCTGGATCTTACAACGCCTGCAAATCTTTGATTTTCATGAAGAAAGCAAAGGCACAGAGCAGAAAAGGAAGTACATAAAAGTTGAACAACCAAAAGTTATATTAATTCAAAGAAACAAAGACAACCTTTCCCTCTATGCCTGGATGCACGCTTTCTAGGCAGGAAACCCAGCGAGCCATGTCTTGGATGCTCAAACTTCCTGTGAGACATTCTGCTATTCACCTTCTTTCTCCTTCGCTACAGAACTCATTAATACAAAAATAAGTCTTGATTATTTTAACAATCAGAACAACTAGAATTCATTAATAGATTGGAAATGATAATATCAAGTAATAGGCCAACCCAATTAATCACATTTCTTCAACACCCACATGGTCAGAGATTTTGATAGAGATAATTACTCAAAAAGACTAAGTTGCAAAAACTAAGGGGAAGTATTAGATTTGAAACAGAATTAGATTTTGCATTTAAGAATGGTCTAGGCTAAATCAGGATTTTGGTTATCCTATGGAAAATTTATTTATCCTTAAAAAAAGAGAGACAACAAACTGTATCCGATTTATAAATAAAACTGAGCTAAATGAAAACATAATTTAAGAGTCTATTATATCATAATCAGTATCATATTTATTCTTCTGTCGAATTATTTATCCACGAGAAAAAGCACAAAAATTGAGGTGGCACTGAGCTTAACGAACAGCATTCATTATTGTGAATTTCAAACCCGACAGGAAGACTCCCGGACCAAAGGCCTATGGCACGTTTATATCACAATGCCAATTCTCAGGGCTCTCTAATCTTTCTTTCCAAAAAGACCACAGAGGACTTTGGTGAGAAAGCCCATTGGAGATTCCAGCCTTGATCTCAAGCTTTTCTGGGAGATCTCTTCCCTCAAGCCATATAAGATGGTTAAATAAATATTTTAAAGGTAGTATATTGCCGCTACTTTTAAGTCAATGCAACTAACAGGTCCCAAAAGCAAACACCTCACTAGAAAACTTTGCTCGTCTGAGTTCAGAAATTCATTGATGTCCATATGAGATGAACAAATCATTTGTGATAACCAATTTCACACATAAAGAAAGAACTATACGAAACATCCAATTCTATAACAATCGCAGAAGAAAAATCACGTATGAATTGGTATGACCCGAAAGAATATCGGAAACATAAAAAAAAAAAAAAAAAATCGCCGGAAGATTTTAAGTAGAAATCAAATCCAGAATAGATCGAATATGGTTATATACCTTTCAAAAAATATAAAACACTAACGAGTAATTCAAATCTAAACATAAAAAACAGTTAATTTTAAATATTCCGATACCACTTAGGGACACTTCCATTTCTTAGAAGAAACTCACGATTAGATACAAACAACACAAACAGTTAAAATAATAAATCAAGACCGAGTTCGTAATCCTTTCATGTTACCCGAAGCTTATCTCAAGACACGAAAAGAAAGATAATGAAGGAAACGCTTCTGGCTCAACTCCACTCCCCGGACTTCGAGATTACTAGGGTTTAGCACAAGATTTTTTATAGAGTAAACACACGGCCAGGATAGGCTTTTGGCATAATGGTAAGAAGAGCCGTTCGATCGAGGATTTTCTCCTTGATCAATCTGAGCCGTACATGTGCGATGCACAAGCGATCGGGCGCTGTGTGATGGTTTAGGTCTGGCATACTTCCGTGGTTGTCTTACCCGGTTGAGTCAGAGTTGACTCGGCCGAGTTCAAATGGACTAGTGAAAAAGGCGTTGGTTGAAAATTTTAGTGAAGGTCAGCAGTATAATTGTCCCTCTTTTGTACGGTCAATGTATGAGCAAAAATGCCATTTGTTGATAGGGAAATATTTTCAATAGTATATTTGTTAATATTTTTTTAAAAATCATGTCAATTTAATACTAGTTATATGTTACAAGAAAAATATATAAAAAATAAAAATATAGTTTAAAATTATTTAACTTACTTATGATGGTAAAATACGTAAAAAATGGGAGGCTTTTGGTTTATAGAAATTTATTTAAGTATGAACTTATTGAATAGGAAAAAATTCTCACATTGAGAAGATATAAGTTTTATGGGTAAGGAAAATATAACAAAATTTTTCTTACCCTTAAACCCTAAACCCTAAATCCAAGAAATATTACTAGGTGAGTTAAATCCAAGATCATATACCTCAATCCCATGAAAATTCTCATGGCTTTTCAAGCAAGGAAAATATAACAAATTTTTTAAGAGTCAAATTGGATAAAAGAAAGAGTAATTCTAGACGAACCTAGAAAACACACCTATCTAACGTACATGTTAATTTATGCCTTTAAAAATATAAATTTTTTTTTTATAAAATTTTATTTTCTAGAAGATATACTCTAAATCAATAGCTTAGATTAACACGTACGTCCGATAGGTGCGTCCGCGTGCAGTTAGCATTATTCTAAAAGAAAAGCTTTTTGATACATTGCGTTGAGATTACATGAAACATACATCGAAAGTCTCTCTTCAAGCTGGTCAATCAATAAACCCACAAAAAATAAATCCTCATATGTTCTCTCTACAGCAGTTATTATTCTAGAGTCCAGACACGCATCAACACATTATCTCAATACTATCCTACACTTACGGACACACTTGACACTTATAACCCAACCGGCCCAGGTAGGGAAACAACATCAGGTCGATGATCTGCAGGCGAAACATGCATCTGAGATAGTTGCTCGGCGTGCTCCGCCCATTTGCATATCGAAAGATGCTACTCCAGAAAAATCAAATCATCCAGGACTGTTTGATGGCGTGGATACTGCATTACACAAAGTACTCTGCAAGACATCTAAAAGCATATGTTAGGATGAACCATATAAACCCTAATGATCACAAGTCCGGGGTGTAAAGCTGAGCAGCTCATGTGGGTCAGAAGCTTCAGGTAACATGAAAATATTGCAGATCTATAAGCTCGGCCTTGATTTGTTTTATAAACTGTTTGTGTAAGTTTTTGCGTTTCCTACTGAACTGTTAAGTGTCCGTAAATGGTAGCGGAATTTTTCTATCTAATGTTTCATTTGAACTGAACTGTGTTCATAGGTGAATTACTTACTAGTGTTTTATGTTTGTCGAGAGTGTGTTTTATCTCCTCATGTTTCTTATATCATTACATTCCGTACCAATATATCCGCGGTTCTTCTTATAAGGATTTTATATAATTGGATATTTCGTTTTAATTCTGTCTTGATGTGGGAAACTAATTATCGCAAATGGTATGTACTAGTCATGCGGAGATCTATGAACATCTAAGCTCAGACGAAGTAGAGTATTCAAGGGAGGTGTTAGCTCATGGTACCTGTAAGTGACATTACCTCAAGAGAAGCTGCAATTTGCTAGCTTATAAGGCATTCGTTATCACCATCTTATTTGGCCTGAGGGAAGCAATCTCCTAGAAAAACTGCGGGTGAGATCAAGGCTGGAATCTCCAATGGGCTTTCTCACCAAAACCCTTTGTTGTTGTTCTTTTTTGAAAGAAACACGAGAGAGCCCTGAGAAATGGCATTGTTCTTTAGACGTGGCATAGGCCTTTGGTCCGGGATCTTTTCTATCAGGTCAGAAAGTCACAAAGGTCAGTACCATGTTCAATAATGAAGCATTTTGTCTTTAAGCTCAAGGTTATTTTTAATACAATTTGCACAGTGTTTGATGTCTTTGTCTTCTTAGAGGATAAATAAATTACTGATTATTAAAGGCTTTTCTTTGGTAAGATTCAATCAGGGAGGATCATGATTTAATGCAATGCAACTTAGCATCACTTGGAGGTCCTGGAAGATGAGACCATTCTTGAATGTGCAATCTAACTTTCATGCTTATTATATAAATCATCACCTGTAGCTATTGCTCTGTCTATTGTGGCTTTCCCGTTTGTTATTTTAACTGTATTTTCTTGTTAACTATCCTTACATTTTCTTCACATTGGTTTTTGTCACTTAAGTGTTCGAGAAATTATATGAAACACAAATTTAAAACCATCTGGGTATTCAATTAATGTGATAAAATGGGGTTGATACTATATTTTTTGATTAATTTTATCATTTGCAACCAGTTAATGAATTCAAGTTGTTCTGATAATCAATAATAATACTATTTTGAGTTCAGTAGCAAAGGAGAAAGAAGAAAAATAGCAGAATACCTCACCAGAAGTTTGAGCACCCAAGACATGCCTTGATGGGTTTCCTGCCTAAAAAGCGAACATCCAGACAGAGGGAAAGGTTGTGTGAGTTTCTTTCATTTAATATAATTTTTGGTTGTTGATATATTTATGTATCCTTGGTGCTTTTGAGCATGTATACTTCCTTAAGTGATTTTGAGCAACTTGTGTACTCTTTTACTTTCTACATGAAAATTTCGATTTATAGGTGTTGTAAGATCCAGATCACAATTAGTTGAACTGAGTCACCTTGAATTGAGTCTTGGTCCAATTTCTAGATAGACTAGAAATTTTTGCTTTCTTTATCTATTTATTTAAGTATGGATAAGGATTTGGGCACTAGTTTATCAGTATTTTTTCTAATAAATGGAACAGATGTGATTAAACTTCTTCTAAACCAGATCATCTAACTACCTAGTAAGATTGATGGTATTTTGGTAATTTACTTTGTCAACACAAGCTAACTAAACTTTGCCTTTGTGGTGCGGCAGGTCCTTAAGACTCCATGTTTTTATCTTTGAAATAGGGGCTTTTTGGAAAGATTATCTATAATGGGGAGATCTTGAAGGCCTAATTTCTATCTTTATGTCTCTATTGTGCTTAATTTTTGCTGCTTTTTAAAATTATCATAACTTTCTAGAGACTTGGTAGTTAACTATTTATATACACATGTATTGGTTTATTGGCAGTTAAACGGGTAAACAAATGAAAATAGAGGAACATTTCACCCTTTGTGCGACCGAATAAACTTTGGAACAGGTAAAGAAACAAAACTGGTAATGGACTGGCCCTGGGCTATTGATGACCTCTGATCTCTACCATAGGTGCCAAAGAAGAACGAGAAAAAGCCCAAACAAGATAAAAAAAGAACATACCTCCGAAATGATGAACAGATGTTGAGGTCCTTATTGTTATGATGTCTTTTCGCTGATCGTCTCATAAGAAACTACCCTGAATACAAAATATCGGTGTTCGATGAATTGACTACTGCTCAAACCTTAAGAACCTACTGCTTTCCAGATCTTCGCCAAACTTAAAGTTTGTCAAGGGTGATAGTGCTGATCTTGTCAACTTCCTCCTTATAACAGAGTCTATCGATACCATCATGCATTTTGCTGCTCAAACGCACGTAGACAACTCCTTTGGAAACAGCTTTGAGTTCACCAAAAACAACATCTATGGGACACATGTCCTCCTGGAAGCTTGCAAGGTTACAGGCCAGATTAGGAGGTTTATCCATGTGAGCACTGACGAAGTTTATGGAGAAACTGATGAAGATGCTGTTGTCGGCAACCATGAGGCTTCACAACTCCTTCCTACCAATCCATACTCTGCAACAAAAGCTGGGGCAGAAATGCTTGTCATGGCATATGGAAGATCTTATGGATTGCCTGTTATCACTACTAGAGGAAATAATGTGTATGGGCCAAATCAATTTCCAGAGAAATTGATCCCAAAGTTCATTCTTTTGGCTATGAGGGGCAAGGCTCTTCCTATTCATGGCGATGGATCAAATGTGAGGAGCTACCTCTACTGTGAGGATGTTGCAGAGGCTTTTGAAGTCGTCCTTCACAGAGGAGAAGTTGGTCATGTTTATAATATAGGGACAAAGAAGGAGAGAAGAATTATTGATGTGGCAAAAGATATTTGCCAGCTTTTTAACCTGAACCCTGACTCAAACATTAAGTTTGTTGAGAACAGACCTTTCAATGTTCAGAGGAACTTCTTGGATGATGAGAAATTGAAAGTTTGGGCTTGTTAGAGCGGACCTCATGGGAAGAGGGTCTAAAAATGACAAGAGTAGTACACGAACGCACCTGATTGGTGGGGTGACGTGTCTGGTGTACTGTTGCCTCATCCTTGAATGCTGATAATGCCAGGGATTGAAAGACAGTTTGATGGGTCAGAAGATTCTAGTGCAGCAGCAGCACCCCATTTTATGAACCGTACTCACCAGGATCGAATGATGGTTGCATCTCCAAAGGGCACAAGCTCCAGCCTCAAGCTGGCTTATAAGTTCTTAATTTATGGTAGGGCCGTTTGGATTGGAGGCCTTCTGGGGGAGCTCTGTGAGAAACAAGGAATTCCTTATGAAGACGGAAGGAACATCTGGAGGATCGGTCTCAACCTGTCGCTGATATCACAAATGTGAGGCATTCACATGTTTTCAACGCTGCCAGTGTAACAGGCCAGCCAAATGTTGACTGGTGTGAGTCCCAAAAGCTGGAAGCAATTTTCACCAAGGTGGTTGGAACTTTGAACTTTGTTGATGTCTGCCAGGAACCACAATTGCTCATGATGAATTTTGCTTCTGGATGTATATTTGAGTACGGTTCTAAATACTCAGAAGGCTCAGGCGTTGGATTGAAGGAGGTACACGAAACAACTCACTGGTTCCTTCTATTCTAAGACTAAGGGCATGATAAGTTTTACCAGCTTGCCGAATCCTGTCCTTGTCTTTTGTGCTCATCTGTCATTGTGTGTACCAGGTGGAAGAGCAGGCCAAAGCTATCGTGGCCCCTCGAAACAACAATGAGAAGGATGCTTCCATGTTGAAGAGGCTATTTCCAGAGCTTCTGCACATTAAAGGACTCACTGATCAATAATGTTTTTGAACCCAAACAAGAAGGTGAAATGTGCTGATATTTTGAAGGTGCATTTCTTTGTCAGGTGAGATTAGGCTTCGGAAGTTACCCTCACTCTGGCGTTATCTAATTGGTATTTTTATCTACTATACCATCTAGGTACCATCTAGCCATGTACATTTTCATAGAACAAACTTTCTAATTTGTAGAATTCCAAAGTAGTGAAACAGTTACATCTATTTAGGACAAAAAGGATGCAGAAATTCGCCTAATGCCATGCTAAGTTAGAAGAGAATAATTTTGTTAACAAGTAAAAGTTTTGCTTGATTGGTCCAGTCTACGTGGTGGACAAGATTCATAAATAAATAAACATTCGTCCACTATACCTTGGCCCGAATGGTGAAAGCATCTTAGGCCAATTGTACGCTTGACCAAATAGTCTCAAATAACTCTCCCTCACTACTACAAAAATGACACAATGTCTCTATTTCTAGATCTTTCTAAGACTTTTCAATCAGTCTCCTTCAATTCTGGGTTTTTCAAATTTTTGAAATTTATCAATCCAATCGACTTCAATAATATCTGACAATACATCCAATTCAAATATGATAGATGATTACAAGTTTTGCTGGCGAGTCCTGTGAGCAAGTGAGCAACACACCATGGTATCCGAGTGTAACCCAAAAAAATAAAAAATAAAAAAAATAAAATAACATATAAAAAAAATTAAAAATTAAAATAAATAATCAATAATCAAAATAAAATAAAAATTTTAAAAATTAAAAATTAAAAATAAATAAAATAACATATAAAAAAATTAAAAATTAAAATAAATAATCAATAATCAAAATAAAATAAAAAATTTTAAAAATTTAAAATTAAAAAATAAATATAAATATAAAAATAAAAATAAATATTAATATTAAAAATAAAAATAAAAAATCAATATAAAAAATAATTAAAAAATCAGGTAAAAGGGGCACAGCCTTTATGTACATTAAGAGAACAGGAACGGATGCAGCTCTCTTCGTTTACAAGATCCATTAAGTCGCGCAAAAATTGACGTACGAAGCGAAGTCATGGAATACAATTGGAGAAACACACTTTGAATGTCTTATTCACGGTCAAAATGGAATCGCTTTTTAAAGGAAACTACAATTCAGAATACATTACATGAACACACATTTGAATTTGTCATTTGGTTGGTCTTGCAACAGTTGGACGAACAATCTCAGAGTGCATAACATGAATACGCATAGCAAAACACCCATTTAAGTTGAAACTATTTCTTGTTACTTCATATTTCTCCATGTCTCCAGAATTTGCATTTGGAACCTCAATAAGCCCAGGTGAGCAGTCTCAAAAATATTTCATGACATGTACACGCACATCAAACCACACATAACAACGCAAGATAAGGCGCCTGAAGAAGATTTTCACACAAAATTCTTGATCCGATTCAATTGTGGAAGCATTCTGTAGTCAATGAACAAGGGAAATCTTGCGGGTTTGCCGACACTCTTAAATATGCCAACCCCCATTCAATTGGGAGTAACCTGTCTGATGAGTGGGTAGTGGTGGGTACGCATTAAATCCCAGGTCCTCAACAACCTGAAAAGCCCAGTCTGTGGCCCTTTTAATTACGTCTCAATCAGTAAAAGCAAACCCTCTTCATCGTTTCAGTAAATGGACAGGCCAGCTAATTTCCGTCCTTGTCCTTGTAAGGAAGATATTTGTCCATTTGAACCTTCTAATGGTCATTCATGATTTCTCAGATGCATAGATTTTTCACTTTTCATGTATTTGACTGATTAAATGAAGTGATCAAACAGTCGGTGCCATTCATAAAATGTACCTGCTTATCTAGATCTCTTGTATTAAATCAACAAAGCCAACCATCAAAAGTTCCGTAGAAGAAGCAACAAAAGAGAAAAAAAGGAAGAAAAAAAAAAAAATGGACAAGGCTGTGGCTACCAAACAACCGACAAAGAATTAGACAACATTGAAGAATTATTCTAGCTCCCTACTTGGTACCAATAAAATATAGACGACAAAAAGCTGATAGCAGTAACGATCTAGTGGTAACAGGAGGTTGATAAAAATTCCTATGAGCTAAAGACAGTGCAGGAGGGTTACTTCCGAAGCCTAGTCTCATCAGACAAAAAAGCACCTTCAAAAATGCCACATCATTTCACCTTCTTGTTGGGTTCAAATACATACTTGATTAATGAATCCTTGATGTGGAGGAGCTCTGGAAATTCCTTCTTCAACTTAGAGGCATCCATCTCATTGTTGCTTCGAGGGGCCACAATAACTTTGGCCTGCTCTTCCAAAGTGAAGTTAACCCACTTGAACTCGGGGTCAATGTACTTCTGGTACATCTCGAGG
Organism: Aristolochia contorta; assembly: GCA_022405105.1. Lineage (NCBI taxonomy): Eukaryota > Viridiplantae > Streptophyta > Magnoliopsida > Piperales > Aristolochiaceae > Aristolochia > Aristolochia contorta. Next base: position 17,590,520 of record CM039666.1, read on the forward strand.
ATCTCGTTGTGGCTCACCACACCTGGGTTTGTGAAGTTCCATATGCCTCTCAAATTCCTCTTAGCCATCTCGATTGATATGGGGAGAAGCTCGTCCAACACTGTCATGCTGTTCGGGATGTTGACCACCTTGTTGTAATGGGAAATCTTCGTAATGAAGTTGCGAGGATTGCTCAGATCAGATGAGATTGGCATCCTAACTCGCAGCGTACACACATTGTCATATTCCTTCAAAAGCTCTTCCACCTGGTTCAGACACAATGAATGATGAGTACAAAAGGCAAGGTGAGAATGGGGAATCAAGTTTTGGAGAAAGAAAATTAAATTTGCAAACTGGTAAACTTACCATGGCCTTAGTCTTAGAATAGAAAGAACCAGTGAAATTGGGTTTATCTGCCTCCTTGAATCCAACACCTGAGCCCTCTACGTGTTCAGAATCATACTCAAATATACATCCAGTAGCAAAATTCATCATGAGCAAATTGTGCTCCTGGCAGATATCAGCTAAGTTCAAAGTTCCCACCACATTAGTGCGAATAGTATCGGGCTTGTGGGACTCACACCAGTCAACATTTGGACGGCCTGTTACACCGGCAGCATTGAAAACATGTGTAGGTCTCACATTTGTGATATCTGCAACAAGTTGAGACCGTTCCTCCAAACGCCCCTTCCCATACTCGTAAGGAATTCCTTGCTTCTCACAGAGTTTCCCAAGAAGACCTCCAATCCATCCAGTCTTACCATAAATTAAGAACTTATAGGCCAGTTTTGGGCTGGAGCTTGTGCCCTTTGGAGATGGAACCACCATTCGATCCTGGCGAGCACTGCTCACAGCCAGGGGCGCAGCTGCTGCACTAGAATCTTCTGACCCATCAAATTGTCTTTCAATCCCTGGCATCATCAGCATTCTGGGATGAGGCAGCAGTGCACCAGATACATCACCCCACCAATCAGGATTGTTCGTGTACCACTCTATTGTCTTTTTCAGACCATCTTCCCAAGTTGTCCTCTCTGACCAGCCCAAATTTTTCAGTTTCTCATCATCCAAGAAGTACCTCTGATCATTAAAAGGTCTGTTCTCAACAAACTTAATGTTTGAGTCAGAGTCCAAGTTAAAAAGCCGGCAAATATCTTTTGCCACATCAATAACTCTTCTCTCCTTCTTTGTCCCTATATTATAAACATGACCTACTTCTCCTCTGTGAAGGACGACTTCAAAAGCCTCTGCAACATCCTCACAGTAGAGGTAGCTCCTCACATTTGATCCATCGCCATGAATAGGAAGAGCCTTGCCCTCATAGCCAAAAGAATGAACTTTGGGATCAATTTCTCTGGAAATTGATTTGGCCCATACACATATTTCCTCTAGTAGTGATAACAGGCAATCCATAAGATCTTCCATATGCCATGACAAGCATTTCTGCCCCAGCTTTTGTTGCAGAGTATGGATTGGTAGGAAGGAGTTGTGAAGCCTCATGGTTGCCGACAACAGCATCTTCATCAGTTTCTCCATAAACTTCGTCAGTGCTCACATGGATAAACCTCCTAATCTGGCCTGTAACCTTGCAAGCTTCCAGGAGGACATGTGTCCCATAGATGTTGTTTTTGGTGAACTCAAAGCTGTTTCCAAAGGAGTTGTCTACGTGCGTTTGAGCAGCAAAATGCATGATGGTATCGATAGACTCTGTTATAAGGAGGAAGTTGACAAGATCAGCACTTCCAATATCACCCTTGACGAACTTGAAGTTTGGCGAAGATCTGGAAGGCAGTAGGTTCTTAAGGTTTGAGCAGTAGTCGAGTTTATCAAGAACCACTATCTTGTATTCAGGGTAGTTTCTTATGAGACGATTGGCAACATGGGAGGCAATGAATCCAGCAGCGCCAGTGATGAGGATATTCTTAGGCTTGTAGGATGCCATCTTTGGATCTGTTTGTACTGAAAATTTTTGTAAATGGATTTAGACCAACGACACAAAGATCTGCAAGAAGTAAGAAGAATTAAAAGAATCAGAACAGCTACAAGTAGAATAGTTGCAATTAAGGAAAGGATGAAGTACCTCAAACTAAATCCTTAAGAATCATTAGATCAAGGAGGCAGAGCTATTTCAAGCATAAGACAAGTTCCTATAAAACACTCCTCAAAGCTCAAAGCTACATTCATCATCAGAAGAGAAAAGAGATAAGGCATGCTCTATACACATAAATCCTCAAACCGTTCAATGTTTAATTTGAAAAGGCCGATCCAAGATGCAGTCTCACAACAAGCGCCAAGAGAATAAGGTTTACAAAATTGTGCAGAGATTTCATAAAAACCAGGCGGATATGTAAAGAGAATCGTAAAAATAGCTCAGCCACGGACAGAAAAGGAGCCAAGAAGCTCACAGAAAAGAGAGAACAAAGATTCAGTGGTGTCTGAGGGTAAAAGAAAAGAAGGTAACCTTTGCTGTCCAGATCTGAATCGATCTTCAGAAAGTCAATCAAACAGAGACCCAGAAAATGGAAAATCCTAACGTCATGGCATCAGATCTCACTAAGAAAAAAGTGTTACTGAAAGGCCATCAAGAAAACAAACAAACAGACTATGTAAACTGCTTATCGTATTAATCATCGAGCATCTCGGACACAAAGCAAAACCCAGCAACAAAAACGAATAAAAGCGTGAGCAAAAAAAGCAGAAGAAGAAGAGCATGAACTTACAAGGTGCAGAATGAAGATCAAGATCCCCCTTAAAGAGACGTGAGGAAAAGAAATTGCGGGGAAAAGAGGTGGCGATCTACGGGGAGATAGCTGAAGAACCAATGTTCTTGACGGGGTGCGGAAAGAAGGGCCTCAGAGGTGATATTTATACGCGGAAGCAGACGCGGTAAGCAGCTTCGAGAGGGAAGGACAGTAGTAGTTAGAAATCCTTAACCAGACAGCGCCACACATTAATACTTCATACAATTTAAGATCCCAATTCTTTCGCAGGGATGTTACGTGCGACGGGTGTGAGCGTCTACAGAAACAAACATGGGATCTTGGTGTATCTCTGGATTCACAGACCCTTTATTTTATACCATTTACAGCTCGCCCATGAGGACGGTCAATGTAAAATTTTAAATTGGGCTTCCGCAATGGCTCTTTATCTCCGGCGACCGGATCCCCAAATCACTCTCTCGGATTCACAAACTGCCGAGTTCCGATCTCAAAATGACAGGAAATTCCCGAATTCACACCAAGAAACCGATCACATTCCCAAAAGCAATCTCCGATAACACCACCGAAACTAAAACGCCGATAAAGTACAACGTACAGCCAAAGAACGCCAAAGAAAAAGAAGTGGGGGGAGACGTAAATCAATGAAAAGACAACCACATTACAGATCCCAGACGAAAAACAGAGCAGATCTGGAGAGGGCGGCGGGAAGAGCAGATCCGGGCGAAACCCCGTCTTGAAGGGATTTAGAAATATGAATTACACAGAAAAAGAGATCAAGATACGAAGAAATGAATTACCACAACTCGGTTTCCTCTAGCGGCGATGACGAGCAAGCAAGACCTGCAGAGAAGAGCGTAAACGAGGATCACCCCTCGCGAGCTGTTCCCAGTTCTCTTCGTCTGCCTGCCGACTGCGCTGTTGATTTATCAAGGACGCGGAAAGAGCGAGTGATCGATTGGCCTTGGCGTGCGTGGAATTCCAGAATCAGAAGAAATAGTTCCCACCGGAAGAAGCCACGAACCTGCCAGTGAAAAAGAGGAAACTGTCCTAATTTCTAGAACTGAAGAGGTTATTTCGATGGATAATCATTCACGGTAAGAACCGATGACACAACGGTTAAGAAGCCCGAATATGACATCCTAAACAAAAATAATAAAAAATTCAAAAAATATATTACAATTCTAAATCAACCTGTTAGTAGACAAATATCCAAAATGTTATTAATTAAATTATATATAATATATATTATTATAATAAAAATAAATTAATGAGAAGAAAATAAAGAAAAATTCCCTTGATCACATGATCGAAGCCATGCAGCTCATAAATTTGGCTCAAAATTATGAATCATTATTGTGATAATCAGGGAAGTAACTATATAGGGGAAGTTGTTATTAGCATGTTATACAATCATTATTGGGTATAGTAATACCCTTCTTCCTATTTGTATAGATATAGGAAGCTGTTATTGGTAACTAAAACTAGGCCATATATAGAGTCCCTTAGGGATGCTAAATCTTTTTTGATAACCAAATGAAATATGCTCAAAGGAAGCCAAGGTGTTTTAAAGAATGGGACAAGTTTACCCCTTTGGCTTGACCCAAAAAATAAAAATTGGGGTACACTTGGTCGAGTCATTTCTGACCCAACTGAGTCAAAAACCATACCTCGTTGAACTCAATAGTAATCCTATGATTTAATTGAGGGTGGCTCTGATTTTCGACGAATGGAAGTGGAACTATCTTTGTGTAACTTGACTGAGTTGACTCGGTTTTTGAATAGTCCAGGTCCTTCTATGAAGACCAAGTCCGTCTAAGTCCAACGCTTGAACCGGGACTTACTAGGTTGACTCGACTCGGTTTTTCAAGTATTCAAATTGTTATTTCAAGGTTTGAGTCACACAACCATGGTGGAAAACACCCTTTGAAATTGAAGTGAGCTTCCTCAAACCTAGCTTGAGTCTAGTCATGTTTTGAGTTAATTCAAGGATCAAATCCCGATCCAAAAATAATAAACCCTAATTAAGAATTGTTTTTATTTTTTTACATATGCACAGAGTAGATTGAGTGCACCAAAACAAAATCAGTTTGACAATGTGTCTCCTCTTTCTTCTTCTTGTAATTAATCTTATTCAATAATTAAGGAACGTGTATCCTGCATATAACACATGCCACTCACTTGATTGCATAATATTTCGTTGTACGTGCATAGTGTATAACATTAAACTAATCATGGTCCTAAGGATATTCATGGAATGTCATATATAAATGATAGGTTGTAAGGATTCTCTTTCAACAATATTACGTTACATCTAATTTTAGGGGACAATCTTGATGTGACTTAACTATCTTTGATATAATATGGTTACATGAATAATAAGCAATTGGCTTTTCATCAGATATAAGATGTGGTTAATTTTTTGTATCCTTAGATCATACTAAATCATTAACTAGCATATTAAAAAAAGGGGCAATATTGTTAGGCACTAGCAGAATCCATCATTCACCGAAACCCGCTGGTATAGATAGACTGCACGGCTAGGTCTGGAGAATTCTCCAAGAATTTCAAACTAGCGTATTAAATAAAAGGGCAATATTGTTAGGTCCTCTAATTGTAAACTTTGTAGTGGCATTGCATAGACTTATAAACCTTGTTGGCAAAATTATAATGTACTAATGATGCTATAATTTTTGTGATATTTAATAAAGTGCCTGTAAGAGATGGTTGTACTCATACATTATTTTTTGTAGTAATGATATTCTAGTTAATTTGTGATTATGTTACGTAAGAGTTCAATAGGAGCGTTATCATTATGAGGGCCTTGTACAAACTAGCATGATCAATAATCAGATGAATAAAAATTTGCATGTAAGCCCAAAAATGATAATCAGGTAATTAAATAGCAACAAAGCATACCAAGATTAATAATACACAAATCATTATCTGTAGATGAATTCAAAATACAAAACTGTTGGATTGACTTATTGAAGAGGTGATCCATTGTTTTTAAAAGCGATTTTGGCAGACCATTTGGTCCATGATTACATGTTGTTGTTGCCTCAAAATTAAATCAATTCTTAACCCAATAAAATAATTAACCACATAAAATGGAGCAAGAAAGGATCGTTTCTCTGAAGAGTTCAGTGCATAATATTTAAGACTTATTCTAATTAGAGTATATAAATCATACAAGTATTTTATGCGGGGTTGTAATAGATAATAAGAAAATATTTATGTAAATCTGCTATTTACAATCTACCTGCTCCTTTTCACTCCCAAATCCTTAGCAAAGCATGTTCTAATAAATTCAAATTTTAAGATCAAATTCAATCGACCCAAACTAAATTTAATATACCAACATATTCAAAATAGTAAGATTAAATCATGCTTTAACGAAAATTAAGATAGCTGTGACCTCTCTAAACTTAACTATTTGCTTCTTTATCTATTTTGTTTACAATGTGCATAACAAAACAAAAGGCTGTAGTTTTAATGAATACACATGAAGTGATTAATTTAATGCAAAATATAAAATTTTATGCATTAAAATTCAGCATGGTTTAAATACCAAAAGGTAACTACAAAATTTATGAAATTGAAGTCCAAACAATCTAAATAGTAGCCAAACCATTACAAAAGCTTAGGTACAAGAGATTCAAAAGGAATATAGATAACAAAACTAGATCTATGCATAAGAACTAAGATTAAAAATAAAGTCAATAATTTTCCCTTTTGAGAGCTTGTTGTTACACATTTCTAAATAGAGTTGTTTCTCCCCTATGTACCACAAACCAGCTTGCTTCCAGTGTTTTCTTCCACTCTTACAACATGTCCCAACATTTATCTATCGCCTTTCTCATTCGCTATGGAGTGATAAGGGTAGATCAAATTCTCTTTTTCTTTGCTCTCCAAAGAATATTTGGTCGTCAAAGTTGTCAAGCCTCCAATAGATCACGAAACCCCTTTTTGTAGGTGATTTTGTGACATTTTTACTTTTCCTTCTTCAATTCAATTGTTACTCAATTAATCAGCCACTTCTTACTCTAATCTCTAATTTAATGGCCAGAAACTCTCTTCTCTTTGTCTTCTACCCGAGCTTCAAGTGTCTTTGTCGATTCCTTTTTTTTTTTTTGCACATGTCCTTTCTTTTTTTCTTTCCCAGTTTAATAGAATAATGGCATTCAATTAAATTGATTTAAGTTAGAGGGCTTTTAGCGTTTCAATTTTATGGGGATGTCAATATTCCAATGGACCGGTCTTGCTAGGGATTATTTCATCTTAGTGGGCCACTGCTATTTAGTGATTGTTGGGCTGTACTTTCTTGGGTGTGGGCTTCAAAATTTTTTATGCTTTTTTTTAAGAGATTGATCTAAATTCTTTATGCTTTCTTCTTTGATTTGTCACTTGAACAAGCAACTATTTGAGCTCGATTTTGACAACAAATCCTGAATTTGATAAACACAAAACATCAAAGTTGTAAACCTATTTGTCAGGTTTCTAATGCATCTTAAATCATTTGAATCTGAGCACGGACAAAGAAGTTATGCTCAAAATACGAAAGATTGTCACACTTGTAAAAAATAACTAATTTAACCCCTTCATCTATTAGAATTAGGATTTAGCCATTCAAACCTCAAAATTGATAAATATTCATAAATAAATTCACAAAATATATCCAAATAATGAAGTTTGAGGGGTTAAATTAGGTAAAATATGCATTTATCATACACACTTTCTCCAAACGTGTGTAGCTGCAACAATGATCTAGCTGATTATTAATCTCGATTTTGTGGTCCATACACCCGGAATACCATTATAAGGTGTGATTGGGTTGGGTTTCAAAAAGACAATCTAGTAGTGGATCAATGATCTTGTTGGTTATGTGTTGATAAATAGCTAAGGAATTCAGGAGAAAAACTAAAAAATGAGAAACAACTGGGAAACCTCATCTGTCTCTCTTGCTGCGATAAAAATAATGATCTCCAGTCTAAGATGATGTCAATGCAAAAGGGTTATTTTCTACGTCTGGGTGGCAAGATGTATGTGTATTTCATTAGAGATTAGGGTATGGGCCCTTAATAGTGAAGTCTTTATTTCCTTCTATGAAATTTGTTGATTTTCGGTGTGAGATTTGGGAAATAGCCAATGAAACTTGAAGCCATTATTTTGATTCTAAGAAACGAAGCAATCATCTTCTTTATCTTGTCCATTCTAATGTCCGAGTTGCATATGAGGTTAACCTTTTACATGGTTATACATAGTTTTATTGATGATCATTCTTGGAATACCTAATTTAACTAAATGAAATCCCAAAATGAAGTTTAGTTACACAACCATTTTTTTGAAATAGTTGCCACTCAATTTGAATACAAATTAAGATGTTTCTAAGTGATAACGCTTCAAAATAATTTGCTTCTCTGCTACTAATTGTTTAGAAAAAAAGGATATGGGTGTTAGTGATACGAGGCGCGGCTTGCCTTTGCAGACAAGCGCAACGTCTCTTGAGTGTGGACATGCGCAAGATGGCACAGCAAGGGCGGACACACACATTCATGCGCACGGACAACCGACCAATTAGCATGCGCACACAGGGCCGCATGCACATACACATCCAGAAAATCCGGACGTGCACTACGGGCAGCATACGCGCGCGCCTAAGTGCAGGGTTGCGATTCAGTAGCCCCACTCATGCAACCGCAAGGGAGCAGCCACACACGGCTCAAGTATTGACGCACATAGAGGCGTCAAGGTGCAAGCCAGACCACATGTCGTAAGTTAGAGAAGGAGCATACTTACAGTGGGTCCAATAGCATATGACGATATGGCGGATGGCATGGCAACTGACATGACATTTGCATAACATGGCACATGAGGTGGCATTTGACTGGGCTTGTGACGTGGCATGCATGAGTTGGCAATGCACATGGGACAAATGCTTAATAGTTGGCATGAATTAGTTGAAGTTTGAAGTCAAATAAACTCATTCAAATGAGTTTGAATGAGTTAGCTAGAGACTAGGATGTTTTAGTTAGATCTTCCCACAAATGGGGAAAGTGTATACTATAAATAGCTGTGTAGAAGAGCTTGTTATCACTTCATCTTTCAATAGAAGAATCATTTCCTCCTAATCTCCAATTAGTTCTTGCCTTGGAGATTTGAGGGTGTTCTAGCACTTAAAACAATGCGACCCTACGCTAATATTTGTTGGGGAGGCTAACTAGCAACCAGACGGAGTTGGAGGCTAGGCCGCACCCTACAAAAGACTAAGTTCAGGCCTTGGTCAATCCAGCAGCGTGACAATTGGCATCTGAGAAAAAGATCAATCCAATGGCAAATTCCGAGACCGAAATCACTCCAACCAAAGGTAAGGAGAAATGTCTAAAAATGAAGTTCATTTTTCTTCTCTTGAGGACAGAATGGGCAAGGTGGAAGAGAGCTATTTGGGATTAGAAGAACAAGTTCGTGAGAACATTAATTCTGGACATGAGAGTCCAGATGTGGTTGTGTTGGAGGAAAACGTCCATAGTGCCATGACGGTGTTTCGGGCAGACCTAGATAAAGTGAGGAATGAGATGGACGAATTAAGGACTAGACTTGCATTGCTGGAACATGCTGTAGCTAATAGAGGTGCAAGCATGAATGGACCAGCAACCAAGATCAAGCTACCTGAACCCATGTCTTTCAATGGGGTAAGAGATCCCAAAACCATTGACAATTTCTTATGGCAAGTAGAGCAGTACTTCCAATCTGCCAAACTCATATATGAGGCACAAAAGGTGTGCACTGCTTCTATGTTTCTTGTCGACGATGCTGTTCTGTAGTGGAGGAGAAGTCGACCATAAGGACGCATGAGAGCCTTGATACAAGAAGGCACCGTTAGAGAGTATGTACAAAAGTTTACTTCTTTATTTGTACATTTCTGAAATTGTTTTTTGTTGCAATTTTGAAACCTTGGGTGGAGAAATAGTTAAGGAAGCAGGAAGTGAAGAATTTGGCCTTAGCTTTGTCTACGACTAAGAGGCTGATGGAGTATGAAAGGAAGACCTAGGAGGTGGCTTCTAAAACCTTCAATGGCGCAAAGGACCAGAAAGATCAAGAAAAGATAAGGAAGTTTGAGGAGAGACCAGTGAAGAAGGACACAAACTTCAAGTTTGATGATAAGAAAAATTAGATGTTTTATTTATGAAGGATCTTGCTATGGACTGCCCAAAGGTGAATGTGTTGAATACTCTTTCGAGAGAAGAAGATGGAAAACAAAATGGGGAAGAACCAGACATGGGTTCTATGACATTACTCAATTCACTACGAACATGTGCTGCTAAGACTTCTACTCAATTGGTAAGGCCTAAACGAAAACTACTTTTTCTTGATTTATCATTGAATGGTAGTAATACGAAGGCAATGGTAGACACAGGGGAAAGTCATAACTTTATCTCAGAGGAGGAGGCAAGATGCCTCAAATTGAAGTTAGAACCAGACAATAGCCGGATTAAGGCTATAAATTCAGCAGCCAAGGCGGTGGTTGGTGTTGTTAAAAATGTCCATGTTATCTTGGGCAAATAGGTAGGAACTCTTGATTTTACTGTTCTTCCAATGGTTGATTTCAATATAATTTTGGGGATGGATTTTATGAACAGTTGTAAGGCATTTGTAATGTCATATTTGGGGCTTGTAGGGTTCCTTGATGAGGGTGGGCCTTGTACACTTTCTAAGTCACAAGTGAATGATGTAAAAGGAAAGGATGTAATGTTAAGCGTGGTCTTAAGTAAGGGGATCTTACTTATGTTGCAGTTCTAGTGGGAGACAAAGAAGGAAGCTCAACTCAAGCACCGAAGGAAGTCGTTGAAGTTATGGAAGAGTTAAAAGACGTCATGCCTAAAGAGTTACCACCCCAACTTTCCCCAAGAAAAAGCGTTGATTATGCCATTGACCTAGAACCAGGCACTAAACCGCAAGCAAAGTCACCATACCACATGGCACCTAAGGAGTAGGACGAGTTGAAAAGGCAATTGGGTATTTTGCTGGAAGCTGGGTTCATTTGGCCTTCCAAAGTACCATATGGAGTGCCGGTTCTATTTCAGAGGAAGAAGGATGGTTCTATGCAACTTTGTATTGAAGGATGGAAGAGTATTCTCAAAGCTGGACTTGAGATCTGGATACTACCAAGTACGAATTACAGAAGGGGATGAGCCAAAGACTACTTGTATAACCAGGTATAAGTCATATGAGTTTCTAGTTATGCCTTTTGGCTGAACCAACGGCTCAACCACTTTTTGTACTCTTATGAACCAAGTGTTTTCACCTTTTCTAGACAATATATAGTCGTCTATCTAGATGACATTGTGGTGTATAGCCCAAACCTAAAGGAACATGTAAAAGACTTATAACAGGTTTTCAAGGTGTTAAGGGAGAGCTCTCTCTTTGTAAAGAGGGAGAAATATTCCTTCGGATTGGAGGAAGTGACCTTTCTTGGACACTGGATTGGCGGCGGAAGGATTTGATGTACGAGAAGAAGGTTCAAGCCATTTCCGAGTAGACCGTGCCAACATAAGTCGGGGACTTGGAAAGTTTCCTCGGCCTGGTGAACTACTATAGAAGATTCATCAAAGGATTTTCAACAATAGCAACACTTTTGATGGATTTCCTGAAGAAGAAGCAGCAAAGCAAGCGGTGGTGGAGGAGCCTGTTTTGAAACTACTCAACTTCAGCAAGCCATTTGAGGTAATTACTGATGTTCATCAGCAGGATGGACATCCTATTGCATTCCAAAGTCGGAAGCTGAATGAAACCTAACAACGGTAAACTATTCAAGAGAACGAATTGTGCATTGCCTACGCACATGGAGGCATTACTTGCTGGGATGCAAGTTCGTTGTGAAGACGGACAATGTAGCCTCTAGCTACTTCTTGACACAATAGAAGCTTAGCCCAAAGCAAACACGTTGGCAAGACTTCCTAGTAGAATTCGACTTTGAGATTGAGTACAAGTCTGGGAAAACAAACAATGTGGCGGACACACTCAATCGCAAAGCCACCTTAACTAGCATTGCTGCTATTACTCAGGTAAATACCTCCATACTTGATCAAATTTGAGTGGGGCTGCAGAGTGATGACACAATACATCGCTTGGAACAAGCTGTTATAATGGATGAAACAAGGCGTTTTTGGGTCAGCAACAGATTGCTGTTCACAAAAGGGAAGAGCCTATATGTACCAAAACATTAGGGCTTATGCAAGGAGCTCATGCGGGAGTTCCATGACACTTTGTGGGCTGGACATCTTGGCCAAAAGAGGACTATTGCACTCTTGTATAGGCACTATTACTGGCTTGGACTTGTTACTAATGTTGAAGAGTATGTGCGCACTTGTTTGGTGTGTCAACAAGACAAAGTAGAGAGGAGAAGGCTTGATGGCCTGTTCGATCCTCTCCCCATTCCAGAGCATCAATGGGAGTCCGTGAACATGGACTTTATTTCTGGTCTACAACAAGCTGAAGGCCAGGGTTCCATTTTGGTGGTGGTGGACAGATTCTCCTAGTATGGGACATTCCTAGCCGTTTCAAAGGATTGCACAGTAAAGGAGGTAGCCAAAACATTCTTGTAAAATGTGGTGAAGTTTCGGGTTGTCCCAGAGACGATAAAATATAAGCGATCGAGATCTAAGATTTACGGGTAAGTTGTGGTCAGAACTTTTTAAGCTGCTTGGAACTACTGTTAACTTTTCCATTTGCTTTCATCCTCAAACGGACGGGCAAACAGGGTGGATTAATGCCTTTCTAAAGGAGTACCTTAGGCATTTCATAAGTGTAAATCAGAAGAATTAGCCTAAGCTTCTTGATGTGGCTCAATTCTCATATAACATGCAGAAGAGTGAAGCAACAGGGTATAGCCCCTTTGAACTTGCAACTGGCCAGCAACCCTCAGTACCAGCAAGCTTCATTCCAGAGAAGACAAACAAGTGTCTTGCAGCCCGCCACTTGCTAAAGGGTTGGAAAGAGAGGACAAAACTAGCCCGATCATATTTGCAACAAACCAGCAAGCACATGAAAAAGTTTGTTGATTTGAAACAGCGAGATGTTGAGTTCAAGGTGGGAGACCTTGTTTTCATAAAGACGAGGCCGGAACAATTCAGGTTGCTGAAGAACAAGAATAAAGCTTCGATAAAAAAGTATGAATGACTTTTTCCCATTATTTAAAAGACTAGGAAGCTAGCATACAAAGTGCAACTACCAAAGTGAATGCGCATTCATAATGTTTTTCATGTTTATAATATGAAACCTTATTTTCCTGATCTAGACCTTCAAAGAATTTTAAAGCCTAGAGCACCTTTTGATGTATCTACTACTTTCACTAAGAAAGTAGACTATGTAATCACCCACAGAGAGGTTTGCCAAAGAGGTAAGCCACACACCACTGAATTCTTGGTGAAGTGGAAGGAGAACCAGAAAGCGAGGCTAGCTGGCACGAGGCCGTAGAACTTTGACAATTCGAAGAGGAGGTTGCAACATATTAGGGGCACACACAAACAAGGACGGGGCGCGACTTGCCCTTGCACTTAATCACAACGTCTATTGAGTGCGGACATGTGCAAGATGGCACGACAAGGGCGGATGTGCACATTCATGAGCATGGACAACTGACCGACCAGTGCATTCACATTCACACGCGTTTGAGGCAGCATACACGCGCACCTAAGTGCGGGGTTGCGATTCAGTAACCCCACTCACGCAATCGTAAGGGAGCAGCCCTGCACGGTTCAAGCACAGACTTGGTTAGAGGCTTCATGGTGCAAGCCAGATCACATGGTGCAACTTAGAGAAGGAGGAACATACTTACAGCGGGTTCAACAACATATGATGATATGGCAGATGGCGTGGCAGCTGACATGACATTTGAATGACATGATGCATGAGGTGGTATTTGACTGGGCCTGTTATGTGGAATGCATGAGTTAGCAAAGAACTTGGGAGTGCTTAATAGTTGGCACGAGTTAGTTGAGGTTTGAAGTCAAATACACTCATTCAATTGAGTTTGAATGAGTTCACTAGAGACTTGGAGGTTTTGGTTAGATCTCCCCACATATGGGGCAAGTGTATACTATAAATAGCTGTGTAGAAGTGCTTGTAATCACTTCATCTTTCAATAAAAGAATCATTTACTCCTAATCCCGAATTTGTTCTTGCCTTGGAGAATTGGGGGTGTTCTAGCACTTAGAACAAAATGATGCTGCGTTAATACTTGTTGGGGAGGTTGACTAGCAACCAGATGGACTTTGAGGCTAGGCCGTACACTGCAAAAGACTAAGTTCAGGCTTGGTCAATCCAGCGTCGTTACAATTAGAGTCCTTGACAAAAGGTTTACTGTGCATGAGAATAGAAATATTTTCGAGTTTGCACGATCTCTCATGTTTTCTCATACTGCTGCTTCTTGTTACTTATATGATCTATTGTATTCCTCAAGTATTCTTGGATCACTTTCCTCTCTCTCTCAGCCCCAATGTTTCATTTTTTTGATCTTCCACTACATGTTTTTGTTGTTTATGTTTTGTAACAGATACATGCGAGGTTGACCCAAAGGCTGTAAAATGTCTTTTGTTGGGTATTCCAACATTTAGAAGGGCTGTGTGTTTTGATTAATTTTTCCTCAGCTATTATTTCGAATGGTGTTCCCTTTTTAAACACATGCACTTCATTTTATGAGAAGGTATCTTCTGCACATGGGGAGACAACACAAAATAGAAGTGTGAATTGTAGTGTTCCTTTTCCTTTGTTGGGTATGGAGGAAAACGGAGTAAAGTGACGTGGACATCACTAAAGAAGGCACTGAAGAGGGCCGTCTCTAGGTATGTCTACTAGCCCTTCTTCTCCATTGGCTTTTGATCTTGATCTTCCTAGTGCTGATAGAAACTGTACTCAACAAAGACAATATCCTCAATGGTTTTTGACTAGTTCTTTGCGTTACAAGTCTGTTTCACTCTCTCACAAGCTATCCTTAATATCTGAAACTTATAGCCATAGATCCTTTCTTCAAGGTTGTAGGCTTTTACAATGGAGGAAGGTGACGGAGGATGAGATGGCAGCTTTAGAGAAAATGAGACTTTGCATGTGTTTGATTTGGACAAGGAAAAAATCCAGTGGGCAAGTACGTATATACTATTAAGTATAGATGGGGCCATAAAAATACAAGGCACAAATGGTTACTCAAGGTTTTACCCAATTGTATGGTGAAGATTACCTTGAGACTTATGTCATTGTTTTAAGTTAAACTCTATTAGAATTTTTCTTTCTAAACATTATTGAATAGCAATATCAATGTGTATTTTCTTCCTTGAGCAGGATTTGCATAAAAAAACAATAAGGTATCTTATCTTAAACGTTCATTGTAGGCTTGAAACAGTCTCCCCGGCCTGGTTTGATGTATTATGTGTAAATTGAGATATAAACAAAGCAACTCTGATGTTTACATTGTTTTTCAGGATAACAGGTCAAGATATCGTAATTCTGTTTCTTTATGTAGATGATGCGATTGTTATAAGTTCTTGAGAGAAACTCATGTCAAAACTGAGTAGTCTTTCTCAGGAATTTGAGACCAAAGATTTGGAGACAATAAGTATTTTCAGGGTATTGACAGGTATAGAAAAGTTTCAGAACTATTTATGAGTCAATGAGAGTATGTGTTTGATTTGGTACAAGATATTAGGATGAGTAATCGCAAGGTTACAATGGGGAAGCCTCTTGTAGATAAATGTAGATACCAAGATTGATAGGGAAGCTACATTATTTCCTCTCACACAACTGAATATTGCCAATACAGTAAATCATCAGTCAATTCATCCATACTCCTCGTGCTGCACATATGCATGCATTAGAGTGAATTTTGAGGTACTTAAAAGGTCTACCTGGTTTGGGATTGCTATATGAAGGGTACTGAAATTATTGATATCTATAACAAGGCACTTCCTCATGAGCAGTTTCAGATTTTGGGAAGAAACCAATTTTAATTACCGTTTAAAGTGACGGTATTAGTTGTAGTTGTTTACTTAATTACCATTTTGTACTTATCTATTCATGGAGAAGTATATAAAAGAGAAAAATGTTTAGGGGAGATGTCAGAATTGGATCCCATTGCTACTTCTCTCGATGATCTCTTTCTCATCTTCCCTTCTCTTCCCTTCTCTGCTCGTTACCTTCTAGTTGCCTCCTCTCTCTCTCTCTCTCTCTCTCTCTCTCTCTCTCTCTCTCTCTCTCTTTCCATCTTTTTTTAACCTCAATAAAGGCTCAGAAAGTTTTTCCCAATTGAAGCAAAATCTATAGAAAAATGCTGCTACTAAAACTAAATGTTATGATCTAACAAAATATAAAGGACCGGAGCCAACTACAAAATGTCATCAGAGAACATTCAAGGACCATTTGTAGACACAATGATCTACACTCAAAAACATATCCCCAATCTTCAATAATTTGTAAGTGTTGTGACACCCCTTCAACATCATGGGTAACAACACCAGACCTGGCAATGTTTGACATGTTCGAGTGTATAACAAAATTTTGGTCACACTAAAATATATTAGAGGGAGCATAAAGAAAGAACGTATGTTATTGTGATTTAGGATTCAAGAAATTTAATAGGAAACGATAATAGCTAGGTTGAGAACTAATCAAGGATTATTCGTCCAAAAATACCACAATGGAAGGAATCGATATTAGGGAGGACATTTTATCATAATTGCTATAACACCACAATATGTTATTTTGAAGTTCTTGTAATAATATACTTTTGAGGGAAGCGTGTGAACCTGCACATACTGAGAGGTGTGTTGGCAATCGGAGAAGTTAGATTAACTTTCAGGAGGAAAACTGACACTGAGGGGGACACAAATAGAGATCGTAGACTCAACGTTTTATGGTATCAGAGCAAAACTCGTATGTGGGCCTCCACCCATATTGTCCATGTGTGGGAGCCCAAAAGAAGACCCATTCGTGATGGGGAGTGTCAGAGATTAGTCCCACATATAAATGCGAGTAGAAAATATCCTAGCTTATTAATGTGAAGCATTCTTCCTAACTTCAGCTAGTAATTTTGGGAAAAACCTCTAACTGAACTTTACATTGTATTTGTGAGCATGTATAGGAGCCCAAAATAATGACCCACACATGAAGGAGAGTTCTAGAGATTAGTCTTACATTGAAATACGTGTAGAAAATTTCTAGAATTCTTAACGTGAAACATGACTTGATGAGATGGTGCTTTAAAACTTTTTCGAGTGGAAAGTAGATCCCAAAGAAAAAGTAAATCCTTTTATTTTGTCATGTAAGACCATTGGTGATTTTAAACTTCATTAATTTAGTGGATTTATAATCAATTGGTTGTGCTAAAAATAATAGGAGACCCTAAGTGGATTTTTCTAAAAGCAGAGTTTTTGAACAACGATTACTCCTAGGAAAACATTCCTTACTTTTTTATGCTTTTTAAAATTCTGACAAAGTCATTTTTCATTTATATTTTGATGGGTTGTAATTTTTACCAACTTCTTTCGAAGAACTAAATTTAAATGAGGTAAATATACTTATAGTCTAACCTATTCGTGGTAAATGTTCCTATCTTTGACCGTCATAAGTTTCTTGGTGTTCTGTCCACAATAACACGTCACCTGGAAAATTAGAAAGTCTTGAGTGATCAGATTTCCATGACTTCTTTACTCCCTCTTTGACTTCTGTTAGATTATGTATTATTGTAAGGGTATTTTCGTGTTTTTACCCTTGAGGGTATTTTAGTCTTATTATATTGTAAGACTATATATAAGCTCATTTATGTTTAATAAATGTTTAACCATTTTTTATAAGATTTAATCAATCTATCATGGTATCAAAGCCAACTCGGACTTGCCTCGGAAAAAATTGGTTCAAATTGGCTCAAATAGGGCGACTCGGGTTCAACTTGGATGAGTCGAACGAGTCCAATCGACCTAACTCGTCGTCTTACCCAAATCGAAACTAGGGTTTTGACTCTATTTGGGATTTTCGGCGCTGATTGTTGGTCAATTTCGCAGTTTTACGGATTGGAAATTTGTTAGGAGTTTTGTTTTGCATCTAGTTCTTCGGATTTAGCTTTGATTTTGGATTTTGCAAGTTTTTGGTGAAGTGCGAGCGTGGAGGGTTTGAGTTTGGGGATTTCGCTTCGTCGCCACTGCCTGTTTGTCGTCGTTGCCTGTTTGTAACTGTCGACCAGTCCTTGCCATCGCCTATTCATCGCCTTTGACTGCTCATCACTTGTTAGTCACCTTCGACTGTTTGTCGCCCGCCGTCGCCGCCGCTGATTCGTCACCTTCACTGCTTGTCATCCGTCCATTGCCGTCGTTTGTTCGTCGCTGCTGCTTGTTCATCGCTGCTGCTTGTTCGTCGCCGCCGACTGTTCGTCACCATCCTCTTCGCCGCCGCTGACTCTTTGTCGCCGTCCACTGTTCGTTGCTGTCAATTTTCCGGCGTTTGCATCCGTAACTGCTCTTGGGCGATTGCTTTGATTTTGCATTGGAAGGGCTTGCGAGCCTCGTGTAGCGGATTTGGAGATTTGCTCTAGTTTTTGTGGCGTTCGCACACTCCTGTTCTGGTTCGTATGATTTTGGGGTGTTTTGTTTCGCATTGGAAACTCATTGAGCTGAGCTGAATTAGTTTTTGGGCTGCTCTAGTTCTGATTTTGTACGTGTGACACTCACACAACTTGATCATCTTCGGTCATTTTCTCGTGGGGGTTACTGCAGAGGAGCTGCAATTTGAGTTAGTGGTTATTTGTTTTTTATTTTTATTTTCATGATGTCTTCAGCGATTGATCATGTTCATTGTCAGATGATTCTACCTCTAAAACTAGAGAGGTATGAGATATTAATAATTCTCGGACTATTACATGGTTGGCCAATGTTGTTTTGTCTTCTTCTCTTAGCCTGTAGGTAGGCAAATTTGTATACACGAGATGCTTCGTTATTTTTAGAAAACTGACATAAGGGTTCCAAATTTGTATTCGATCTTTAAAACAAGTTCCAGATCAATCTATTACCGAGTTTTACAGTCAGATGTCTTTACTGTGGGATCAGTTAGCTGCAATGGATCTGAAATTTGTTTGCTATGCTGATACAGAAGTTTTTAAGAAACATGTTGACAGGATACACTTAGTTTAGTTTCTAATGGCGCTTCACGATGACTTTGAGTCTATTCAGTGCTCCATGTTTTGTAGAAGTCTTTTGCCTTCTGTAGAGGATGTGCAATCAAAATTTGTACCCAAGGAGACACACCGTCTTACTGGGGGTCCTTTGGATTCTTTGGTCCGAGACATCGACAATATTCTAGCTACTTCTCGCTGGCCTCCTGCCTCCTTTGAGAACAAGCATAGTTCTTCTCAAGACATGATTCGGGTGCATTGTAATTATTGCAAGGATTATATGCATATGTAGTTCACTAGTCCAAAACTCAAGAAGACTCAGAATTCCGACTCCCACTCCTGCCCTGACTGTTGTGGATATATATAATGATTAACAAGGCTCTTGCTGGCCTTGGTCAAGGTACTCCATCAGCTTCTCCATTGTCTATCAATACTGGTAACAATTCTTGGATAATTGACTCTGGTGCATCTAATCATATTACTTTTGATTCCTCTGTTTTTCTCTCTACCTCTTTTGTTTCTTCTTCTCCAATTTACACAGCTGATGGTTCCAAACTTCTTGTTGAACACACATGTTCTGTTTGTACCACTTCTGGTCTTTGTTTTTTGGATGTTGTCTTTGTTCCTCGATTGTCAATGAATTTGTTATCTACTGGTCAATTGTGTATTTTGGATTTAATTTTTTTTCCTCTTTCGGTTGCAAGGTACAAGATCCGTCAACGGGGAAGGTTCTTGGGATAGGGCGTAAAGTTGGAAGAATGTTTCAACTAGATGCTTTGCATATTCCATTTGGTGTTGCTTCTTCATTAAATTGTAGTTTGACTGCTAGTCATAGTTTTGATTTTTCACTTTCGTATAATCTTTTGGGACATATTTTTCGTTTTCACTTCATAAATTGACTAACACAGGGCAGTTGGGGCATGTTTCTTTTGAATTGTGCCAATGTGTAAGTGGTAAACATGGTTATTCATTCCGATATTTGAGGGTCGTCTGTAGTTCCTTCCATGGGTGGATCTTGCTATTCTGTTGTGTTTTTTGATGATGATTCTCGTTTTGTTTGGTTTTATTTTTTACGGACTTCAATCCTCTAAATCTATGAAAATGTTTTGTTCTGGTTCTGAGGGGGAATATATATCACACAAGTTTCATATTTGTCTATGTCTCACGGTTCCTTACGACAGCTTTCTTGTCCATATACTCCGCAACAAAATGGGGTTGCTGAATGAAAAGTAGACATATTATAGAAAATATACACTCTTAGTTT
The DNA here is from genome assembly GCA_022405105.1 of Aristolochia contorta. Lineage (NCBI taxonomy): Eukaryota > Viridiplantae > Streptophyta > Magnoliopsida > Piperales > Aristolochiaceae > Aristolochia > Aristolochia contorta. The sequence continues at coordinate 17,610,630 of CM039666.1, forward strand.
GTTCGTTCTTGTTTCAAAAAAAATTCTGGGGCGAAGCGGTTTTGACTTATGTCTATCTTATCAATCGTTTATCTTCGGTGGCATTGAAGAGTTCTACATCTTTCATCGTCTTTGTGATTTGCCTCCTGATTATTCTTCTCTTCGTGTCTTTGGCTGCACGTGTTTTTTTAATTCCTACACATGAACGTGATAATCTGTTAAATCCGTCACGTGTGTATTTTTGGGTTATGGTATTGAGCAAAAAGGTTTTTCGATGTTATGATCCTCAAAGTAACAAGTTGTGTATTTCACGTCATGTTACTTTATGGGATCAGGTACCATTTATTCTTTACCTTCTCATAAATGACAATCTGATGTGTCCCCCACTGTCATCTTTTATTCTTATTCGGATGACTTGTCTTCTACATCTTTTTTGTCTGATTCAGTTCCAGGTTTACTAACTGACGTCTCCCTGTCCCATGTGCCTTCTCTGCCCGATGCTTATGTGCCCTCTTCGGACCAGCCTTCTACTTCTGTTTTGCCTCCTTGTTTGATTGTAGATCCCTCCTTGGAGGATCCTGTTGATCAGTCTCGATATCCGTCTCGAACTTGTCAGTGTCAGGTACGTCTAGAGAAGTATCATTGTTATTTATCTGTGCTTATTTCTATTCATGAACCTTCTTCCTATCGAGAGGTTTCCTCTGACCCTCCTTGGCAGCAAGCTATGTTTGAGGAGTTACAGGCTTTGGCGAAGGGTCGTACTTGGGGTCTTTTCACTCTTCCTCCTGGTAAGTCTACTATTGGTTGCAAGTGGGTTTAAAAAGTCATGACTAAGGCAGATGGATCTGTTGATCGCTATAAAGCTCACCTAGAGGCTAAGGGTTATACACAAGACTACAATATTGAGTATGAGGAGACATTTGCTCCGGTTACCAGGTTGATTTCTATTCGTCTCTTAATTGTCATTGTTTCTGTTTGCCATTGGGATTTGTTTCAGATGGATGTAAAAAATGTTTTTTGAATGGTAATTTATCTGAGAAAGTTTATATGTTGCCTCGCCATGATTTAAACATCTCTCTGGGCAACTTTGTAAACTGTGTCGTGCGCTTTAAGGTTTGAAGCAGGCGCCTCATGCGCTTTAAGGTTGATTTCTGTTAAAAAATTGTGCAGTATGGTTATAGCCAGAGTTTTGATGATTCTACATTGTTCACTCGTCAGACTTCTCGGGGTATTGTGATGCTTCTGTTATATGTTGATGAGATGGTTATTATAGCTGATGATTTGCAGGGCATCTCTAACCTTAAGAACTATGTCAATTCTTGTTTTGAGATAAAGGATCTTGGATAGTTGCGTTATTTTCGTGGCTTGGAGGTTTTTCAATTATGTGATGGTTATGGTCTTTCTCAAGTGAAGTATGCTTCTAATTTAATCAATTGGGCTGGTCTTACAGATAATAAGACTTGTAATACGCCCTTGGAGCTTAATGTTAAGCTTCGAGGAACAAATGGCGAGTTACTTTCTAATGCTTCAGTTTACCGACATCTTGTAGGTGGACTGATTTATTTAACCATACTCGCCCAGACATCAGCTATGCAGTTCATGTTATCAGCTAATTCATGTCTGCTCCTCGTTGTGTTCATTATGTTGCAGTGTTGCGCATTATGCGTTATTTTAGGGGCAGTTTGTATAGGGGTTTGCTCTTCATGTGTGCTTTGTCGCTTATTTTGTCTGCATATTCTGACACTGATTGGGCAGATGATGTTACTGATCTCCATTCTACTTCCAGCTATTCTGTTTTCTTAGGCGAATCTTTGATTTCTTGGCATAGCTAGAAGTAGTCTACTTTTTCTCGTTCTGGAACTGAGGCTGAATACCGGGCTCTGACTAACACTATTTCTAAGCTAGTTAGGCTTCGTTGGCTACTTTGGGTTATGGGTATCTCTTCAGATTTCGCCACTCCACTTATTTGTGACAATAAGAATTCTCTTCAGATTGCTCATAATGATGTGTTTTATGAGTGGAAAAAACACATTGAAGTTGATTGTAATTTCGTTCGACGTCATTGTGTTTATGGTGCTCTCACCTTGTTGTATATACATGTTGAACATCAGATCGTTGATTTATTTACCAAATCGCTTACTTCATCACGATTTCGGTATTTGTGTTCCAAACTTCAGATGTGCTTATTTACTCCATCTTGTGTTTGAGGCGGATGTTAGATTATGTATTATAATAAGGGTATTTTAGTCTTTTTACCCTTGAGGGTATTTTACGCTTTTACCCTTTAGGGTATTTTAGTTTTTTACCCTTGAGGGTATTTTATGCTTTTACCCTTAAGGGTATTTTGTCTTTTTACCCTTGAGGGTATTTTAGTCTTTTTGTATTGTACCACTATATATAAGCTCATTGATGTTTAATAAGAGTGTAACCATTTTTTAAAAGATTTAGTCATTCTATTAACTTCTCTCTCTCTCTCTCTCTCTCTCTCTCTCTCTCTCTCTCTCTCTCTCTCTCTCTCTCTCTCTCTCTCTCTCTCTCTCTCTCTCTCTCTCTCTCTCTCTCTCTCTCTCTCTCTCTCTCTCTCTCTCTCTCTCTCTCTCTCTCTCTCTCTCTCTCTCTCTCTCTCTCTCTCTCTCTCTCTCTCTCTCTCTCTCTCTCTCTCTCTCTCTCTCTCTCTCTCTCTCTCTCTCTCTCTCTCTCTCTCTCTCTTCTACGATAAAACTTCTTTTACTGTTTTGTCTTCTTCTCAGTTGTTTCTCTCATTCCACCACCAATAGGTGATTTATGTATTAATATCTCATTTAGAACCATTTTTCTTCTTCACATATTATAAAGTCCTTTGAAATTCAAACTTTGATTCATTTATTACTAGCCCAAATATATTTTAGTTAATTAATCAATGATATTAATATTATGATGATATAATAAATTATTAAAGAAATCTAATAAAATTATTTTTATGATCATAATGAATTTTGCTGTTAATAGTAAACCCACAATAAGAATATTGGAACTTGTAATTTTATTATAGCAGCATCTTCTTTGGTAATTAGTATATTCTTTGGTTATTAGTACCGTTGCTTTAGACACTGATTGATAAGGTTTCTTTTGTCCTTGAACACTGAATCCCCAATCGTTTTGTCTTTCTCCTTTCAATGCAAAACAAAAATCAAGTGTG